>WAAB01013666.1:33901-97645 GCA_013389865.1 Piaya cayana | reverse complement strand
GTACCTCAGCCTTCTCCTCATCCCCTGTTACTGTTGTTCCCTCTGTGTCCAAAAGGAACTGTATGGTCTCCCTAGTTCTCCTTTTGTTATTAATATATTTGTAGAAGGATTTCTTATTATCCTTCACGGTCTTCGCCAACCTGAGTTCTAGTTCAGCTTTAGCCTCTCTGATCTTCTCCCTACACTTTAGAAGTACATTCTTTTGATATCTTAATCTTTAAATGAATTTGTTCAACTTCACCATTAATTGAAGAGCACCAATGTGTCAGAAAACTGAGAAGGAAGTCTGGACATCGATAACAGCCAATCAGACTTCCCAGATGCTACAGGATAATGAGTTTACCAAGGTGGTCCAGTGTAGCTCTGAATATGCAAAGGGATTTTCCACCAGCGCAACTCAGTAATAGCATCTGAACCTCCCAATAGTTCAGTAAGGTGGACAGAGACTCAGAACTTCTCAAAATGAAGCCACAGCACTCACATTTGAGAACTAAATTTTAGACACATGGTTTTAAAGATTTTTGAGATATTTAAAAATGAATGTTGGAACTATTTTTCGTAGCAAGGTGGAGATTCACAGCAAAAGCAGCATTTTAGAAAAAACATAATTTTTAACCTTGTGTAGCATGGTTATATGCAAAAATACATTTTACATAAGAACTGTTTTAACATATTTCCCAAGATCCCTTAGTAATTTGGAATGCTTTTATTCAGATAACAGTGTTCCTATCAATTTTCTGCTGAGCTTCATGTTACACACACTTCCTTTTAAGTTTCAATCCCTTTGTATTTTAAGAGGCATCTGGAACTACAAGGACAATGTTGGCTGATGTCTATTGTTAGACACACTTAGCAGATACTAAAACATGCTACCATTTGATTTCTGAATTAGAAGCATTGCAAAAAATGGCCATTGGGCAAGACATATAGGTAAGTCAGATAGGCAGTTACACGAATCCTTGGACAAAGTAGACGTTAAGTGCCACAAATGACAAGCAAGGCCAGCAGAGGCCCATAAGGATGCTCAGGGACTGGAGTGCCTGCCCTGCGAGGGGGACTTGAGGGACATAGCTGCTCTGCCTGGAAAAAGGAAGACTTTGGGAGCACCTCAGAGCAGGTTTTTCCATCTACACACAGGTCATTTTATAGACAGAGCCAGGCTTTTCATAGCAGTGCATGGTAGCAGGACAACAGGTTGAAACAAGGGAAGTTCACACCAGGTATAAGCAAAAAGTTTTTCCCCATGAGGACAATCCAGCAGATGATCTCCTGACATCCTTCCAAAATGACTTATCCTAGCATCCAATGAAGAGTTATGTCCACCCACTTTTAAGCCTTACAGACTCCAAAATCAGAAAGGCATGTCCAGTTAAAAAGAAACAATTCCCTCAAGAAATATTCAAGAAACAACTGTATCACCATAGCTGTTGGGTGCAATTCTCATTACGAACATAGAATGTTTTTCCTTTAATAAGCCTTTCTCTCATATGATCTTTAAGCAACCCTAAAATGTCCCATAAATGCTACTTCCCCACTGATTTTAGGGAAACTTTTTGATGTTCAAGGAATGCAATATCTATTCACAGTAATGTTGACTCATGTCAACTAGAATGCATAGTGGAAAAAAATTCAAGAAAATGCACAGAAGTTTCTGTCTCTATTTTTTAAGTGAAACCAAGTAAATAAGATGCAGTTTGAAACTATTGTATTGTTGAGATTTGCAAATATTTTTTTGTTTGTTTGTTTTATAGGGTTGACAATTATTCTCAAAGAGGCAATAACTAGTACCAGCTAGATCGGTCAAGAAAGCAAGGAAAGAAAAAAAAAACCACCCAAAAACCAAAACAAAAACCCAAGGCAAGACACTTGGAAAAATAATGGATAATGCCCACTGGAGCAACTAAGAAGAGCCCTACAGGCATGTTTCCCATAACCTTTTCCCACATACAGATGGTTTAGTCAGAGCAACTCAAACCCGTGCTTCCAATGGTGACTCCACCAAAACTGCAGAAAAGCCTGAAGAGCTTGGCATAAAAGTTATATAAATATTGAGTATTTCCACATTTGGATTTCAACTTTAGAGAAATTAATTTTCATTCATTTTATGAGAAAGAACAAAGGGACTGAGTCTATCTCCATAAAGATACAGGCCCAGAGCACCAAATTTACACAGCCCACAAACTCAAGAGTTGCCCTTCTCAACCCAGCATGCCTGGAAGCTGTGACAATTCATTTATTAATCTCTCCAGCATTCTCCACTTAAAGACTCTGATGGAACTTCAGCCTTAATTGAAAGGCACTTGCCACTGTCAGCAACCTAGCAAACAGCACCACATGTACTGTTGGGGTGAAATCCAGCCAGGGGCCACAGCAGAAGCCCAGTCAAAACCTTCATTTCCTATCTAGAAGAAAGGCCAGATCCTGAAGCGTTTAGCTGCAGTCTGTGTAAAGAAAAGGTAGCATAACATGGAGACTGAAGGACAGGTAGTGTCTTTGCTTGGATGTTTCACAGATATACTGCAAGTTAGTAAATAGCTGTTTCACTCACATTGCAAAAAAATTAAATGGGGAAGCTTACTATGATCTGTTCATCGTATTAACAATATTTCATCTGTACATGCAGGTGGGTCATTGCAGTGGACTTCGGGAGCCATGCACTCAGATACATATTTAGGAATTTAAGAACACTTGGGAGTAAATCTTACTGCTTTGGTTTAGCACTCCCCAGTAATGAATCAGTCAAGATCTAGATAACTCTACTTGAAAAAAAAACAGTAAAGGATTTTGACTTTATAAGATTACTTTTTAAAAAAAAAATCTTATCTTTTGTATTTTTTTCAAAATAAGACACAGCATATGGAGAACTGTGAGAAATGGAGAAGCAATAGGTAAGTGTGAAAGGAAGGGAAATGAAATAAAGAGAAGGGCAGAGTAAAGACCTCAAGAAAACTGCACAAGACCAAAGAGAAATAAAATAATGCTAAAAGTTGTATGTGAAAAACTATATATAAGAAGCCCATTTTCCTCAGCCCCTTAGAAGGCCAGGCTGGATAAGGCTTTAAGCAACCTGATCTAGTAGAAAGTGTCCCTGCCCATGGCTGGGGACTTGGAACTGTGTGATCTTCCCAAACCAAACTATTCTGTGGTTCAATGTTTAAGCAATGCTATGAAGGCTGAAGTGCCATCTACTGGTATATATTGTGCTAACTAACCATGTTGCTTGGAGTTCACCATGGGAGACACAACAAGGAAAATTAGTCTTTTTCTCTGCCACTGACTTTTTGGTAACTGTGAGTTATAGACCTTGATAGAACAGTACTGTAATCTTCCCACTGTATAATGAAGATATTAAGATTTCGTAACCTGTATGCTTTCACAACCTGTGCAAAGCTCTTTCAGATATAGTGGTAGAATACTCTGCAAGAAAAGTAGGAACCCCCGCAACAGTATCTCCATGCTCAAACTTGTCACTTCTAGAGAAGATGTTAAAAAATGAAGTGGGAGAGACAGAAAAAAAAGAGAACAGAAGACAGTGGAGGAAGAAGGGAGAAAAGGGCAAAACCCAGTAGGAGTTAAGGATCTCCTCCTTAGAATACAGTGTAAGTGATTAATTGCTAAGGACAATACAATTTACACTGCAGTTTTAACAGATGTATATGTGTTGCTCCAGCTGTGGCAACAGCAGACTCTCCAGATCTTGTTTCTAACACACAATAATTGTGAACTCTGTTATATGCAAACAATAAATCTAAGCAGCACCTCCAATATGTGAATGAGCAAGAGAAAAAGGGTCATATTTTCAGAAGTGTCAGCACATATTTGTCAACACCAAACTCAGCCAAGCAGCATGAAGGAAGACTACAAGGCAATGGTAACTCATACCTAAGGCACTACAGGAGCTTTCAAGTACATACATAGTTTTGAAAATCTGACCCATGTTTAACAGGAAAGGCCTCTAGGGATGGCAGACTGTGCAGGGTCTTGGGCAGACTGGATGGGTTTGTTTTGCTGATGTATTTACAGACTGGTATGTTAATTTTTTCAATGTGTTATAAAGCAGTTTCCAAGTTAGGGTCATGACCCCACTTGGGGCCTGCAAGCCTGGAAGTGAAAATGAAAGTGGGGTTGTGACCCTGGAAGCAAGGTTGCTAAAGGAAAACTTTGGGAAGCACTGATGTTGTGCTACTAGGTGAGACCCCTAGATGGATGGTGAGTTTAATCACTACCGAGGGATGAAGTTTTTAACAGCGCCTGTATTTCTCAGGGACCTAAGTTTTTTCTGACTGATTTACTGACAGATTCAAGTAAAGGTCTCAGGTACATAAAGAGAGATTTGAGAATTAAATTTAGACTTGTGAGTA
Source organism: Piaya cayana (assembly GCA_013389865.1). Taxonomy (NCBI): domain Eukaryota; kingdom Metazoa; phylum Chordata; class Aves; order Cuculiformes; family Coccyzidae; genus Piaya; species Piaya cayana. Next base: position 93,284 of record WAAB01013666.1, on the reverse strand, counting down.
CTAGATTTTGAAAAGATCAGGCACATCATGTAGTGAAGACATATTCACCATTTTCTTTAAAATATCCATTGGTAACTGCAGTCTCTACTTAGAGCACTTCCCTGACAATCCTTGGCCTGAACAAATCACATTCACCTCTGCTGTTTTTAGGGCGAGTAATCTTACCACTAGGGCAGCACTGTGGGTGAAGACAAGTTTATGGGTTTTGTTGAGCTCTATGATGTTACCAGGAGAAGTGGGGGTTGTCTCTCATGACCTACATGATCTTTCTATAAAGAAAAAGTATATTTGATTAAGAAAAGAGACAGTATACTGAACAGAAAGGGATAGACACTCTGGAAAAAAAAAGATTAAACTCTTACTCCTTCCTTCAGAAGAGGTGGCACAGATAATTTCTTCAGGAACAGATCCTAAGCTTGAATTTAGCCTGGGCTTTGAAGGTTTAAATTTCAGTTGACAGTGCACATTTATCTAGTGCCATTTCAAGCACCCTAAGATATCCTCATTCATCTCCAGCAGCAGTTCCCAAAGGAGACAGTTCTTCCACAGCTCCTCAGTTATATCTGGCAGCCCCATGAGGAGGCTTGTGATGCCCTAGTGAATTCTAAATGGAACATGATTCCTATGTGTGGACAAGTGAATAGAGCCCTCAGGCTACTAAATTATCTAAGTACTTCCGAATAGTCACGACAAGTAGACATAAAAAGTTGTATCTCCTTACTTACATGTTCTATGCACACTTATTCCAATCTCAAATTGTACTGTGATATCTGCAGTTTTCATAGCATAGCTGGAGAATATTCCTGACTTTCTGACTTTCAGCTAGAAAAATGTTATGTAGTTAGTAATAGAACATTTGTGATATGTAGCATGCCATTTCAGTTAAGTGAAGAGGCATTAAGAACTGATTTTTGGCAGTGACATGTCTGTTTCTCATTTATTAGTAACTTGTATTGATTTATACCAGGATTAATTATTAATGCAAATATTTCACTCATGTTTTTTCTGACACAAGAAGGGAAAAAATGCATGGCTGTGAATAATCCATACAATGGCATATGAAGCCCAGAATCCTTAGAGAGTATCATATATCCACCTGGTCTCCCTGAGTGCTGGATTTCACATCTAGATCTCTGAATTAACAGATGTGTACAGTCATATAGAGGCAGAAAGCTCCTTCTGATACTACATCTGAGGAGGCTCATGGGCACTGTTTATTTTAACAAAATCATGGAATATCTTGTGCTTGTGAGACTCGTTCCAAATCTACTAGTTTCACAATGTTAATAACAAGTACTTCACACAGAACTCAACTTCTAAGTTTTAGGCCACAAAGTACATCTAAAAAAGATAAGCGTACCTACTAGAATATGATTGCAAAAAGAAAACAGCCATGATTTTGAGCAGAAGCCCCTGAATCTCAAACCCACACTTTTCTAATGTATGCAGTCCTATTAAAAAGTACATCTTATGCACATTTGCCTGAACATTTCAGTAAATGTGATCCAACAAATTTCAAATTAATTCAGGCAAATAAAATTTAGAGAAGTCATTATTATCCAAACTATAAAAAGGGGGAGGGCTCTAAAAGAAAATTTAAAATTTATAATATTTTAAAATTCTGCACATTTTAGATCCTTCTATTTGCTGCATTAAAAGGCACGATTGTAAGAGCACTTTAAAGCTTCTTCTCCACAACTATGAATGCAAGAAAAATAGTCTAATATGGGGCACAGACTTCTAGGCATTCATGTTATGCAAGAACTTGAGGATTTTAAGACATCAACAAAAAATAAATATTGAAAAACATGATAAAATCATAAGAGTCAGCAGGACTGACTGCCAAGAAGAGAGGACTTTATTTATTCATAACTCTTCTGTGTCTATGAAACCAAAGTCTTGTCTGCACTTAAGAACATCTCTTTTTATTAGTCCCACATAAGGCAATCATTCCCCTCATCTAGAAATGGTAATTCTGGCTTAAACATATTTTAAAGGTATGTCGTCCTTCTGGTCAGTGAAGCAAGAATCATATCTTCAGCAACAGTGTCAGCATCTGTGGTAGGGCAGTGTGAAGCTCAGTTACGATGACGCAAAAAAATTGCAAGGCTAGCAAACACAAACATGTCGGTAAAACTTATTAAGTATAGACCAGACTTCAATACACTAGAACCACAGAAACCAAGTTTACATTTGGGATTTGCTTTTTCACAGGAGCAAGTAGCCACAGCTGCTTATAAAGTTTTAATAGTTATGTTTTTCACTACAGTAGAAAATTATAAGAACATATCAAATAAGCTTTTATTAAATCTTGTAAAATATTCAAGAGCATGTATCAAGCTCAGAAATCTATGTTCTCACTCTTTGTTCTGATGATGCTAATAAGAAAAAAAAAACCATAATATTTTGACATATCTGATTCCGAGAAGAGGCAGAGTTGAATATGTCTGTCATTGTGAAATTCTCATCTTTTCTAATGAAAAGCGAAATATTTAAGGTCAATTTTTCAAAAACCCATGGAAAAATGCTTGCACACACTATTTGCATATTTAGACTAAATAACTGTCATTACTTGCACACACAATCACTTGATGTGCTGTCACAGGTAGATTAGTTGCACTGTCACGTGCAAAGAATCCTCAAAGCTTCCCCAGGTTTCACAGAAACTTCATATCATAGATCGTATCTTTGTTTAAATCTTCCAGGGGGGTAAGGTGGCTGAACAGAGTAGTGGGCGTGACATAACTGTTGCTTATTTTCTTGAGGGAGGTCAGATAGTCCCACTGTTACATGCACTATTGCCCCCCTTTTCTCCTAAAGTTCCAGAACAGAACTGCTGCTGAGAGGTAAATCTAGGCTAAAGGAAGGAGGTGGAATTCTTTTGCCCTTATACCCCTCCCATGAAGGCAAGCAGCCCTAAGCCACTGAGTTTGGTACAGCAAGCTGGTTACTGAGTTAGAAAGGGACTCTGAACACTATCCTGAGGCAGGTAGGAATACAGCAAAATCTTATGATAACACTTTGCTGATAAGCACAGGTGTGTGAGTGTAGCATTAAATTTTTATTGAGGTACCTGGCATAGTTTTGACTCATGCCAACTACCTCTCTTCTCCAGTTTAAAGCTGTGTTTCAAGGATTTGCATAGCCCAAGGATCATCCCTAACAATTAATTATAGTCAGAAGGGCCAAAAAGAGAGCCACATGGGCACAGGGCTTGACATCCAAGTTAGCTTCAGGACCAAAGGACAGTCCTAAATCCATATTACTCACTAATACAGACACTGCCTTCAAGTAAGATTTACAGGTTCTGTGAGTGAAACCCCTTATTTACTTTGTCTAGGAATTTCTTGTATAACTTGCAAGTGATGGGATGACATAAGACAAAGCCACAAATAAGCTGTGCATGATACTCATCATAACTCTCTAGCAAAGGCACACATGTATCAACCTGTCCATATTCCTTACTCCTTTAAATGTACTAGAGAGATTTTCCTTGGAGAATCAAGAGAGAGACAGCAGGTAAGCAAATATACTCAATTAATGCTTTAATATGCAAATAGTGCACAAGTATAACACTAATAACAGAAAAGGTGCTTGTTATTAAAATACTTGGGAAAAAAACTGATTGACTTGAATAACTTGAGTGAACTTCACAATCTGTGTTTCTGAATAGGAGAAATGCCAGATTTGGAATAAGTAGTTGCCTTATGGAATCCTGGCGTTTTCTCCTGTTCAGAAATGCAAACTGTGAAGTTCAACTGAGCTATGCAAATCATCTTGTCTTATGCTTCTCTTATTAGGCAATTCTGTCTTGATATTCTGAGTAATGAAGGACATAATACAGTCTCAATAGTACATGGAATCAACATGTTACTTCAAGACTGGAAACACTCTTGGTAAATAATTGCTTAGAATAATTTCTTTCATGCCTAAAGAGCTGCTGTCTGCACAAATGTAGCTAGACAGACTGAAGCTAGAAATTAGAAGGAATGAAGCACTATTGGGCACACCTCATGGTTCCTGATATCACTAGCAACATCCCAGGTGCATAGCTCATTCTGAGATGCTATCTAAACTACAGGATGTGGGCAGATAATTCACATTTCCTTTCTTGTCTGTCTGCACAAGAACAAGTTATCTGACCTACTAAACAAATCATGAGGTTCTGTTTTAGAAGGAATCACAGATTTCTTCACAAGGTTAAAGCAAATACATAAATAAAAGAAGGGAAAAAAGCAAGAGTGCAAGACAATAGCTGATACCAAAATAGCCAGATGGACTAGTCTTAGCAAGTGAGTAAGAGGAGTTAAGTCACAGATGCTTATGTACCTTTGTTTCTATTCCAGAAAGTTGATTTTACAGCAGGTAATTAAAAGCTACCTGCTTGTAGCATCCCAGTGGAGAAAATGCACTCTAGTCTTCCAGAAGTAACTCAGCAGAGTTAGAGCTATTACCGTCATACTTTAGAGCAGCAAGATTATTTCCTTATCTCCACTAGGATTTTACAAACTAACTTAGCCGGTATTAGTTGATCCACTGTGGGGTCAAAGCACCAGGTGGGAAAAAAGAAAGCAATGAAACCACAGCTTCCAAACCTTCACTGCAATGCCAGCTGGAGAAATCTGCACTCATTTTGGGTATCCAGGTTAGCCCAAGAGCCCTGTGTGATTTCATTCTTACACTTCTGAGATACATATACTCTCTGTGTGTGCAACCTTTAGTGTGCACTGGAAGAGCCACATTTTTCTCTTAAAATAAGATGAGTTGCTCTCTGATTTTTCCACTGGAAGCATTTTCTGGCCTGGGTGGAACTGTTTGAGGGTCTCACATAGTCAACAGCACTTTGATGATTTTAGCTTAAATTTTCACTGCAAAGGAAGTGGGCAATTAGCCTTGGTAAGAGTAGGAAGCTGATCAAAGGCTGNGTATCTTTGTTTAAATCTTCCAGGGGGGTAAGGTGGCTGAACAGAGTAGTGGGCGTGACATAACTGTTGCTTATTTTCTTGAGGGAGGTCAGATAGTCCCACTGTTACATGCACTATTGCCCCCCTTTTCTCCTAAAGTTCCAGAACAGAACTGCTGCTGAGAGGTAAATCTAGGCTAAAGGAAGGAGGTGGAATTCTTTTGCCCTTATACCCCTCCCATGAAGGCAAGCAGCCCTAAGCCACTGAGTTTGGTACAGCAAGCTGGTTACTGAGTTAGAAAGGGACTCTGAACACTATCCTGAGGCAGGTAGGAATACAGCAAAATCTTATGATAACACTTTGCTGATAAGCACAGGTGTGTGAGTGTAGCATTAAATTTTTATTGAGGTACCTGGCATAGTTTTGACTCATGCCAACTACCTCTCTTCTCCAGTTTAAAGCTGTGTTTCAAGGATTTGCATAGCCCAAGGATCATCCCTAACAATTAATTATAGTCAGAAGGGCCAAAAAGAGAGCCACATGGGCACAGGGCTTGACATCCAAGTTAGCTTCAGGACCAAAGGACAGTCCTAAATCCATATTACTCACTAATACAGACACTGCCTTCAAGTAAGATTTACAGGTTCTGTGAGTGAAACCCCTTATTTACTTTGTCTAGGAATTTCTTGTATAACTTGCAAGTGATGGGATGACATAAGACAAAGCCACAAATAAGCTGTGCATGATACTCATCATAACTCTCTAGCAAAGGCACACATGTATCAACCTGTCCATATTCCTTACTCCTTTAAATGTACTAGAGAGATTTTCCTTGGAGAATCAAGAGAGAGACAGCAGGTAAGCAAATATACTCAATTAATGCTTTAATATGCAAATAGTGCACAAGTATAACACTAATAACAGAAAAGGTGCTTGTTATTAAAATACTTGGGAAAAAAACTGATTGACTTGAATAACTTGAGTGAACTTCACAATCTGTGTTTCTGAATAGGAGAAATGCCAGATTTGGAATAAGTAGTTGCCTTATGGAATCCTGGCGTTTTCTCCTGTTCAGAAATGCAAACTGTGAAGTTCAACTGAGCTATGCAAATCATCTTGTCTTATGCTTCTCTTATTAGGCAATTCTGTCTTGATATTCTGAGTAATGAAGGACATAATACAGTCTCAATAGTACATGGAATCAACATGTTACTTCAAGACTGGAAACACTCTTGGTAAATAATTGCTTAGAATAATTTCTTTCATGCCTAAAGAGCTGCTGTCTGCACAAATGTAGCTAGACAGACTGAAGCTAGAAATTAGAAGGAATGAAGCACTATTGGGCACACCTCATGGTTCCTGATATCACTAGCAACATCCCAGGTGCATAGCTCATTCTGAGATGCTATCTAAACTACAGGATGTGGGCAGATAATTCACATTTCCTTTCTTGTCTGTCTGCACAAGAACAAGTTATCTGACCTACTAAACAAATCATGAGGTTCTGTTTTAGAAGGAATCACAGATTTCTTCACAAGGTTAAAGCAAATACATAAATAAAAGAAGGGAAAAAAGCAAGAGTGCAAGACAATAGCTGATACCAAAATAGCCAGATGGACTAGTCTTAGCAAGTGAGTAAGAGGAGTTAAGTCACAGATGCTTATGTACCTTTGTTTCTATTCCAGAAAGTTGATTTTACAGCAGGTAATTAAAAGCTACCTGCTTGTAGCATCCCAGTGGAGAAAATGCACTCTAGTCTTCCAGAAGTAACTCAGCAGAGTTAGAGCTATTACCGTCATACTTTAGAGCAGCAAGATTATTTCCTTATCTCCACTAGGATTTTACAAACTAACTTAGCCGGTATTAGTTGATCCACTGTGGGGTCAAAGCACCAGGTGGGAAAAAAGAAAGCAATGAAACCACAGCTTCCAAACCTTCACTGCAATGCCAGCTGGAGAAATCTGCACTCATTTTGGGTATCCAGGTTAGCCCAAGAGCCCTGTGTGATTTCATTCTTACACTTCTGAGATACATATACTCTCTGTGTGTGCAACCTTTAGTGTGCACTGGAAGAGCCACATTTTTCTCTTAAAATAAGATGAGTTGCTCTCTGATTTTTCCACTGGAAGCATTTTCTGGCCTGGGTGGAACTGTTTGAGGGTCTCACATAGTCAACAGCACTTTGATGATTTTAGCTTAAATTTTCACTGCAAAGGAAGTGGGCAATTAGCCTTGGTAAGAGTAGGAAGCTGATCAAAGGCTGATCCAGGCTCTAGTAGCATAAAGGTTAGCAGTGAAAAAGGTACAAGGAAATCTCGAAACAGTGACTATTGCATTTCTGAGGCTAATTTTAGCAGTGTGACTCTCTGAAATTTATTATTTAATCCAGCAGCTTTAATTACAACTAAAGACATCTGTCATAAAATTATCTTGTTATAATCCGAAAATGATGTCTTCATTTAGCTTCTCTGGTCCATGCACAGAGGAATAAAAGACTATTTTATTTTTCTGTTAACATAAGTATATGTGGGTCAGTTGGTGTCTAGACTGCTTGTACACTCTTAAAAGATATAGTCAATAATTACTTTACCAGGAAAGTCACATCCATCCCTACAAACTGTGATCTTCAAATACAAGAAAACATCATCCATATTTTTTAAAATGATAATTTATTTCTTTATATAAAAAAGATGAAAAAGGTGGAAGTTCTGAAAGATTACTACTACCATCCTGTAAATTAAGAGGGATTTCTTTGTATCAGCAGTTTGCAATCAAAGTCCATAAAGCTATGGGTTTTAGCTGCTGGAAAATAAAAGTCATTAAGTCTGCAATAGGTCTTCAGGTCATCTTTTGACATGCTACATGGTAATTGTATTCTAATTTTGGAAACCTATTGCCAGGAACTGATGATAGGAACATCAGGTGCCTAGGATACTGCAAAGAAATACAACTTTCCTCCAAATATTTGGGTAGAATGAGAAGGGATTATAAAGGACCTTTCATGATCTCTTTCTGCTGACTCCTCCACACCTACTTTTTCTATAAAAAGGAAGATGACCTATGCCAGGAAAAAGCATGACTTGGTGAGTTGTCAAAAAGGGAATGAATAATACAAAAACAAGAATAAAATTGGACTAGGCTAGAATCAACTTCCAATAAAAACATTCCCTAGGAATTCTGAGTTTGGAGCTTATTTATGCATGAAAGTATTTAAACTTTCACTGACACTTACAGTTGCATACATCCCAACACTGTCTTTTTCATTATTAAGCAAGGTTTAATTTCTGCCTTACATATTTTGGTTGGTTCAAACAGCAAATGGCAGAACTGAATGTCATTCTGGGAAACCTCTACCTTGTAACTCTTGGTTCTTAAAGTTTTGAAAGCATAATTTTCAGACTCCATGATCAGAGAATACATAGCTTTGCATCTGTTTTTGAGAAGTGCCAAGAACAAGATACAAACAGCTTGCTAGAATGACCCTAAGAATGTGTGGAAGTTCATAGTGGAAAGTAAAATTAAATGAAAAAAAAAAATTAAGCCAAGAAGAAATGAGTAAAATCCTGGGCTGATATTATGTGGTCAGATGCTGACATTCTTTCATCAGGTAACATATTGTCAGGCAAAGGAAACACAGAAGTGATAAGCCACTTGGGCATCAGGAAATTGTGTTACAACAACATAAAAGAAAATTCTTAGTCATGCTAGAAGAAGGTGCGGATTACTGGAAGAATGGTAACATAGGTAAAAAAAATAGCCAAAAAACAAAAAAAAAGGAGATGATCACAAGCAATCCTGAGAAATGAAGTATCAGAGCAGAGAGGTCCTTAAACATCTTGTTTAATATGTTAATTTAACTCCGATACAAAATCCAAATATACATGTTGATAACAAATATGGAGATACACAGTCAGAAAAGATGAAGATACCGCAAAGAAGAACTGCATGATATTGATCACTGGTTACCTACAAGAGAAAAAAGAATGAGACTCCAGAGTGAGGGACTACTAGCAATGATACAAGACAACTGTGTGATATGGATATATTACAAGTCAAACACAATGCCAGAACAGGGTAGAAAGAGTAATCAAGCCCTTGAGCACCATCTTAAGATGGAACTTTATCAATTTATTTTAAAAGTTGCCTGAAACAGGAGGTGAACAGATGAGCCAGAAGATTCCTTTCAGTCCCTATATACTGCTGGTTAAAAAGACCATCACACCTTGCCAATGTGATATATGAGCACAATAACCTGGATTCAACAATCTTCTATTAAAATCTGTCTTCTTATTCCAGTTTTACATGTTGAGAAGCTATCACTGCAAAACCCTTCAAGCATTCAAGACATTAATATGAATACAGAAATACAAGTTTTGATGGAAAACCTTTAACCCAATGAGACAACAGTCAAATCATAATAAATATAGGAAAAACCCACGGCCTTTATCTTCGTAGAGAGATCTTTAAGACTGACATCTCTGGTGATGGAGAAGATCATAAAGATAATTAATCGAGGCAAAGTTCAAAATACTACACACAGGCATTCCTGAAACTCCCCTTCATTTTGTAGCAAATCAGTAGCAATTAAACAAAGTTTAATATCAGTGTTGCAAATTCTGCAGTGTTGCTGGGTATCTAATTTTCCTGCTGGCAAATCAAACATTGCTCATTATTTAACTACAGAAATTGTGAATGTTGTGTATGGACTTAGTAACTTGGACATCTTTCAAGAAAGCTCCCTAGAAACTGAAATTCAGAAACATTTAAATCCAAGTTACAACACTGTAGTCTGTTCTTAAGGACAGAAAACTAACAAAAGGGAAAATGGAGGATGGAAGCAAGGGCAGGTAGCCTGGGAGGAATACAGAGAAATTGTTTGAGCAGACAAGAATCACACTAGGAAAGCCAAAGTCCTGTTAAAATTAAATCTACTCAGGGATATCAAGGGCAACTAGATAAGCTTCTATAGGTATCTTGGAGATAAAATGAAGACTAAAGAAAATGCAGGCTCTTTCCAGAACAGCAGACTTGGTTTCCCAGGATACAGAGAAGGCAACTCAACAACTGTTTTCACTAAGTCTTCACCAGCAAGTGCTCTAGTCACACACAGAAGGCAAAGGTAGAAACTGGGAGAATGAAGAACCACCCACCACAGGACAGGATTAGGTGCAAGACTATCTAAGGAACTTGAAGGTGACCAAGTCCATGGGATCTGATGAGATGCAATCATGGGTCCTGAGGGAACAGGCAGATTAAGCTGCTAAGCCACTATCCACTGTATTTGAGAAGTTGTGGCTGTCTGGTGAAATTCCCACTGGCTGGAAAAGGGGAAACATAACTCCCATTTTTAAAAAGGGAAAAAAAGAAGACCTGGGGAACTATAGACAGTCTTACTTTTGTGCCCAACAAGATTATGGAAGAGATCTTCCTGGAAACTCTCCTAAGGCATATGGAAAATAAGGAGATGATTTGTGACAGCCAACATGGCTTCACTAAGGGCCAATTGTGCCTGACAAATTTGGTGGCCTTCTATGATGAGGTTACAACATTGGTGCATAAGGGAAAAGCAACAGACATCATCTACCAGGACGTGTGAAAGCATTTGACACTGTCCCACATGACACCCTTGTCTCTTAAATAGAGAGACACCGCTCACTGGATAAAGTATTGGTTGAATGGTCACACTAAAAGCACTGCAATCAATGATTCTATGTCCAAGAGAAGACCAGTGAGGAGTCGCGCTCCTCAAGGGTCAGTATTTGGACTGGTGATGTTTAAAGTCTTTGTTACTGACACAGACAGCAAAACTGAGTGCACTCTCAGCAAGTTTGACAACAATATCAAGCTATGTGGAACAGCAGACATTCTGAGGGGAAGGGATCCCATCCAGAGGGACCCAGACAAAGCTTTAAGAGGTAGGCCTGTGTGAAACTCATTAAGTTCAAAAAGGCCAAAAGCCAAGTCCTGTACCGGTATCAGGGCAACTCCAAGCACAAATAGAAGCTGGGCAGAGAATGGATTGAGAGTAGTGCTGAAGGGCTCAGGGGTGCTGCTGGATGAGAAGCTGGACGTGAGCCAGCAACGTGCACTGGCAGCCCAGAAAGCCAACCATATTCTGGGCTGCAACAATACAAATGTGACCAGCAGGTTGAGAGAGCTGATTCTCCCCCTCTGCCCTGCTCTAGTGAGACCTCACCTGGAGTGCTGTGTCCAGTTCAAAGAATCACCAGGTTGGAAAAGACCCATCAGATCAGTGAGTCCAACCATTCTATCAATCACTAAACCATGTCCCTCAGCACCTCATCCACCCATCCCTTAAACACCTCCAGGAAGGTGACTCAACCACCTCCCTGGGTAGCCTGTGCCCATGCCCAATGACACTTTCTGTGAAAAATTCTTTCCTCATGTTCAGCCTGGAAAAAAGGAAAATCCTAATAGCAATTTTCTCTAGTGAATTCCAGTAAGAGGGGACAACAAGCAGTTACAGAAGTATGGATTCACAGGGAGTAAAATGTAACCATATGGAAACACAGACATAGGATTTAAGCAGAAGTACTGTTTAAAAATTAATCTATATGGCTTAATATGGATTGTTACGAACACTCCAAAAGTTATGAAAACATTTAATTCAACACTGCCACAAAGCCAGTGCTCTGAAGGAGCTAAAATACTATTTCTGTTGTCGAACTGGCTCATCTTAGAATGACAGCCAAGAAAATATATCTGCGACCTAGATCTAAACTAACAGAAGACCCTGAAGAATACCTATTGTATCTGTCATTTTAGTCACCATTTCTGTGGCCACTGGCATGTATTTGTGCACAGGGAGTTTATTACCCTTTTAATATTACTATCTTTTACCTTCTAATGGGGAAAATAGAAAATAAGAAAGAGGAAGGGTCTTCAAAGTCTCACACGGTAAGTCAAGCAGAGAGAATGAAATATGAGAGCTATCGTAGTATTTATGCTGTTATTTATGAAATGGGAGGGAAAAGTGTATCTTAAGTTACAGTATTAGGTTTCTGTGTGTTTTGCCAATGCATTTCAAGGGCACAAAATGGAAAATAAGTGAGAAAAGTAGTTTAAAATAATACTTCTTTACAATCTCAAATAATGTTTTTTAATGTTACTTCCCAGAATGACAAAAATATGCAGACGTAACAAGGATTACACATCTCTCTGATGAAGCTTCTCTTATTTAATCGTGTTTCTACTTTCTTCATGGAATGAGATAATCTCTCCAAACCAAATATTTTTTTGGAAAAAAAAATTGCTCAGACAAAGGTTATTGCAAATGTAAGGCTTAGAGGTCAGAACAAATGTGGGAAGAGAGTCAAGGAGAGGAATAATATACAGATAAAATTAGAAAATTATAAAGATGAGGTAATTTCACAAACCAGTCAATCTAGTAAATGCTTGACTGTTTCACTGAAGAGCAGGAAGAGAAAATGTACTAATCATACAGTATGAAAGAAATCTGCTTTTACAACACACGTATGATTTAGGTACTTTCAAATGTAATCTTGGCATGTTAATATCAGAGTCAAAAGGGACAAGTATGAATAACTATACTATTTGTATTAGCTAAAATTAAACACAGCAGGAATACTAAATTAGATGGAAAGGATCTACTTGTGTCTACCAGTTTCTGTTTCAGATGAANTATCAGTATATTTTAATTATATATTTAGGGAATTGTTTTAATTTACAAGATTTATTGCAAAATAATAGTTCATTTTCTTTTGACAAGTAATTAATGTCACTTTGCTTTGCCACCTTGCTGTTGGATGTAAGTCATCTGTTCCTCAGTATGCACTGTCCTGAAGCTGAATGACTCTTCGCGGCAAGCATAATAATATGCTAAGCCTTTAAGTGGCATAGGGCAGAATGATCCTGTTTTCCCCAGATGCTGAAACAGGCCTAAAACTTACCACTTCATTTTAAGACCCTGACATTTGACTGGGTAACACATCAAGCTATGCTCTCCAAAATTAGGAACAGAACCTGGCATTTGTATTCTGAACCTTATTTAATTACATGAATCAAGTGAGGTAAAATTACTAATTTATAGGTCTTTTAAAAATCATCAAGACAAATGGAATTGCATAATTACCAGAATGATAATCATGTAATTAACTGTGTACACTACCAATGTCAAAGCAGAGCTCCGGCCTTTAGAATAAAACTATAGTAAGACATGCAAGTAAGCAGCAACCTTTTCCAGCTCTTCATTTTTGTGACTAGTTTTATAGAGGCTACCATATCTTAGCAAGTTGAGAAATACCGTGCTTCAGTGGTATCACTGTGATTTAATTGTCGATAACCAATCAGGTGCTTTGATTCACAAAAATAACAGCATTCTTTGGGAAAGGTGTGGGCAAGCTAAAGCTGCCATTGCCAAGCATCTGCATTAAAAAAATATATTCTTACAGCACACAACCTGACCGTGGTTTATTTTCAGGAGTCCATAGTGCTCCTTCACCAGTGTCTTGAGTAAAACTAGCACATTCTTCAATATCTCCTCCTCTAAATGAGTCAGATTTCTTTTTCTGAATATCTATTTAGAAAATATTCTGCCAATACATATTTTGGTAATTTACTTCCATGGAAACAGAATCATTAATCCCTAAGAATTCCAACAGCTGCTTTACAGAAATTGTATTATTTTACTGGCATCACAATTCTTTTTGCAGAAACCAAATTTGTCACCAAACCAAACATTTCTGGTGCAGTTAATACAGTGACGGACACAATCAAAATTTGAAGTGCTATATAGTATGTTACATTTCAGTAGAAGATTCTGATGTCTTCCATCCAAATACAGAAACTGCAGAAATACATGTGTGGTCTCTTCCAGATCCAGCATGCCAATACATAAGGCAGACAGATACAGAACTTCTACTTCCTTATCCAAAGTACACAGAGCCAAAGCAAGCATAACTCAACTGGGTTGTTGCCTTCCTTTTTGCAATTTCTTGAATTCAGATTCCAGTTGCTATAGGGACATCCATCTTTCATTTCTATATGGACAGTCACAGATACTACAGACTTTTTGGCAGCTGTTGGGAATCTCAGACTCTCAAGCTGTGCACTTAAGAGAAAATTTAATTTTCATTTTACAACAAAAATCTAAAATAATGTTCATCGTTCTGTCGAGTAATTTGAATATGCAAACTGAGTAAACCAAAAAGGCCCAAATGTCTGGAGGCAACCTGTATTTTTATTATTTTTTAACAAATATGACACTTGGGGCCAACTTCTGGTTTGTGAAGAGACATGTTTTGCAATGCTAGGTCTGTGATGAATGAATCAATCCTTACACAAGGTACACTATGACCTTTTGAGCAGATGGAGACATGGGGATTTCCATGGCACAGGAATCCCAAAACTGCACAGCACTGAATATACGCTGCCCTTTCCATATCATGCTAGGCAGGGTAGTTGGTTGGTTTGTGCTGCTAAAAGGAGTGCCTGCACATCAGTGCACTCAGAGGAACACATGAATGTCTGTGAACAGCACAAAGAGATATAGAATCAGTGTTTTTTTCAGTCTGCTCATGAATACAGAAGCACTACGGCAAATCACAACCAGAAGAAAAAGCAACAGTACTCCTTAAAACCTCTTGCCAATGTGATAGCAGAGCAGTTAGATTCCAAATCTTGTCTGTGGTTCTGAAATGCAGAAGTCTGTGGTCCAGTTCTTGCTTCCATTTGTAGTACCAGAAAACAAGTTGTTGGCCTTAGGAGTCTCTTTCACACGGAAGTGACATGGGGCTTATTCAAAACTTACAACAAAAATTTTAAAAACCTCACACAAGACATAACTGGCATGTGGTGCTTACAACCATGGAACATTATAAAGCTCATTAAAACTGCATCTTTAAGAAAACTCTCATGATTTGGAAAAGCCTTACCGTTTAAGGATATTACTTAGTATGAGAACTTCAGTGTGGAGGACTCAGTGTCACCCTTGCCTGCAGGGTTTTCATAAGAATCTCAGAGTAATAAGTACTAGGGGTTACTCATGCTAACATGAAAAGACATTAGTTTAATTCAGTATTTCACTGCTAATATTTTTTTTGTATTTCAGTTCCCATGAGGCTAAAGCAAATCATTCTCAAATACATTTTATTGTACAGACCAGTTGCTTCATCAAAATACACTTTTTTATGACTTTGAAAATAATTTCATGATAATCTCTCAAAAATATCAAAAAACCTCTTCCTTCAATGAAACTGGTGCCATTCAGTATCTATCCGTAGTTTATGCTATTCAAAAAGTAGGCAAAGTGACAAAGTGGAAGACTATTTTAAGCAATCAAATTTCTCTAAAAGAGCAATAGTTCTCTGCACAGTACTTGTGAAATCTGACTCCAAAATGAGTTTATGTATCCAAATGAAGATCAGATCAGTGAGACAGGAGATTCAAATTGCACAAAGCAAAGAAAAAGAAAATAAAGACATCAAAAACATTAGTTTCAATGCTATTCTCTACCTTTAAGTAAAAAAGTCAAATGAGTAACCTTTCTTAGAATTTATCTTCCTAAATTCTCAAATTAATGAATTTATTTTAGCTTACCTATGTTTGCCGTTTTCATAAGGAATTAGAATATTTAGATATAAATACCTGGGGAAAAAAAAATACTTCCTTTTCAGAAATTTAGCAAGAAACATTTCCTAATTTTGAATGAAAGGGAAGTGAAGTCTGCAAAAATTGTACCTCCACCATACTACCAGTATATAATATATATAAAATACGTCATTTCCAGCAATACTAGAGAATGACCATTCTAAATATTTTTATTCCATACTAACCAGTTAGTATCTTTTTACCCAAAATCCCATGTATTATTTCACAAAGCTCCTAAAATCTCATCTTCTGACTTCAGGTTCAAAAACTACCCAAAATGTCATGTATAGATTTCTATAATGGCTTGCTAGAGAGGAACCTTTTAATTTTTGCAGCATGAATTAGAAGAACAAGCACCAGGCAGAGTCATACTCTGTCCAGACTGGTGAAAAACATTCCCTGAAGTCTTAATTTTCCAGGAAAAACTAAGAAAGAGGAATGATTATCATTAGCTTTATTGATCAAGAAGTGTCTGACCTGGACAGCTAAAAGGACTTTACTCTCTGAGAACTGCTTTCTTTTTTTTTATTCTAAGACTCTCCCACTTAGAAACACTCAGGCACACCCAGGATCTTTCAAAAATCATATGAGAAAGCAGATGGCTATAAAAATTCAAAGACTAAAATCTGCTTTACCTCCAGTTAAAAAAAAAAAGAAAAAGAAAAAAAGAAAAAAAAGAAGTAGAAATTATCCTACAGATGTTAATAATTGTCTGGGGTGGGAGCTGAGGAAGGGGGAGGCTGGCTTCTAAGTAAACAATACAAAAAAAGACAAAGAGATCCCTGCTGATGTAAAACAATAAAAGCAGTTTTCTCAGCAGTGTCAGCTTAGCAAGCCTGAGGGTCTGTATTTTAAACCCCAGTGGCCTGACGTCACTCACCCTGATGGTGTGTGCGAAGGAAGCTATCTCTCCGCGATGACCGACCTGAAAAGTGTTTTCAAAGCCCAGTGGGCTAATGTCACTCACACCGACGGTGGATGGTGGGATCTCTCAGGGTGGCAGCCTGGGGGAAGTGAGCTGCAGCACCAGCAGCCGACCATCACTCACTCTGATGGCAGGAGGTCAGCTGGGATTCTTTGGTGGCCTCCCGGGCAATAGTTAAAAAGAAGATTTTAGTTCACATGTCAATGTCTAGCTTGAAAGCAGGGAGTATAAAAAGTGTATTTTTTTTTTTAAACTGTGGTTTACCAGTGGCAGCAGTGTAGCCAGGAAGGGGAGTTTCCCTACGAGGCTGTTTGATTGCTTGTGAAGCTTACAATGGGGCTGACTCTGCCTGGTTTTAATTTTTTTCTCCTGTATGAGCTGAGATGTTTTATTCCTCCATACCAAAGCAGGGGGGGAATTAAATCCAGACAGCTCCAACTGCACTTTAAATTATATATGCAATCAAACAGACTTTTAGAATATTGTCAGCTTACTTACCAACCTGGCTGTCATATAGAGAATGTAAACAGATACTAAAATCCCAAAACATCATGTTCTTATGCTAACTCAGTTTTTAATGCAGAAATTGACATTTAGGGCAAATTCTTCCATTAAATTTATCCTGACACCTAAACCTAGATAAGGTTCGCAAAGGCCTATACAAGATGAATAGTCTTTGTCCCACTGCAAATACCCAAAAAACCTGTAAGCGTAACTGCTGCTGATATTTCATCAGCAAAAGGAATTGCTTTGGGCAGAATAGAGTCATTACAGAATAACCTCTTACAAAGATAATTTTTTCAAACTAAAAATTAATATTTAAAAACAAAGTTTCAGTCCTATAAAAGTTAATAATTGTAAATTACTTAGTGTTAAGCTGTCATGCTTCAATGTGTTAAGGGGCAGAATCTGAGAGTTATCCAACACTGAAATCACAGCTTCTCTACGTAAATGCAATACAACCAACAAATAAAACTGAACTGGGAATACATGCAGCTATATCCAGTTACTCAGTTTGCTTGTATGTTGGATGCTTTTTCTATCAATCCGCTCTTTGCTGCATTAGACTGTTGAGACTTTTGAGACTTTTGAGACCAATGCTATTGTTTCCTACACAGTTCCTCTATGCCACACAGAAGAAAACAAACCATTCAAAGCAACAATACATTAAGGAATAACTCTAGAATTCTGCTTGTCACTGCTAACTGTGGTTTATTCAAAACTGTGAAATTATTTGCACCAGAATTGATTTGCCTGGGCATGGAGTAAAGCTGTACAACCAAACTCTTGCAGGAAAAAAAGTAAAAGGTTAATTTTTCCTCTTCAATTCTCACAATATGTGCAGCTCACATATGTGAAGAGAAAATATGGTTCTAACTCTGCATAGTTAAGCTAATAAGCTTTCTCATAGTGTGAGACAATAGGAACTGTGAGCATACTGTACAGCACAATAAGTGCTGGCACATGAACTGTTTCAGTCTTGAGGGACAGTGTTTCACAGTACATCAGTGACAGAAGACCAGCTTGCAGCCAGAATTATGAATGAAAAGTTTAAGCCTTCACAAAACTATGAACTTTGAATGATTCTTCTGCAGTCACCTCAAAAATTGACGCATTGAATTATTTGGGGAATACAGCATTTAACATTTCATTTTCTAAGAATGTTATGCACAGAAATTCATTAGTTTAACCTAAGACACAATGATTTTAAAAGGTGGTGTATCATCTGAATCACTACATATACACAAATGCAAGCCAAGCAGATAGAACAGTACACATCCAACTTAAAGCCATCTTACAGGTTTACTTCTAAACCTGGGAAAATACTGGGAGACAGAAAAATTCATCTCTCTGTTTCAGGCACCAGACTGCAAGGGACTGTTGGTGCATATTAATTTCACAGTAAACTGTACTTGGAATTGCCACACATGCTGTCTCTGGAGAGATCTGGTTCTTTGTCTTGAAAAAAATCTCTCATGTGTTTGTGACTACTATACAATAATACTTCAGCAACAAATGCTATGGTTACATTTATATTAGTAAATAAACAGTCCAAGGACCCTTATGTACCCCTGATGTAGCTCAGCTTACGTGGCACAGCTCACATCCATGGAACTAAACTTTTTCCCCTCTTCTCTGCTCCAAAAAAACAATCCCAAACCCAGAATGGCCTCATCTACACGGCTTATTAAGAACAGTCCCAGGCCCATGCTAGTTCCCAGACTGTGCTCAGACATTGTTTGGGACCATGCTAATTGGCCAGGGCCAAAACGATTCCAGAGACTGTGTTAGCAATTAGCAGCACGTTCACTTGTGCACATGCTCAAGCCCATCAACTGCTGTGATCTAGCACAAGACAGTCCTGCTTCTGCAGCTGCCAAAGGCAGCTCCTGAATTTGGCACCCTTCTTTGACAGGTTCAGTTAATGTGACACAGCTTCAAATTCCAGCTGCTGTGTGCTACACCTCTGTCCTTCCCCCACTCAAGCAAGAGCTACCAGGGAGGGCAGGAGTTCCAACAAATGAGCCATGTGAAGCACAGGAGCCTTCACGTGCTGCCCAAACCACTGGCTCCATCTCTGGCAGTGAAAGAAAACACCACAAAGATTCTGAAAGCTGTATCTACCCCAAAGGTCTTTGGCTGAGCTACGACGATCTAGCAGCTGATGGAAAGTAGTCAGGCTCTTAACAAATTTTCCTCAGTTTGCAGCAGAGACCTCAAGGGCAACTGGCCTCACCACACCACTGGTGCCTTTAAACAGCTGTAAAATCTTCCTCTGCTTCCAGAATGACAGAACATTTCTCCTAGCGGAAGCATCGCAAAAAGAACAAGTTTATATGAGCTCAAGTAAATCTGAGTTGTGAATGCCTCCTCTAACCCACTAGCACTCAAGCACTGGAAAAAGATTTTGGAAGAAAGGGAGACATTCAATAGGATATATTTTGCAACTTTTGCCTAATATGATGAATATGAAATAATGGGTCTAGGTCTGACTTTTTATCAGGCTTATATAATACAGGGGGTTGCTTGTTTCTTAGTAGTAAGAATATGAAATGTTAAAAAACAGGTGCAAGAAGATACATAGAACCATAGAATCCATTAGGTTGGAGAAGACCTTTGAGATCATCAACTCCGACCATGCCTGTCCACTGCTAAATCATATTCCAAGCACCTCAACTACTTGCCTTTTAAACACCTCCAGGGATGGTGACTATCACCCTCAACCTCAACTACACCTGGCACAGCTTAAGGCTATTCCCTCTTGGTCTCTTCTCCCAAGTGACAGGACAACAGTCACCTCTCTACAATCTCCTTTAAGGTAGTTGTACAGAGAATAAAACAAAAAAGCATTAGCCAGTGCATTATGTGCTCCAGTGTGTATTTTACATAAAAGGATTCATAACAGTTTACCTAGCTCACTTTGGGCATTTCTGTAGTTATTTTATTTTGCTACCCTCCCCCTAGGGATCTGGAAAAAACCCAGATATTAGAAGCCCAGTAGAACTAGATCTGGATTTACTGAAGCTCTTCCAAATTCACTTATTACCAAGCCAGCAGCTGCACACTTTTCCAGTTCCAGTACACACGGGTTATACTCTTCTTCAAGTTTTCTCTTCAAAAACATATCAACTATATCAAAGCTTTCTAGTCCCTGCATGCAGCGGGGCAAAACCGAACCCAAAGTTATGCGTCCCACATCCCGTGTGCCCAGGGAGTAGCAGCTCCAGGTGCTGGGACACCCGGGATAGAGGCTGCGCCACCGCGGGGACACTCACCGCCCAGCCACCCCGCTGCCTCTTCCCCTGCCCTCGAGACGATTACACCACGCATTGAGCCCACACAGAACGTTTTTGGGCCGAACCCGTGGCTGGAGAAAGGGGCTCCAGACACGGCTCCCTCCTCCCACCCCTATGGCACCCTGCCCCCTCCCCGCCGCCCCTCCCGTTCGCTCTTTCCGTCCTCGCCTTCGCGTTTCCTGTCTGGGCGGAGGAAGTTTGTCCCTGCGGCGCCACCGTCCCCCAGCGGCTCGCGGCTGGTGTCATGGCGGCGGCTCTCTCAATGTCAGCGGCGCTGAGGCACCTTGTCGCCCGGAGCGCGGCCGCCGCGGCCCGCCTCTCGCCGCCCAGGTAACGGGCACCGCGGCCGCTCCGCCGACCCCCCGACCCGCGNGGGCCTCGCCGGGCCAGGGGCGCCGCGCGGGCCCTGAGGCGGGCTGGGGGCGGTGCGGCTGCGTGCGGGGCCGCTCCCGGCCACCGGGGCTGCGCTTCGCTATGCCCGTGGGCCTTCGCCGCCCTCCCGCCGTGACCGCCCGGCCCTTGTCCTTGCGGTACCCGGAGGCCCGGTCGAGAGGGCGGAGGAGCCCCGGCGAGGCGGGCGGCGCTGCCCCGTGGTCGGGGGGGCGCAGGTCGCTATGGCTCCTTGCTCCAGCAGCACGGTGTTCTTGCAGGTTTGCGGCGCTTTGCTGTGTTGTGTATCCTGTGGCTTTTTCCACTCAGTCACCTATCCGAGATGTGTTCATTTTTTTCAGCTACTGTTTCTCGGGTTTTGAAATAATGTTAGGAATTGCTTTATAATATTTGGCAGCACTCGACAGTTTTTGTTTGTAGTGCAGAAACCTGCATTGAAAGCCCTGCACGTCACCACACTTTTTAGCTGAAAATGTGTCCATCTGTTTACTCTGTCACAGGATTTGCATCTTTCTAAGTCTCCCTTCTAGTCAGGGGAAAAAAAATATAGTTCAATGCTATTTATTGAAGGTAAATACAAGACATTTTGTTAATTTTTTTAAATCTCTGCAGTTTTAATACGTACATAAAAAACCCCGCATGCACAAAGTTACGTGTACAGACAGATGCAGAGAGAGAATAATTAGAGTCATACAGGTTTTTTCTCACTTCTTATCTTTGACCACCCAACTGGTTACTACTGCTTCCTTCCTCTTAAAATGGCATCTGTTTTACAGTGTTGAAGATTAATCCTCTTGTCTCATCAAAATACTTTAGAGTCTGTGAATATGAATTTTGGAATTCATTCATGCTAATGCAGAAACTTACTGTTCGTGTTCTACTTTTTGTGTCTACCCTTGTTTTAGTCTTCTGTGGTGTTAACACAACTGTTGGCTGTGTGGTATATTGGATCAGTCAGCCAATTCAGGCTAAGAATAATTTTGGGGTTCTTCTTGAAGGTTTACCACTCTACCTTTTAAGTAGGTATTACGGAACAAATAGCAAGATGCAACAGTTGGGAATTAACAACATGGAAACATTAGGTGGGGACTTCTAAGCTGACATTTCTTCCAGGAAGTTTGTTCTTTGAATAGTACCTTAGGCTCCTTCCTTGCCACAGAGGGAGAGAGAAGAATTTACGTCCCTTAATATTTTCAGTAAGAAAGAGGTTGAAGATAATTTGCCTGAGGGGGACTTCATGTTCCTTAGCAGAATGGCCTAATCATAAATCTGCAGGTGCCTTGGAGAAGGGGCAGGGAAGAACACTGAGTCTATTATTTAAAAGTCTACATGTATTTGCACTTATTGCATGTAGGCAAAGTAAGAATAATTTTTTCCTTAGAACAAGGAAAAGATGTTTCAGAATAAGGTCATAGTTCTGACATTATGAAGGAACAGCTGAGGCTGTCATTCTTTGCATAATTTTTGTAAAGTAATTATTTTCTCGATGAAGTAGGTACTATAACTTCATTCTTCTTCTAAATTACTGTTCTGTATGAAGAAATTGTTAAGCAGCCTCTGCGATCTGCCTGCTTAGAAGGGAGAATCAAGGTGTGTAATTTCAGGAAAGGATTCTGGATTCTTGGTTTTAAAAATCAAGATATCTTCCTGCACTTCATCGTGAGGTAATAGCATTAGGTAGAGGTGCATGGGAGAAAGTGCATCTTTTGCTTCTGTACTTCCTGTTGCCTCTTGAAACCAGGTTTGTTTTGTTTTCCTTATGGATACCTTTCTTACCTACCATATAGTTCTTTGTATTTTACCAGAAATCTACATGATTCTGCTATCATAAATTTCAGTAGACAGGTGTAGATCACTGCACAGAGATGCACAAAGCCCTGACCTGGTCTGGCTAATAGAAGCAGTATTTAGCCAATGTTAGTGCTAGCCGGTGTGAAGTTTTTGTCAAGTTTAGAATAGGTGGCATGTTGCAGCAGTTGTATCGTTTACTATTTCATCCAAATACAATGTGTCTGCTTATTGTTATGTACTGTGCAAGGTAATTTACATATGGTGTTTTCAGGTTCAGAACTTCAGGAGCTTTGGTTTTCATTAATAAAAAAATTAGTTCTGCAGCATTTAACTTCATCAGAATTAATTTCAGTGACTAACTGCATCTGCGAACAGTACCTGAAATAAAATTTCAAGATAAGACCAGGGGAAAATTCTTTGGAGGTTTTGCCCTTGCTGTATAAGTACATATACTTACTTATATGTACATACACATACTGTATAAGTGTGTGTACATAATTTCATTTTGGCTGTTCATAGGGAAAAAACACTGTCTAAAATATATTTTACTTAAATTTTATAAGTTCATTTTGAGTATCTTTTTGGTTTTAATGTTTGTTAGAAGAAGAACAGGGAATCAAACTATCATACAACACAGTGGTACAACTGTCAGCTGAAAGCTTCAGGGAATTTCTTTGTTCATCAGGTTGTGGTGGTGTGGAGGTTTTGGAGCAGACACAAGGTGAAAGCTGTGGAGAGGCAAAGGGGCATAGCAAGGGGAGAAAAAGATGAAAAACACTAGAGTTTATACACTTAATGAGCGTAAGTTTAAGAACAAGACTCAAGGCAGCAACGAGTGTTCATCTGATCTTGTAGACAGCTTGAAGCAGTAATTTGGGAGGTGTTCCATGTATCTAAGTGTGTAATTAATTTAAAACCCATTCCGTTTGACTCTGTCCACACTGTTCAGATAATGATTGTGTGGATAAGAGAAGGTCTAGCAGCCAAATCTTGCATGTTCACTGTGCCTGAAAACATCCTCTGGTTATTTTTTTTTTTTATAAGCACATGTCTTTTCGATGATGATCTCTTGTCTTGCTCTTGTGAAGGAAAGACCCTCTTTCCCGATCAGGAGAGAGGAGTAGATTTCTGACAAGTAGCATCATGTGAGTCTTTCTGCAGTACTTTATGTAGGATCTCAACAGTGCTAATACATCACGACTTCTGTTCTAGTTAGCTAAGGTCAAGACTGTTCTTTTTCTCAAAGTTGTGTAGGATTCCCATAATGTTTCTGATAGTTCAAGTGCTTTCGGTATTGGTCTAAGTGATGAAGAGTATCATTAAAATGACATGAAAGTAAGAGGGGCAGGATGGGTGAAGAGTCTGGGGGCACCAAAGTTTGAGAATGATAAGGAATGTATGTGGTGTTCTGGCAGTGGCTGTTTTTCCAGTGTAATTATGGAGAAGTAGAGTAGGCATTATGACAGCAAAATGTTCCTGATGAATCTTCTTAAATTGCTGTTCATTAATGGGCATAAAACTTGAAGTGACTTACTTTAATTACATTTGATTCCTTCACTTTTGGAATTAGAAACCCAAAGCGGGAGGAGTGACAGCCTTTTCAGCAAGAGAAGTTTTAATAGAGACAAGCAGACAGACATTTAAGGTATGTTTGTGTTGAAAGACACCTAGTAGGCAAATGATGTGCTTGCTTCTGCACTTGGAACAAATGAAAGCTTTTCTTACCAGCTCTTTGGTAGCTAGTCGTTGTGGGCTCAGAACTAGAGGACACTTACCTGAAGTTTGGCATATTTTTAGAATAATGCATTCTTATATGCTCGAGTAATTTTTTCCCTAAGTCTTCTGAGAACATAATAATCTTCTCTACTTTGAAGATGTGAAGAACCCCAAGCCCCACAAAAACAAGCAAACAAAAAAACCCCAAATTAAAAAAGTCTTGAATAGCAGAGGTGAAGTTTGTTGGTAATAGTAGCTTAAATCAGAAGAATGTAGTATTTTCTTTCATGGACTAAGTAATTTCAAGTACCATCTGACGCTGCATTTGAAAATGTCACTTGGTTTGTTTTCAGAACAAAACACCAAACTTTTTCCATAAAAAGAAGCTTTCATGTTGGTATTTACTAATACTAAATACTTAGTATCATGAAGTTTGAGAGAAATTTGTTTGTAGAATTTGTTACAATGACTTCAAGCACTTTTTTGGGGTTTTTTGGTGAAATAAATAAATAATACATTTGTGGAAAGACAGTGAAATGACATATGGAAACAGAGAGAAGGGGAATTCAAATGGTAGCTGCCAACAGGTAGAATTTCAAATCTATGTTAACAATATAATACAATTTGCTTTAGTGGTAGTGCTTTAATGTATGCTGTTCAGCAAGTTTAACTCACACTGGAAAAATGCTACTTTCAGAGTTACAAAAATTACCTTGATGTTGCCTTAATGTAGGCTTGAGCCTTATGAGTCAATTAACTTAATTATTCCATTGTACATTTCAATTTTATGCACTAGATATATATAGTTGGGAAAGCCCAGAAGACGGCTCAGTTAGGTTTTATTACTGTCACTTTCAAAGCTGTTTGGACAACAACAGGCACTATCAAAATGTGCCAGTTAGATTCAGAAGAAGTAAAGCTCCAAAACCCAAAGTAACTTGGTAATTTGTGCTATCTACCTCAGTGGTGTGCTGCTTTAGTTTTTCACGCACAAGTAGACACAACTATTTCTTTTTTGGGAAGGAAATAAATGAAAATCAAATCAGCAGGAGGAATAATTATACCAATGTAATAGGTCTTCCCTTTGCCACTGTGGAAAATCTCACCCATTGTTAAGCACATGTTAGTGAACAATGAGGATGGAAACACTTTTTATAGTTTACATGGTTCATATTTTTAACTTTTATCTGCATTCTCAGTTTTGAACGTTGCTTTTGCTGATGTCTTTATATCACTTGTTCTATGGACAGATCATCTAATTGGTATGGTAATGATTTCTCATCATCTCTAACGTAGTTACTGCTTCTGTTGGTTTTGGGGTTTTTGAAGGTTTTAGTGAACTTCAAGCATTCTAGGTAACACTGTTAGGCATAAGGTAAATTTCTGGAGATAGGAATACAATGGCACTATATAGTTAGTTCCATCTGGGACTAACACAGTCTTTTTCATAGTTGTTATGTTTTATACAATTCTTTGTGATGCAGGAACAGATCTTAAACTTGTGCATTTCTGGTTCTTTTAGAGTAAAACATATCTGCTTGTGTATTATTCTTCTATTGTTCTTACTATAGCTCTTGAAATCAAATTTTTAGTTTTTTGAGAAGAGCTAGAAATTAAAGTTATCCCCACACCATCGAGCAGCTATTGATTTTTCTGCTGGAGCAAATTCTCTGTTTTAGATTGAATTGTCTGGTGTAAGAGACTGAAATGCTGAGAGGCTTATAACAGTTATCATGGAAGCTTGAACCTACTCAGAAATAGTTTAAAATCCACCCCACCCCCCAAGATTAAAAAAAAACCTCTTTTATACCAATAGTTTCAGTAAATTTGTGTAAACTTCAAGAGCTTATTATTTTATACTTTTTATCCATGTACAAATGTTCATTCTTATGACAATGCTGTGGATTTTGATAACTTTTTAAAATTCTTTTGTAAGAATTTGTTTCTGAGTGTGTTACAGTGTATACCTCCAAACTGTCTTAAGATACATCCCTTGTTGTTTCTAATAACATGTATTATTACAGTAGTAGAAAGCAAGCTGAACAGCTAACATTACTTTCTTTATAATGCATATTTCCTAAGAAACGAGTGACTTATTTGTATCTGAGTTTCAAAGTGCAGTTGTTCGCTTTTGGCAGTATAACAGTATGTTTAGGTACCATTTTGTTAATAAGACACTTTCTAGCTGCATTAATTTCTGTCTGTCTTAATCTTCCCTCGACCTGTGACTGATGCTCAGGGAGTAAATAAATTTTGACTCAACTAGACAGACTGCAGGCAGCTCCAGAATGTGTGTGGGCAAACAATTCTTACAGCGTCTTATTCTTGGACTGTTAACATTCAAGATTTTGTAAACAGCTTTTATTAATTAATTTTTTTAAATCAAATTTGGTGTATTAAATCTATTTGAAGACCTGTTTTCTCTTCTACGTATAAATACTTCTGGTGTTATCATCTGCTGTTGGTGTGATGAAGTAATGATCTACTAAAAGTTTGTGATGCAATAGGTATTTAAGTCCAAATCCAGATTTTGTTGAGGGGAACTGTGTAATTTTCTATATATTTCAATGGTTTAAGTAGATATTTTTATGGCTATCATATTGTTGTATGATCTGATGTCAGTAGCACCAGAGATGTGCTCTGTGGCTATTTGAAGACCCAAAACCAAACAAGTGGCTTACTACTTTGTAGAACCACTATATTTTAAGTGAAGGAGGAAAGCACAGTGCTTTTCATACAGTAGCTTTTACTGTCCTGTCATGTATTCAAGGAGTATTTTTATGTGCTGCCTAAGTTATCTGAAGGCAAATGCTGCAGCAGTGATATTTTGTCGTATGTCAGTGTTGCTTGTGAGTAGCAGAGACAGACAAATAATCTGAATGTTGTTGGCTGAACTGGAATTCAAGAATAAGGTTTGCTATTGAAGCACAAGTTTTGCCTTAAGGGTTTAGTCCACTTTAGAAAAGAGTGAGCAATATCAAGGCTAGCAGTCCCCTTTCAGGGAGCTAAGTGCTGCTTAGATAGTAAGAATATGAAAAGAGACTAGCAAAAGCAAAGAACAGTGCCAGTGGAGGAGGAGAGAGAGTCAGTGTGTAAGAGTACAAGGAAGCACACAAATAGGTTAGTTGATGAGCTTATTTAATTCTCAGAGGCGAGTTTTTCCAAAAGACTTGTAAGTTGTGTTTACATTAAGAAGTGGTGATAAATGAAAAGATAATGAAGTTAATTATCGAACAGTAGGGCACTCAGGCTTTCCGTTAAAGTAGACATTTAAGTAGCTTGGCAATTCTCATTATATTACTCTTGTAATACACAGTATTTGTCTTTTATCAGCTTAAAGAATTGTTGACCCGAGACTGCAGATGCTGATACAGAATTCTCTAGGAGAAAGGGATTTTTTTTGCTAATCTAGTACCATGTAACTGTTAATTATGTTTCTATGTAGAATAGCAGGTCTGATGTGAGAGTTTTTTCAAAACTTCTGTTGCTTACATTGCAGCCAACCATTTGTTTTAAGCTAATGACAGTTGTGTATTATAGAAGCTAATTAATCACACTACCCACAAAAAAACCCCGTGTGGTTAGTATCCTTAAAAAAAAGAGATAAGATTTAAAACTGGTCGTGATAGAGAGTCTAAATAAAAACTAAGTCCTGTGCTTTGGTTGCAATGTAATGAAGCTGAAAACCCAAGTGCAAATATATTGCATACACTGAAGAAACCCCTGAATTTAGTAGAAATTATTGACTAGCAAAGCGTCAGAGAGCAGTGACAGCTGACTGTTCTGAAGGTAAGGCAGGTTGGAAGCTGAGGGTCGTCCCAGCAGGGAAAGTCCCCTGACTGACCAGAGCAAGTCCCACAGCATCTATACGTGAGGAAAACTGGGTGCTGTTCATAGAGTACATGAACAGTATAAGACACAAGGAAAGTATAGGTCTGGGATGTCCAGTCAGGAGCAAAAGGAACTAGAGACAGATTTGGAGGCAAGCTACAATGTGTGTCTGAAGTCCACACATGTAACACAGTCTGAACAGGAGTCACGTTGCAGTTTGGGTAAGGGGTCTTACCAGACTTGGAGACAGGAGCCAGAGCTGGAGGTGGGTGCACTTAATGATGTTGTTCAGGCAAAGGCTGAAGACCCAGAGCTGAGCCTAAGTGGAGCTCTGGGACAACAGACAAGGAGCCTTCATAGAGGCTCTGAGTGAGGCTGGTTGTGGCTCTTAAGACCTGTTAGTGCCCTTAGGGTCCTCGTATAACAGAGTTTGTCTTCAGATTGTTAATATTAGGGTACAAGCTGCCTTGACAACTCAAGTCATGTTCTTGCATGTAAGATGGCACCATTAGTGTGTCTTCTCTACATGTAACTCAGTAGGCAAAGATTTATTGAAATATCATGTGGGTTGTTAACTCCAAGATGTGTGAAAAGGAAGTTGGAAATACGTCAAGTAGAGTATGATTGTGGACAGACAGAGGAATTCAGAGGTGGGCTGTGGTGTGATTAAGGTGTGTGATTGAGTTGAAAGTAGGAAGGTACTTGAAAACTGTGGAATGTCAACAGTTCAAAGAGGAGTTGAGGACAAAAGTTTGATGTCAGGAAGGAAACGGAAGAGTAAAGTGGCTGAGACAAGGTAAAGTTGACAAAACAAGGTTAAACGAATCTTATACAACTATTAACTGGATTATCCCATTCACATATAGAACTGCTGAAAGCATAAAACTCTAAAAAAGTAATCTGCTTCTATATGTCACATTCTCTTTGTGCAGCATTTGGCTGTCTCTAATTTTTACACTTTTACAATGTGCTACAAACATAAATTAATTGGTAGCCTGTAAATACATGTTATCATAGCAGCTCAGCAATTGAGGATTACTAGCCAAATAGCTTCACTGGCTTCCATGAACCATTTGAAGCAAGATGTAGTTTTACAGTTACACTTTAAAGGATTCTTTTATATTTTAACTGTAGTTTAGTTCAGTAATTTACAATTCTAGTGTTTTAGGGCATTAAGAAAGAAAGAAGTTATATTATTTATATGCTATTTTTACAGACATTGATATTGCCTTGGATTACAAGAATAAGTGTTACTTAAGCCTCTAAGTGCAGTCGGATAGAAATGCTTAATCAAGAGAAAAGGATAGGGATCAAATACAGGACCATACTTTGCCATAAACCAGTTTGCAAACGTGGAGAAATCTTTACTCATTTCTTCATTTAATTTTACATGATTCAAAGGCTCTTGTTTAAAATGCATAAACTTCCCTAAGACAGAGGTGGGTTGTGGAACATTAATTTCATTCCATACAGTTTTGGAATTAAACCCTTTGACTTCTGTTGTTTGTAAAATAAAGAGAGCACAGTATTTAGTTATTGTCTAGTTGTATGAATGCCTGAATATGTATGTGTGGGGAGAAGTTTGACATTTAGAAAGCATAAACAGAGCAAATATGTCACCTGTGTATTTTGTCTTGACTCCCTACACAACGTTTCCTTCTTCCTTTTTAATTTTATTAGTCTTTCTGGTTAGATAATGTAAAATTCAGTTGATAGTTGATATGGGCTGTGCAGCATTTCTAGAATTATTTGCCTTTTAGCTGAGTTGCCTACAAGAGGTTTCCAGTAATCCACAGGGAACCTGCTGTAAAAATATTTAAATAATTTTGCATTGTTTTTTTAATGTGTTAAACCCATCTCTCTAAAGTGTTTCTTGTCTATTTGCTGTAATCCAGGGGAGACCACTGGCATAGTTTAGGTCATGTGCGTATGGGGGTCTAGAAGTACTGATATTATTTTGTTCTGAAGTTTAGTTGGAAATAATGACTTGAGTTTACATACAAGCACATCATGAAGTAGTCTGATGTCAGCCTCAGACTTACAGAGAACTGTTTCAGGATGTGTAGTCCTTGATTGCTGGTGTACTAACTTGGACCCAAGCTAGCTCTATGGATTTTTGCCTGTACTGTTCATCAGGTCAAGTGGGTTTTGTTGCCTGTATGCTTGTACCCTGAATGTGGTCACCTAATTAAAGCTCCTGCAAGGCATAGCACTCAGAAGCATGGTGGAGACAGCTGTATAGCTCATCAGAAGTTGGTTGAACCTGCCTGTGTTTACTGTATGAGGACTTCTGAAGGGTTGTACTGGTCTTTGTTGGGTGACTGGTGATGCCAGCTCAATTAGCTGGTTGGAGAGCAGCTCAAATGAACCCTGTCAGAGCTAACCTTCCTCATTCCTTGTTGATTTTGAGAAAGCTGTTTAAATGAGAGCAACTAACGGACAACTCAAGCCATGTTTTAAAAGAGCTCTCTTTTTTTGTTCT
This sequence comes from Piaya cayana, assembly GCA_013389865.1. Taxonomy (NCBI): domain Eukaryota; kingdom Metazoa; phylum Chordata; class Aves; order Cuculiformes; family Coccyzidae; genus Piaya; species Piaya cayana. Next base: position 62,819 of record WAAB01013666.1, on the reverse strand, counting down.
GAGGACTCAACTGGAGTGTCCCGAGTAGCTATAGTGCTGTGGTCCTGCAATAGCTGTGGGAGGACTAGGGCTATGTGTGCATAATTTTGTTGTTCAGCTGATACCTTGGTTTTCTGTAGATAAGTCAATAGTGTTTTCTTATCTGAGGAATAATTAAAGTAGAACCAAAAATAATTTAGATTTGATTGTTTTCTACTTAATATTTACTACTTCAAAATTTAACTAATTTCATATTTCTAAAGTCAGATCAAGTTAACATTTGGCTTTGAGGATGCACACTAACTTAAAAGCCACAAGTCAAATGCTTGAAGCTATGTTCATGTTTATTCAGTACCTTTATAGGACAATTTCTTCTTTTCATGATGCAGATTTGCCTAGCAGAAAAGCACAGTTAGTTTCTACCTTGTTTTCCAAACACACAGCTGGAAAATATCTAGATATACATTTTGTATATGAACTTTTTAGCATGTAGAAGCAGCATTTATATGTGTCTGTTTCAATTTTGATCTTTTTTTGCCAGTCAATGCAGAAATATCAGTAGTTTAGGTTATATAAATCAGCATTCCTTTCATCCATTCAGAAATGTAGTTGACTGTGTTTATAATTTAACGTAATCTTGTAGGCAAAGGAAAAATATGATGTGTCAATATTGTCTGGGAATGTAACTATTTATAAATGGGGAACTTGCTTTTCCTTCAGCCCCGGAAGTTACTCATGCAGTTCATACTACAAAATAGAGCTATGTGGTCTCCATAAGCAGTGTTTGGCATGATGTTCCAAATTTTCTTAATGTCAGTATGTAATAAGAATAGTAAATGTATCTTGGTAAAAATAAAATACTATGGACTGCTAAGTCCTTGTCACTCTGTCACTAATTGAATCTAACACCAGGGAAGAATTATCGAACTATTTTCTCTCACAAGTTCAACTTTACAGACTGTCATTATATGCACTATATTTGACTTAATACTGTGATCTGTACTATATTTGACATCATATAACAGACAATTATTAATGTCTGCATTTTATATGAGAAAACATTATACTGGTATGTTTTGAGTGCCGTTGAAGTTCCGAGCTGGCAGTGCTTCCATGTTCAGAATTTCATGACTTTATGGTGGTTGTGAAGTTTAGATTATTCCTGATAAATGCCATCATTTATTGAGCAGTTCATGATGGCTTCTGCATATATGTATACTCACACCTACTGGTGCCCTAGTTGTTCGGTAGCAGTACATTTAAAACACCATTTAGACTTACCTCTTACTGTCTGCCTTCATTTTTTTCTGACACACATGAGATTTTCTTCACGACTTTGTTTCATATCTCTGTTGTGATCTGGTTACCTATGTTGTGATATCTTGTTTTCTTTAAAATATCTCCAACAGCTGACCAAAAGGGGGTGCTAATAGATCAAATAGTCAGATGTGTTGCATAAGGAGGTTAAGCAGCCTTTTTTATGCAATGAATTAAATCTCATTTACTGAACTAGATCAGGTAAATACAAGTTTTCACATCTAGTTATTGTGTAGCACATCGGTCACAGGATTGCTCTTCAAGGAAGGCAAATTGATGCCTTGTAAATATGGCTGCTTCTCACATTCCACTAGGCTTGTGGGGAATTCTTCATGACTGTCCAGAGACTCTGTGGCAGGCATTCTGTTCTGTAAAACTTCTACTTATTCTTCTGTTTATGCAGTTAATAACTAAAAGCATTTAGGAGTTAGGCATAGGTTACTAAACAAATTTGAACTTAAACATCTGAAATTTAGAGATTGAGTACAAATATGGAAAACTACCCAGATAAATGTTCAAGTCAAATGCTTGAAATCCATCATTCTGATTTCATGAAAGACTTTGTTGACCATTTTTTATTATTTGTTTTCTACAGTCCAAGAGAACTCGCTAATGGTGTCAACAGAGCTGAGGCAGCTAGTGTAAGAAGGGAAAAGATGCTTAAGTATGTCCTTTGAAACAAGGAACTCTGCTACATACTTACCCACAGTAGGATAAGACAGTCAAGAGACCTGATAGTGGTGTGAATATTGTAGTGAAGACTGGAAAACTTCCAGTGGCTTCTCAGTGGACTTCTTGATTTGTGTAGCAGAGTTGTGAAACGCATTTGTGATTTTGTTGGAACAGCAAATGGCAGTGGAAGGAGAGTACATGCTTCTTCTGGAACACATATGGTTAGATGATCGTGGCACTTGGTTTTCCAGCCTATGTGATGCCTATAGAAATATTTGAGCTGTACAAGTTCACATTTTTCCTGGTTGTCAGCATTAATTCCTTCCATGTTGCTGAGCTAATATAAGAGTATTTTTACAAGTATTTGATAAGGAGACTGTAATGTTACCTTTGTCAAATTTCTACTCTTGTCTCTCTACACAGTATAAAAGACATTTAGATTTACTATGAGGCTTTAAAATACCAAATTGTAGCCATAATCCAGTTTGAATGCAATGTTCACATCTGTAATGCCTCTCTAAAGAAGTATGCACTTTAGCAGAAAAAGTGACCTTAATCTCTTTAAGATTCCTAACACAGAAACCCAGACACACCATTAGGGTATTGTTTTGTAGCAGATATTAAAGCAGTGTTCACGCTGAAGATGGACTGTGATCAAATTGATGGTAAAGACAAATCTGTATTGCATAAAGTTACATTTTAAATGAACTGTACAAATGAGTATAATTAAACTGTAATAAATGATAGACATTATTAAATGATAATAGTGTAAAGTGATGATACAGGATCATATAGATCAGTTTAATGATTTTACATTCTCAACACAATGACATAGGCTGGAGAAAAAAATACTGCTTCATAATCATGAACCAAATTGCAATTTGAGTGGTGGTCTCCATAGCCAAAGGAGTTGCTATATGTTCATGCCAAGTTATACATGTTTGTGGAAACACAAACACACCTCCTTACTTGTGTGACAGACTAACATGTAGAGAACAAAGAAGGAATCATCCGTGAGAGAGTGAGTATGTGATTATGAGGTTTGCGAGAGGGAATATACTTGGGGAGGAATGTCATTCCAAATGCATCTGAAGAGGCCCAGAAAGACAGGCTTAAGCGAGCGTTTTGCTGTCTAAGTCCCTGTGGACTCAGTGTGGCATCTTCACCAGCCATACAGCCAGACCTGCTTGATGGAAGAAAATCTTTCTTCAGGACTAGAAGACTTTGTGAATGATGGGTTGTAATCCAAGAAGCCGCAGATTGGGTTAGCTGCATACTACTGTGGGAAAGTGTCTGTAAAGGACATGGGTGACTTTTGGTTTTTTAAAACTTTATAAGCCTTAATTTTACTTTCGTCTACATAATTTTGAAGGGGTTTTGTGTAAAATAAATCAAACTAAACCTATTAAACCCAACTTTTAAATTTAAAAGCTTGTTTGTTCATCACTAGGGAGCTCACTATAAGAAAAATATTTGGGCAGATCTGCAATGGTGTTGCAGTCAGCTTGGAGTCTCGTCATACTTCATTTATTAGATAAGGAGCGGCTGAGAGAGCTGGGGTTGTTTAGCCTGGAGAAGAGGAGCATGACAGGAGACCTCATTGCTCTCTACAACTACCTGAAAGGAGGTTGTGGAGAGGAGGGAGCTGGCCTCTTCTCCCAAGTGACAGGGGACAGGACAAGAGGGAATGGCCTCAAGCTCTGCCAGGGGAGATTTAGGCTAGAGATTAGGAGGAAGTTTTTCATGGAAAGAGTCATTAGGCATTGGAATAGGCTGCCCAGGGAAGTGGTTGATTCACCTTCCCTGGAGGGGTTTAAGGCACGGGTAGACGAGGTCCTGAGGGACATGGTTTAGTGTTTGATAGGAATGGTTGGACTCGATGATCCAGTGGGTCTCTTTCAACCTGGTGATTCTATGATTCTATGATATTATTTGTGAAGGAATTTTGTCTGATATCTGTTTTGAGTGGGATGAGCCCTAGAAGATACCAGGGTTTATTGTTGCTAACTATTGTGTGTAAAGCTTTCTGTATACTGTATAGTTTTTAAACTTCAGAATTATATTGCTGGTGTGTTTATTATTATTTAAAATATCCTATGAACAGTGATTTTTAATCAGACTTAGATTAGTCTTGGAATAAGGTAAGAAATGGAACTTTCTACTTTTAAGGCCTTATCTCAAGATGTTTTGACAGGAAAAAAAAAGCATAAGAACTCAAAAAGGCAAAATTGGATATTGTGCACCCTCTGTGCTCGCTGAGAGAAAGGAGGAAAGCGGATTACCTTTCCTGAGGTTGATAGCAGATAGAAAGCAAGCCTTGTGAGAATTGATCTGTAAAGTATGTCTTACACTTCTACAAGGTTACCTGTCATTAAAGCTACGTAAAGGTCAAAGTGGATGTGTGCAGAGGCAAGTATTTGGAACTTTCTGAGAATTACTTTACTGTTGAGGACAGAGTAATAGGTTTAAATTGGGTGGTCACTGAAGTGATTCAGATTGTGTATTCTTCTAATTTGAAGGTAAAACAAATATTGTAAAGTTTATAAACTTTCTCAGGGGAAACTTGAGTGATGAAATTATACTTATCATCATAGGAGTTTGAAAAAAGAGGATTATGTGAAAGAGGTCTATTGCCTGGTTATCTCCTCAGTTAAGTGCCTGACATTAGGGACAAACTTGCAACAAAACGTGTTGAAAGTTAAACAAGTGCTCTGGGAATCTAGTAAATAGTAGTATTTGAGATCATATTATATTTCAGAACTTGTGGTATTTTTAACTTTCCTGTGAGAGGTGAAACAAATGGGAACATCAACAGCCTCTCATCTTTAAATCAGACCTGGTTATTTGCATAGCTTTACTCAGAGACCCCTCCGTGGACTTAAAATTCACATTCCTAGTCCTAGTCCAAGTGCCAGTTTTAAACCACTTTTCAAACAGGAAGTTCTTAAGTATATTCTTTCCAATTTACTAGAATCCAGAAATGGACAGAAAGCTGGGCATTTAAGAAATGTGCAAGGTTGGAAATTCCAGTAAAAGCTGGTCTTTTTCCAGAATGGTGTAGTCACGAGAAATGGCTTTGAAAAATTGTGAGGAGGAGCAGAAGTTGACTTAGCTTTGTAAGCTGTCTGCTTTTGTAGAATAAGAGCTAAAATATTATGGAGAACTGTAAGGTGTGACGTCTTGCGTGTTATCCCAGTTGACAGAGACGTCTCGTGCAAAAAAAAGTCTTTTTGTATGCAGCATAGAGGCACCTTGGATAGAGAGTCTGCCCATGTTTAATCTGGTGGAATTATCACACTGCTCTTCCCTATTAACTGTAAAGATATGAAATCTNAAAAAAATAAAAAAAAAATAACACAAACCCAAACAAATTTTACAAAGTCAAACCACAAAACCAAACTCAAGCTGCTTTGTGCTAAATTTTCTTCCAAATTGCACTTATATTACAAGAAGAGAATGTGATTCTGATCAGCTTTACTACTCAAAGTCCTGGAGTACTCAGATTTTTACACATTCATCAGACCTCTCCACAGAGCAAGGTTAAGAATAATTTAGGTTTTATTCTATGTAGAAAGGACCAATTTGATTGCATAATCCAGTGTTCTTCTTTGGCCATATATTAAGTAGTTTAGTGAATGCTGTGTCACATGTAGTTCTAGAACACCTGCAGAATACTATTTTGATGCTAAAATTCCTGGAGTGAAGGTAGAAACAGATTTCCCTTTTACAGTGGTTTTGCCATGTTAAAGATTGTTAATACGTGGCCTTGGCTACTTTCCACTGGCACTCAAATGTACTGCTGCTTTTCTGAGGACTTTTAGGATAACTTCTCTCCTAGTCTGTTTTTGAATAAGGACCATCTAAGAGCAATTTCTTGTAGCATACTCCAATATATGTCTGTTCTGATTTTATGATGTATTGTTTTACATGTACCAGTTGAAAAAATGACAGCCAGCAGCTCTCTGGGACAGAGTTTTTGAGCCAGCAGAGTAATTACCACTTTGATCTTCATAAAATTCTTATGCTCTCTTGCACTTGAAAACTTCATCTTGTTCTTCAAGTTGCCCTTCTAAATAGATTTTGTTATTTTAAATAGGAATAGATGTATATGTCTACATCATAAAGTTGGGTGATTGTATAAACCTCATGCTTTGAGTTTGTTTTTCATGATGTGGAGATTTTTTGATGTTGTTATTGGGGAATGGAAAGTAGTTTAGTGGAGTATAATCTGTGTTAGAAGTATAGATTTCTGGGAATCTGCATTTGAAATATTTGGAACTTTGTTCCATTTGCTTGCTTTTAAAAGATTCTTATGACTTGCTTTGTAGTCACTGATTTCAAATTCCTTTCTAGTGCAGATTTTACTTCCTAAAAGCTTTACCATGCTGTCATTGTCTGAAAATTGGAACACTTGTTTATTTAATATATTAAATGCAGTGGAGTTAGATTAATTAGATGATTAAGTTCATATTTTCAAATACATTCTCATCAGAAACTAGAAAACTTAAGGAGGGATTTGAGATTAACAGACATGATAGATGCATGTGTTATGGAGACTGTTCCTCCAGCTAAGTCTTCCGCATTTCCAAGGTTTAGAAGAATATGGTTGAAGATACACTTGGTTTTGAATGATTGTGTGCAAGTGGTCTGGTTGTGAGGTACCTTTCACAATATTGACTGTTTAACTGTTATAGTTTATCTGTAGAGGGGTTAGTTTGGGTAGTCTCAGATTTTCTGAAATCTTGGCATTTGGCTTTAAAATTTGTGCTGGTTTTGAAGGCAATTCTGGATGGTTTTGTCAAAAATTAAGTAACACTACCAACAGCATTAAATTACTACAGGTATGGTTGTAAGAATCTAATAGGCAAAATCTCAAAGTTAATTTGCATCTGCAGCATGTCTGGCTTCCCAAATCAGGTAATCTGAAGAAAGGTTGAAACGAAAGTGGCGTAGTCCCTCATACTTTGTTCAGTTGTCTATATTCTTGCATTTTTGTGCTTCATTTGTTTAAAATGACCTTAATTAAATGCGAAGCACACTGTTAGCTCAGAGAATTGGGGGTTTTGGCTTGTTTCACTTGCTGTTGCATTGTTTTGCCAAAAGACAATTTGTACTCAAAGGATCCAATCCTGACACTAGTGACATAATGCAAATTAAGGGCAAATTTTACTTCTTGATTCAGTGATGTGGAATTGGGTTCCGTGTTTCCATCTGTACCTTAGACTTTAATAATTATATGTGAATATTAATCATATTGCTTGGAAACAAATAAGCTGACCCATACTGATTTAGGAATGAAGCAAAATAGTTGTCAACTTTGCACACTCAAAACCTGAAAATTTTGTTTGAATTATTAGTTTAGGGTTTGTTTTTGTTGTTTTTTCTGGATTAATTTTTTTCCAGATTATTAATATTCTGTTGCTTGTGTAGAACCGGAGCTATACCATTACAAAGAGATTTAGAATTTTTTTCCACTGATGCCATCATTTTAAGGATCAGAGTTCCAGAGTGCTTGAAGCAGCCTTGTATTTTTCTGTCTGTTCGTGACAAACCAGCTACTGTACATTCATATAGAGCAGTACAGTCCTTGCCACTGGCAGTCTCTCTGTGACAGAGAGCCTGTAGGCTGACATAAAGTGCAGCCTGTTGTGAACTGCTAAGTGGGAGCCTGCCAAAAACTCAGCAGACAGAACTAATTGGGGAGAAAAAGGATTTTTGTGCCCTCATCTCTTCCTCTTCAATTTTTTTTACAAGATGGATATTGTTAAAGTAACTTGTTTATGTAAGATTTGTCTGCCTCTATTTTCTCATTGCATGAATCACTTTTTAACTTCAAGTCTTGCACCGCAGGTCACTGAGCACTTCCACATGGCGGCTGGCACAAGACCAAACTCGAGACACGCAACTCATCACAGTTGATGAAAAATTGGTAAGGGCTTTCTACTTAATACTGCTATGATACAGCCTTCAGGCTTTCTGCACAATAGGCATTCAGTATGGTATTCTGTGTTCTTCTAGGAAAGATGTATAAATGTGAATTATGAAGCAACAATCCTGCATACATTTTTAAAAGGGGAACATTCATAGAACATAAGTTTGTGAAGGAAATATAGCATTCAAAGTGTTAAGTAATATAAAATGATGAGTACCATTATTATTACTACTATTACTACTGCTACTACTCTGTTATGGCCAAGGACCAGCATGAGTTGATTTATAGCAAGTTTGTTCTTTTTGAAATTTGGGTATATTTTCTGTGTAGTGAAATTATATAGAATTTGTCAGTTTCTTGAAGTTATCTTCATTAGGAACCATATTGTTAAAGGAAGTGTGTAAAGAAGCATCATGCAAGATTATTGTTTCTATGCACATATACTCTGGCATTGAATATGCATGAAGGTTATATTACAACTGGGAACAAATGCATAACATTCTTCTGCTAATCAGTAGCAGATCAGAAATTTGGCAAACTTTTCATTTAAGTTCTTCCATAATGTGTGGTCTGTTACTCTAGATGCAACCTGACACTTATGTTTACATTATTCAATAGTATAGTTTTTGAAAGACTTCTGGGGGCATTGCGTCACAACAGAAGTATGCTTTTCATTGGTTTTCATGTCTCTCATGACTCTTCAGGGAAAAAAATTCCCATCACAGGTACCAGATAGTTCGAATTGTATGTTCTTTCTTGTATCCATGAAGCTATATCAACTACTTAAGAAATATTTGGAATTTGTATTTATAAATTGAATATTTGTAATGGTAACTGCAGTTTGAGACAGTTCAGATTTAACAGGCTATTTGAAAAAAATCCACCTACTTTAACAACTCTTCAGGGCTTTTTTCCTTCATGCTTTGCAGTATAAATGTAGCAATAACCTGAGAATAATACTTTATTCTAGCAAACACGATTATCTTGCTAATGTGGTTGCATAACTTGCAATCGAGGCAATTTCATTTAATGTACAGGAGTTCATGAGTAAGTATGTAAGTAAGATTCACCAAGTTAGTAGACCTGCGTGTTCCTAAGTGAATTATGAATTGCATTTGATTATTGTAGCACTGTTTTTTTTTTTTAAAATCTAAATAGACCTCTTGTAATGCCTGAATTTACAGTATCACATTTCCCTATTATGACCTTGGATAATGAATTCACAGTTCTGAAGAAGACTACAGTGCAAAGACAGACCCATGAAATAAACTCTTCTACCTTCTGTTTTGTATTTAAATGTGCATTATCCCAAGTTAGAGTTTTATATAACTGTTACTAGTTACAAGAGTTTGTACTTCCAGTTGAGTTAAAGTGATACTAATTTGAAATACAACTGTTTTGTTCTCTTAGTGTTAATGTAAATGAATTGTAAGTGAAGTGGTTATTTCTAATATGAGTTTATGTTAAAAAAATTGAAGATACTAATATCATACTGGTGGGGGGTTGTTTGAGCTGTCATAGTAGCAGCCATTGAAAAATTTTGTTTAGTTTTGATGTATCTAAATGATTAGTTTCTCATTCGTTTTTTCAAATATTAGGTTAGGTGTCAGACCGAATAGTCTTTTCCTACAATATTGTCTACATAGATACACACTCCAGAGGCACAATTTTTTTTTTCCTGGAAACAAAACAGTAGAAAATTTAGAAGAGTATTTTAAAATTTTGATTGAAGATTTAGTTAAGTTTTTTTCATTATGCTGTATAATATCTAACAATTAATGTTACTTATTAGTAATGTAATTAATTACATTATTAATAATAATGTAATTAATAATAATGTACATTAATGTTACTTAATAATTAATGTAAAAATTTATAACCCTTTGACAAGGGTTTGACAAAGAAATTTGTGGGTGTCAGCTCTTTCAGGATTAGAAGTTCTCTAGACACCTCATGGGAAAGTGGAGTACTATATTAATTTATTTTAGCATATTGCAGTGTATTTCCTGATATTAAGTAGGCTTAATTTCAACCCATTAAAACTGATATAAAACATTAGATGAATTATCTGGTTTTTAAGTAATGTTGCTAGGAATTATAAAACCATTGTTTCCATGCAAATTGTAATTAAACTGTGTTTCAGGAGTTGATGCCTAACTTTTTACTTAAAAGAACCACCCTCTTGCGTTACTGCCAGGTACATACTTATTATTGCTATAAAACACATCCATTTTGATGGATTTTTTTAATTTACTTTTTTGAAAGCCTCCGTCACCTTACAGGTGTTTTTTATGTGCATGTTAGAATGAAGAAGCAAGAACAGTCTTAAAATGTGATATGGTTATCGTTGTTTACCTCACTGTCTTATTTTGAAACTGAACTCTTCTGTGAGTTGATGTTTACAAGGCTAGCAGGATAACACTGGAGTTATTTAAAACTTTTAACTGCATACTGCAGTCAAATTAATCTGTTTTCAGTGCTTTTGTAGACCTTTTATTTCTGTGTGTACGTGCATATGCTAGAAATTGGTAAGCAGGTATTCCCATATCTAAAGTCCCGGAAACACAAATGACATAGAAGGAGGAAGAATATCCTAATATCATTACATTGAAGTATTAAGCAGTAGTCAGTCACCTTCTTACTGCAGCCCAGCATGTGTTGAATACAACAGAAAAATGAGATGTCATGAAATGGTAGAAAATGCAGTAGTTTAGACCATGGTCATTTTGCACATAAGAAAAATGTGGGACCTTTAAATCTAAAAGGAGTTAAGTGCTTAGTTTATATACAACACATCCTTTGTCTCCATTATTTGCTTTTTTTTCAGTGAATATTGAATAAAATAACTTTTAACGAACAGTTAAATCTGAAGAAAATAATGTACAAAATTAACAAAATTAAAGAGAAATATAGTTCTTGCATCATGTTTTGAATCTCTGGCCACCAATTAGGTCATATTCCAAAATGTGAACAAATAGCTGTGTGAAAAGTAGTCTCTCAAGACCCTGCTTGCATTAGGGAATTTGGCCTGTAGAAGTTAAAGGCTGTTGGCAGCAAGTGTCACTTGGTTAATGTTCCAAATGACTTAACTCTTTTATGTATAGAATAACATAGCTTCCATCATTATAAAAAACTTCAGTGTTTTTTCCTAAAATGGAGGTTTGAACTTTTTAAATTACTGTGATTTGTTTCTGTTGTTCTAAGCAGGATGCACGTTCATTGTAGGTAGAAGTCATCAGCAAGTGTGCTTTAAGCAGGCTTTCCCGTCAGTGCTAGTAATGCTGCATTTTGGATATTTAGCCTGGATATCTACAGGCATGGCACTTCTGCGAAAGTAACTGTCTGCAATTGGAAGGTACCCCCACGTATTTGCCAGCTTTTTTTCTAAAAATGTTTGTGTTCTAAGAATCCTATTAATACACTGCTACTCTTGGAATAGCCAGTAGTAAGGACTTCTCTAGTGGTTAAATGATACAGGTATTACAAGAATGTTTCAAAATTAGAACAACTCTCAGAAAATAACCTTTGCCTCTCTGAAGCAGAATATTCCACTTACGTTTTATTTTCTGTAGTTCAAAGCAAAAATTATTGCAAGTGCTGTTGTAAGGTGTGGTCAGTGGGGAGACAGCTGAAACATTGTGGAACTGTGGTTAAGAATCAGCTATTAGTTGCAGCCATCTCACAGATGTTTTTATTTTGTATCAGGCCAAGATAAAATAGGAAATTGCTACACAGAGTTAAACATTCCAGAGTAGTGCTATCAAGTGCATTTGAAATGGTACTAAAGTAGTTTTTGCAGCATTGTGAGAAGATGTGGGAATGGACTCTGTTACAAGTGTGACAGGCCTACTATAGTGATGCTATTGACATTTCAAGTCCTGATGTGAAATGCTTTGTTTTGCCTGTTCTGTTAATTAACCTTTTCTTTCAGTAATGGTTCAGGACAAGTCTCAGTCCTGAACCTCAGCAGAGGACAAGTTTCCTTCTGATTGTAGTCAAGGTCTACCTAACACATCAAAGATATCTTGCATACACTGAACTGGGTGCAGAAAATCTGAACCCATTTTTGAGGATGAGCAGCTTGTGCTTTTTAGATGATGTTCAAGAGGGACAGTAAATGCTGTATACTGCAGCAGTCTAGGCCAATGCAGATTAGTAAGTGGACTTAGTGGATGAATGAAAGACTGTGGATGTTTTTTATCTAGACATTAGTAAAGCTTTTGACAGATTCCCGCAGCATTCTCCTGGAGAAACTGGCAGCTCACGGCCTGGACCAGTGTACTTCTCACTGAGTAACAAACTGGTTGGATGGCTGGGGCCTAAAATTTGTAGTGAATGGTATTAAATCCAGTTGGCTGCCAGTCACAAGTGGTGTTCCACAGGGCTCAGTGCTGGGGCAATTCTGTTTAATGTCTTCATCAGAGATCTGGATGGGGGGTTAGAGTGCACTCTCAATAAGTTTGTGGGTGACATCAAGTTGAGCAGGAGTCTTGATCTGCTTGAGGGTAAGGAGGCTTTGCAGAGGGATCTGGACAGGCTGGATCAATCTGATGAGGCCAGCTGTACGCTCATAAAGGCTAAGTGTTGGGTCCCACACTTGTCACAACAGCCCTATGAAATGCTGCATGTTTGGGGAAGAGTGGCTAGAAAGCTGCCCGGTGGGGAAGAACCCAGAGATGTTGATCAACAGCCATCTGAATATGAGCCGATAGTGTACCCAGGTGGCTAAGAAGGCCAACAGCATCTGGCTTATACCAGAAATTACGTGACCAGCAGGAGTGTGGAAGTTACCATTCCCCTTTAGTCAGTACTGGGGAGGCCACTCCTTGAATGCTTTGTTCAGTTTCAGGCCCCTCACTCAAAGAACCTAGAGATGGTGGAGTCTATCCAAAGGAGATCAGTGGAGCTGGTACAGGGTCTAGAGCACAAGTCCTGTGAGGAGTGGCTGAGGGAACTAGTGTTGTTTAGTCTGATGAAAAGGAGACTGAGTGGAGACCTTACTGCTTTCTGCAACTGCCTGAAAGGAGGTAGCAGACGGGTGGGTGTTGGTCGCTTCTTCCAAGTAACAAGTGATAGGACAATAGGAAATGAGTTAGATACTAGGAAAAACTTCTTCATCAAAAGGGTTAGCAAGCAGTGGAACAGGCTGCTGAACAAAATGGTTGAGTCACCATCCCTGGAGGTATTTAAAAGACATGTAGACATTGCACTAAGCAAAACAATTTAGTGGTGGACTTGGCAGTGTTAGGTTTATGGCTGGACTTGATGAACTTAAGTCTCTTTCCCAATCTAAATGACTCCATGATTCTAATAACTATTGTTAAATCAGTATCAAGAATCTTAGCAGCTTCCTCTTGGCTGTCCAGATGTAGCAGTTAGTGTCTGTTTTGTTTACTACTTGTTAATCCAGGAGTAGCAGTGTATTGGTAGGATTCTTAGAACATGAACTTTTTCAGCCAAAAAAGTTGTGGAAATACTGCAGTCCATTTTTCCTAAAAGACTGCATTATTAACAAGCATTACACAGTGCTTTCAGGATTGTTCACCTTTGTTAATTTGTACCCCTTCATTAAAATCCCACCTTTGGCTAGACATAGAAGTTACTGAAATTGTATGATCTTTCTTTGATTATCAGAAAAGCACAGACTTCACTATAATAAATAGTGATAATATTTCAGATAAAAGTAAAATATACAAACAGTTGAAAAGTAGCTGGGGATGATTAAGCTTCTTCAAACCTTAATCAGATTGTCTGCAGTGCTGTACAGCAAAGGCCACAGCGAATCAAGCTTTAACATGCTTTTTAAAGTGTGGCCTTTGCTAGCAGCCTTTCCCAAAAAACCAAGATAATTTAATATGCTGTTCTCCAAAAACCAAAGCAGTAATGTGTCATAAAATTATGTGTGAGGCAGTGTGACATTGCATTTGAAGATGGTGTATAGGAGCTGGTTGTGCAGCTTGGTGAAGGGAAACACTTGGCGAAGTATGCATTTATTAAAGACTGACTTAATAGATCTCCTTTTCTTGAACCTACTATTCAGCCAAAAATTCTCCTAGCATTACCGCTGTCTTCCACTGTATTAGATAATAAGGATATAGTGGATGTTCTGTGTTTTGATTTTTCAAAATGCTGTTAACCCCTTGTGGGTTATTCCTTGAGGGCGAGTTCAGGCTGTTCCTAAAGTAACTTAATAGGATAAAAGAATTCAGAGTAATCTTTTCTTAGTTTAATCCACTCTAGCTGCAGTATTTATTCAACTGGTTACCATAAAGGATTCAGTTCCTTTGTGGAGGATGGCATTCCTCTTTATATGAGGAATGTAAATTACAAATTTTTCTGTGCCTTATATGTATGGCTCTTTGACAGGGAATTGTCATATTGAAAGGGTAAGAGGTACCAAGATAGAAATCTGTGCATAGGTACAGTACCCGTTTCCTCCCCCTAGTCCCAGATTTCTCTCCTGTAGATTGTATTCCTCCTATTTATTTTTTTTTCTCTCATTTACATCAGCATCTTGCATTTGGATTCAGAATAATAAACAAATAAATAAAAAATAACAAACCTGTTATTTAAAATGAGGTTAATAGAAGTGCTCTTTCCACCCTTTACTTTGTAGATATGTTTTGAGAGGCTGTTTCTAATTTTGACCAAAATGGCCTTATATATGAAACCTGTGGTTTCAAAGAAAGTGTTTTTCATCACAGTTGTGTCAAGTAAGTAGGTGACCAGATTATTTGAACTGTGTTGTACTTGGGAGTCAAGATAAAAGAAAAGCTGTTTTATAAAATATTTAATACAGTACATCTTGTACTCTCATTTCACTTAAGAGGCAATACTTAGTGCTTGATGCCTTCCATCTTCTGAGATGTGGTGCTAGACACTTGAAGGGTACTAGTTTCCAGTGTAAAAGGTGTTTTAAGGAATAAAACAACATTCTGGAATTATTTTAAAATTAAATACATTATTTCATTAAAAGTGAAAAACTCAAAAGAGAAGACTCTTTGCAAATAAAAATACATATAAATCTACTGAAGTCTCTGATTAAGAGTGACTTTGCACAGAGTTTAATGCTTGAAGGCTTTTACTTTTTGTTAGCGTTGGTAGTTCATTTATGAATCTGCATTTTTAGTGGAAAAACATAGTTATTTTTAAAAGTCCTTTTTCAGTTTTTTCTTTGCTACTGTCCCCAGTGAAGATTAAGAAATACAGCTCCGAGAAGGATCTGAGAAGCATCTAATGTTAAATTTAACTTTTAAAGGTTTCATGATTTTGGGGATGGCAATATTCCTTCATAACTTCTTGTACACCGCACTGGTCTGCCAGAGCGTATGTTTATCTCTAAAAAACATTTTTTGTTGCTTTTTATTTAAATAACTTGGCAGTTCTTTCTTTGTAGTTTTGACTGGTATTTGCATTTGGTCTTAAATGTAATATAAGCCTAGGTGTAGGTGAGCGTGTGTAGTTACTAGATTACCTAGCTACACATTTTTCTACACATTTTCAGTACTATAAATTCACTCTGTTGTGCTGTTTGGCAGTTAAATTCCTCTTCGTTTGGACTATCTGAGCTCAACCCTAGCCTATACTGCTTGCTATAACTTGTTTTTGTAAGCAGTTGTAGTTTGATGAAGCCTGCAGTGGTGTAGAAAACCTGGTTGGCTGGATACCAAAAGGAGCTTTCTTTAAGAATCTCTGCAGGCAAGTTACTCCCCATGATAAAGAAGCTTTCTATAACTCTGACAGTCCAAGTAAAGAAATTGCTATCACTTTTAAGTGTATTTAAGAGCAATAAATATTGCTACATTACCAAATTACAGCTTGAGACAACTGGGTTTTTTTTTTCAATTTAAAAACCCAGACATTTTAAAAGTAACCCAGAACCTTGTATAAATTGATGCATAGTTGTATCAATGAGAGCCACTGCACTCTAGTCTCTGTGTAGGTTTATTTTGTTTTTAGGATAGGGTAAAGGATTTGAATTTCTTTGTTATAGAGCCTTTTCTTTTGGTGCATGGTAGTGCTATCTCTGCTGGGTATTGGAAGGAGGAGTGTCTGGGACTGAGGTTACACAATCTTCTAACATCTTGAGTGTCTGTTTTGTCTGGGCTTCCTTCATGCAGCATTCTTGTGCAAAAATTTCAAGGCTTTAGTCTGGAGCACTGGGTCAAAGAATATGTCTCTTTGAAGGGCATGCAAGTGATTTTTTTGTTGTTGTTGTTGTTACATAGTATTTCATTTTCTATCAAAGAACACTAGTTTTGAAGAGCTTGCTGTAGTGGCTGCTCGGAACAAATTAAAGGAGTATCATTGTGCCATGTTTAGTTTGTCTGGTTTCCAAAGGGTTATTCAATATGCAAATACTTGTTTTGTAAGTCTAAATATGCAAACAGTGTTTCTAATCAGCTAGAAAGAGTAAAAGTAAACCATTGATACAATCTAGTAATCAGCAGGAGTAAGAAAGAGCTTCACTTTAAGCTGTTTTGGTTAGTAGTTTTGCTTTTGAAAGACTACGTAGTATTTTCATGTTCCCATAAAACAATTTGATTATCTGAAACTTTTCTAGAACGCTTAAATTAGTGTCCCTGGTTATGAAGATGGAATGAATTCTTCTTTCCTGTCAGGATTGGTGAACTAACAATTCCTTGTATAGTACTTGCTTTTCTGTTCAATGCAATGTGTCTTTCTGTGGTTTTGTAGTATATCTAAGTTGTATAGTTAAGACACAAATCCTAGCCTAGCTAACAAAGTTGTGTGTACAGAATTGAAAGCTGTTTCTAGTTACGAAGTTCTAGCTGGGTCATTTTGTAAAGTCAGAAAGAAAAATGTTTCCTTGTCTGGAAATCCTTGGAATTCCTGTGGGCATCCTTGAACATCTTGGTCATGTGGCTAGAAAGCTTGATCCTTCTTCAGTATTACCTCTTTATGCTCAGAATATCAGTGACAAAATGGATCCAGATGCACTTCCACTTCTTGATGGTTTACTCATGGGGTATCTTTGAACTACTTTCATGGCTGCTTTCTTAAATCAGGAGTGTTAACCTGTGTTAAGTGGGGACATGGACCATAGGGAGAGCTTCTGGTGTTCAGATCCAAGGTTTTACTATACAGTTTAGTTCTTTACTTGTAAAGCATGCACTGCAGGAAAATTGCTCCATTACTTACATTATCTTTTTGGCATACTTCTTTCTCTTCATTCCGTAAAGCCCACTGGCTTACATTTCGTGCAAAAGAAAATCTTTGCTTGGTGGGGAAATAACATTTATTGTATTCCCTCTTAGCCTGAAAACTGGGTTAACAAGTGAGAAGCAACTGAGCTGTAAGGAATTTCTACAAAATGCTGATAAGATACACCAATACAGTTTTTTTTTAAGATATTATAATTCTGTTGCAGATTTTTTTTTAAAAAAAAAAGAACTTATGGTGAATAATTCTGATTACAAACATCTGAAGAAGCGCATAGTTTTTCCTTAGAGATTCATTTTATAGCTGTGCACATATTCATGTATAAAAACCAGTAATGATATTTTTCTTTGTAGACTGACATCATCATCTTCAATCATATGTTTTACAGTTTTCAATGAGTGCTATATTGACCAGGCAGAAGTTTGTTATTTTTAAAATTGTATTTAACACTAATATTTTATTCTTTATTCTTCTGTTTAGAATCTCTTCTTACGTGCAATTTCTCAGGACCACATTGTCGTTACCTTTTCCTCTCCCATTTTAAAGCATTCTTGGGTCCACTGATTCTGCTTCTCTGATAAAGTCAAAAGCTGAGTATCCTCTGTAATGTCTGCTTCCAATGCAAATTCTTACTTTTTTATCACTGTGTATTAAACACAGTTGTATTTTGTGTTGTCCTTGGATTTTTTTTATCGCTACAGTAACAGAAAATTGAAAGATAAGGTACAACTGAAAGGAAAGGTGAAGTGTATCAAATAGAATTGCTGAGTTTAATTGGTGATGGAGTTCTATTACAATAGGAAGTATAAGACTATGTTTTCTGTCCTTTAAGTAACCTTAAAGGCCAAGCATATAAAGGCCAAAGAACAAATTACAGAGAGGGACTTCTACAACAAGCTAAAAACAGTTTGTGAAGTAACAGTAGCACATTCCTAGATATGATTCATGTTTTTAGAGAGTGGTTGTAGAAAGCTTCCATTTTAACAAACCACATAGACAAGTTTAAAGAAACTGTTTTTATTTTGTGGTGGTAAACTGCTTATTTTATTGATGATGATGCTGAAACAGTTGAAGACCCATCAGCCCTTCACATCCCCACTAGAGAATAATGACTGCTTTACTGTTAGAAAAGAACTTTCTGAAACACATTTAAAGCTTAAAAGCTGTATGCACTAATTAACAAAATACTGTGAACATTTAAGCTGTTAATAGCCGCAACATCCTTGATGCATAGACCTTCAATATGCTAACACTGCATAACAGTTATCCATTGTGCATCTCTTTAACTGGGGTAACTGTGTCAGTTCTTTTCTTGCTTCACTACCTGCTGTGTATGGAAATTATGTTCACTATTTAGCACTTGCTTTCAACTTTTAAAGTCCATGCATATTACATAGAAGCATTATATCTTGCATTAGGGTAAGGGACAGCTTTTAACAGGTCTGACATTCTTGTAATTTCTTAAATGCAACTTTTTTTATATAAAGCATGCACTAACAGGGATTTTGCTCTGCATCTGCATTTCTTGATTGGGGATTTGCTTCTGTTTTTCTACCTCATGTCACTTATTACTATGTGGCAAAGATCTGTTACAGAAATCACTTTCTTTATAAAGGAGATGTAAAGAATAGAGAACATACATCACAATGAAGGCTGGCATTGGTTTACATGAACTCAGGATTTCTGATATTGTTCTTAGTAGCAGACCAAGCACTAGCGTGACAGTATTGTCGAGTTAAACTTTAAAAGACTACTTTTTACCCTTTTTGCCTTTTTTTTTCCCAGAACTACCTTTCAATAATGTCTTTTTTTAGTAAATAACAGCCTAAATAGTTTGTTTAATTTCCATGGATACCATTATATAGAGAATTAATAGGTAGCTGGGAGCTGAAAAGAGAACACCTGAATGCACAACAATGAATTTTTTTGGAAAAAAAACCCCCAAACTGTAGTAGTATTTGCTTTAGCTGCCAGCCCGGGGAGATTGTTGACTAGTTAGAATGTGATCCACAATGAATGTTTCATATATTCTAGTGATATCTTTATTACAACTTCATAATGGGAAATCTTAGTAGAGTTATCAAGCCTTAAAAGTTTGTTGTACATCCAGATTTGAACTCAACATCTCAGACACTGGGATATTTGCTGTCCAGATTAAGAGTGTGAATTGGCCCAGGTGTTCCTGCTTCACAGCAGCAATTGCACAACTTATGGGTGTCCTAGTTCATTGCTAGGCTCTGAACTTCATGCTCCTTTGGGTCTTTTACAGCTAAAAATGGTAAGGAAGCTTTCCACAAAACTAGTAAAAGATGCCTCAACCACATGTTTAACACAGATTAGACCTCTTCCTAAGTCCGAAGTTGATGAAACAGGTGGTACCCGTACTTAGGAACTCTACTTAGGCCTTATTTGAAAAATTGATTAATGGGTACTTTAAAGAAAGCTTTGTAGAGGTTTTCAAAGGGGCGTAAAGCAGATCAGAAGTGTTAATTTTCTTTTTTACAACAGAATCCTGGAGAACAGTAACCATAAAATTCACATAGGTCATATTTTGTAAATAGAGATAACTTTTAGTGAATGTTAAAAATAAAGACTTTGCTAAAATGGCATCAGAAACACGCAAAAAATACAGAAGTTATTGCCTGTGTTCAAGAGTAGCCTCTCACTTAAGAGGTGGAAGACCTCACCCTAAGTTGCTGGTTGGGGCTTTGGCTGTCCATGATCCAAACTACATTTTATAAACTTAGCTCAAGAGTCATCTTTAATGAATAATTCACCAAGATACTATTGAAATATTATGTTTAGCTTTGCAAAGTGATCGGCTTATTTTGACTTAGACTAGGAGTGTAGCATAAATAATCAGAACTGCAATCTCAATACGTTTTGTTTGCAAGAATATACCATCACTGAACAAGTGAACTACAATACACTGTATTGTATATAATATATACAAAATTAAACTAACCAGGGGAATTGGAACAAGGCTGTCTATTCTAGGTGGGCTCTATCTGCTAGCATTTTTGTCATTTTTCCTTTAAAGCTCACTATCTTTATTTTGGTTTCCAACTGAGAAATAGTATCTGTAAGAACAGTTGCTTAGGGTAGTGAAGTGTTGCTGTAACTTGTAAATTGTTCTAAGGGGAATTATTTCATTGGTTCAGTTATCCTCTTTCTAAATGCAGGCGAACTCAGACTGGCTTTGCTTCTATTTGAAAGTTTATGGTCTAAAAACTTTGCTGTAGTCATATTCCTAACTAACTGATTTTTTTGCATGTTTGGTAATCTGAAGATGATGAATTTCTTTTAGAGTCTGCACTGTGGAAAACTCTGTATTTTTAAATGCCTCACAGGTGATAACAAAAAATCCAGCCATGTTTGTATGTGGAAGCAAAAGACCTGCTTATGTATGCTTTGAATAAGTTCTGGAAACTATGTTCTCTCTAAATCTGGCTGTGTTACAAGTAAAAGTAGTTAATAACATCTGTAAATTGAGACTTTTTTCCCACCTTGTTCAAGATAAGCATGGTACTTATAATTTCCTTAATATGAATAATATCATGACAACACTGGCATCTTTGATGACTACTAGTGGCAACATGAATCCATTTTTATAAAAGATATTCTTCTTCCTGACCATTCCTACTTTCTTTTATTTAATAACAATATTCTTAATTTCAGTCAAGTGGAGAAACTGCAAAGTGTAAACCCAGATATTTGATTCTCCTTCTGTATAGTATCATGATACTTACCCAGACAACATTTACAAAACTAAGACTATATTACAGGTAAAAAATACATTCTTAATTATTAAATAATAGTCTTATCTTGTTCTTTGATTCTTTCCTGGTGGAAAAACAATACTGAGCATGAAATATCAGTCTGTGCTGAAAGTGGGACTTAACTGTTTCAAATGCCTTATTTTTTAATTTATAAATGTTTACCTTTCCATCAAGGATGCAAGCTGAGTGATAGGTATTTTTTGCATGTCTGTCAAGAAAAATGCCTCTTTGTTTTGAGGCTTGTCAGGGCACTGAGAGATGCAGAATCTGAGATTATGTTTAAACTAACTAAACACAACTTATCAGCTTTTGCCATAAGTTCTGCTCTGAATTGCCTTTCTAAATATCTTTGATATTTTATATATATTATATATTTGACTTTTGCAGGAGATAAGTGTAGATAAAAAAACTGGTAATGTAATGCAGATTATCAGGAAGATGTTTTAAGATGTGAAAGAAGGGTTGATGAAGGGGAGGTATTCTAGTTAGTAGCATGAAGTAGTGTTCCAGTTTGTAGAGAGGGCCTGGGATTTTTAGAAGCCCAGTCAATTATTCCTGCTTACTCTTCTATCTTCACTCTGAACAAATGCAAATGACATTCGTTTAATGATGTGTGGGGTGTGTTATGTCATTATATTTGTAGTATCACATGCAAGTAACATGGAATAATATCGAGCATGCAGAGTATTGGGAAAGCAGAGTAAACCTTTGTGGAGTGGGACGACAGGGAAGTTCTTAAGGTGGTTTTGCAACATGGCTATTTGAGTAGCGTCTCCTCAACTGTGAAATACAAACTGATGAGTAGAGTTTGCTAAAGCCAGCAGCAGTTTGGATGCTGACATCTCCTTTGCATAATGGCAATCAGTAGTGTAGAAACTATTGTGATGGACTTAGTGTTGGTTCCAATAATGTGATAATTTCTACTTCTGTAGACAATTTCTGCTTTTCAGCATATCCTTTTCTCCATATCCAGTTTATTTTTTATGTTTTCTGCAAAACAGCCCATGGAAAGATACTTTCTTTAAATACAAGGTTTCACGCAATCATTATTATTATTGAATCCCATTTCCTGTTTCACAGTAAGGTTTTCTTTTTTGAAATATGTTTCTTTCACTGCTTTTCATTACTTCTTTATTAATTGTTCTGTGGAATGGATATATGGGAGAACACGTTATGGGTAACATGGTGTTGTTCACAAATTATTGTGATAATGCAAAATGGTTGTGAAGCCTGAAAGAAAACTATTCTGTCTGATACAGAGTTTCCTAAGGGCAAATATGCTTTTTCCCCCTTGTTCTGTCTGTAGCTGTTAGGTAAATGTTGTCTGACCACATTTAGTTCATTCTGCTCCATTTTTCCTCTCACAATTTGCATAGTAGATCCTGTTCTCTTACATTTCTTTCAAAAATACTGTATTGAAGTGTAGAAACATAAATGTTCTTCTCCTGACTTGCAGCCTAAGCAGCTGAGAACACTAAATAAAAAGCTCCTTTCACGACAGCTATTTTGTGGGTATTTTGCAAGATGTTCTGTGCTTTGATATAGCAGCTCCTAAAGAAAATGTATTGCAACTTGAATTTATAGCAAAACTTTATGCACTTAGTCTGCTAGAACATGTTGGGGGTGGAGAAGAGAGCAAGCTGTTGTAAACTCCTGTAAAGTACAGAAAACTTCTACTTTCCCTCCTTTCTAACAAGTGTAAACTATTGAGGTTAAGTAGGTGGGGCAACCGGAAGTAATTACTAAGGCCAGTGGCATTTTTGTGGTTTAATAAAGGCAGAAGCTAATTATTCAGTTTTTATTTAAGTGAAATGATGCCAAAAAGGAGGTTCCTGCAGAGCAGCTGCACTCCTTCAGTGTTACCCTAATTTACCACAGACACAACTGTCACAAACAGAACTTTTAAACTTGATATATAGCCACGAAAGTAAGAAGCCTTTTGTGTGGTGTGGATGCAGAAGAACTCCTTTATACAAATCAACCGGCAGATGACGGACAATGATGAAAATTTGATTCTTTGAAGTCATAATGGTCATTGAAATGTGTGAAATTCTGGTATTGAAAAGAGAGCGGCTAGCAAGACTCTGAATCCTGGGTGGTTGCTGGAAGCTTGCTGGGAGGTTTTTCTGTGTTTTGACATCAACTTCCCATTGCTTGTTCCCTGTTTCCTTTATTAAAAAACGGGGGGGGGGGGGAAGGGGTACTGCACAGTAGATAGTTGATAGCAGTTTTGTACAGTTTTGTCTGTGCATGGACAGAAGTGTCATGGGATAGACATGACACCTTTATGCACACCTGACCCATTGTTAAAAAACACTTGTTTCCACAGATACTCCAAGAAATTTCATTTCTTTACCTTGAATTATAGAGTTCCATTTCTTGTCCCTTTTGGAATTTGTACTATTAGTGGGGTTCTTAAAAAAAGGAAATTCTCTTTTCCTCTAAAAGTCATCTTCATGCTTCTGTGAACCAGTTTTTGCTCTGCTGTACAGGACGTCTATAATTTCTTGCTACTCTTTTCAGAAGAGCTTTACCAGGCTTTCCACCATGACAAGTGGTTTTAATTATAAATTAAAATAAAGATAAAATGTCCTCTCCATTTGTAAGGAATTTGATATCATTTTTATTGTTTTAAAAAGTGAGTGTTTCATCCCTCTGAACTTATTTCAAGAAGAGCTAGGATGCCTCAAAACGAGTGTTATAATTTATTTGAATTACAAAAAGAAATTCAGAGGTTCCTATTAAAAAAAAAAGAAGAGGAAAAACAAGATGTCAGAACGGATCTTTTAGGTGATAGCCTCTTTTAAAAATGTGAAGCAAGGCTATTAATTTTTAGTTGAGCAGACCTAACAGTTCAAATCACAGGTCTTTTATATTGTCACCTTATTATTTAGAATTTTGAATACAGAACACCTCACCAGTATTTTAATATGCTAATATAGCAAAATTCAGTAAGGAACACTTAAAAAAAAAAAAAAAGGATAGTAACGAAACCAGCTGTCAAAAACATCTTTGTTTGGAAAGCTGGTTCACAGGTAGTTTCAATGAGAACTTGAACTCAGAACAAAGCACTGAAGACACAGTAAAGAGTTCAACCCAGTGCAGCATAGTTCTTTTCAAGTATTATATTGTTTTAATGGCATTTTGGAGCGGGAGCTTTAGCCCATTGAAATGTCTCTTAAAGGACAGGTTCTTCTGTCACTAGCTGGAGCTGTGTGGATGAAATGATCACAATAGAGTGTTGTAATGCATTTTAAAAGTGTGAGAAATCAGTTTGTCTAGACTAAGAGTGCGCCTACAGGGAATAGGAATTTTAGAGCTTCTGTGCTCTTTAGGTGTCAAGTATGTGATAGATGCCAAGCCTTTTTATTCCATATCTTTGGCAACAGCTCAGCTATGCTACAGTACCTTACATGTCTGCAGCAAGCAAAAACAGTGATTTTATGTCAGGACAACTTGAGCTTCAGAAACCAGAAACTCATTGCCTAACAACTGTCTGTTCAATTGCCAGCTTTAAAATGGGGAAGATATCAATAAACAATTGCTAGATTCCCAAAAGAAATGGAAACGTTAGCTATCATGAATCAGAGTGTGTAGACCTAGCAACACCATGTTTAGTTGCAGAAAGTAGGCAGGTTTTAGTTTTCACATTGAAAATATTTCTATGGAATGAATCCTATATTATTAGTGAAATAACTTTGATTTGGAGCCAACTGAATGCCTGAAAAAAACCCATGGCTTGAAGGGCCTTATGCTTTGTCTGGGGTTTTGGTTTTATTATCATCCAGATGAACAAGTCTAGGCATTTCTTTACTATGGTTACCTCATAAATTTAGCAGTTGCTGGCTTTTAATGCTCTTTTTAGATTTTGTTCTGCATGCACTAATGTATAGTATTTTCATCATTCTCTGGTGTGAAGACTTCAAAAGAGGAAATTGTATATGTCCATAGTGTTATTTAACAGGGAGTATTGTTTTAATGATCCCAGATATTCTGGAACAATCCAAAAACTTAGAAATCTGAAACATAAAAATCATAATGGATAATGAGTTGTAGAGAGTAATAGTAGTAAAAAAGTAATCATTTTGAGCTATTTTGAAGTTTGCATGTTTGGAGGTATTTGATGATCACAATCCCAGATTTTTTGCATGTTTCACATTATTTCAGGGAGGGGAAAGAATTTTTTATGATTATTCTTACAATTTCACAATAGGTACATTTGTTAAATACAGAAATAAAGGCTAATATAGTGACCTGTTCCTATAAACAGGCAAGCTGAAACATTGAAGCCGCACCAAACTTTACTGCAGGTAAAAACCCCTTTTTGTTAAACAAAGCACTTTGCCAATTCAAATAAGACTACTTTTAAGCTATTTCCTTCTAAAACTGTGGTTTAAGCTGCAGCAGTCAGAAATGCCAGTCTGTCAGGAGGTGTTTTACATGCGTGTTGCAACATTTCAGTGACTGGTAGTGTTTCTTTTTCATATCACTGCTAGACTCATATTAAAAATAAACATTACTTGGTCCTAGTGAAAGCATGTGGACTGGAATTGTTAAGAGCTTCTGACATTTCCTTGTGGTAGTGTGGGTAGAAATGTCAGAAGCAGGAAAATTAGTGTGTGTGCTTGTTTGTTTCCTCTGCTATTTTAATTGGAAATACAAGTCATATGCTTTAAACTTACTCGCTTGTGTAGTTTTGTGGGACTGATATCTCAAAATTTGTTTCCTGAAGTAAAATGAAAAATGAGACTTGCCTCATTTCAAAAGATGATCTGGTGACAGCACCAAGAGCTTTTAAGTTTACCAGAAAAGAAAATCCCATATAGTAGCTACAGACATGTAAAGCTAGAGTGTTTTATTTAAACTTGTTTGCCTTTTAATTCAAGTCATGGCTGTACTGATGGGATGAGATCAATATGCCCATAGTTTTGCTGCCCTGTTTTTTGATTTTTATGAGTTTACTACTCGTTCCTGGAGAGTGGAAGGGGCAGAGGAGACCAAGGAGCTCCCACTGGCCTTTTAAATATGTAAGGAAAAGGAGTACTTTAGCAACCAAAGAGATGGATTTGATGTTTGATTTCACTCTTTACTCTACTAGGGTGAACTGACAGGTTAATTTTATATAATTACTGATTAGTTTTTAGCAAGAAAGTTCACTTTGATTGTATGAGATGCTACTGAGGGTAATTTTTCAGAGCAATTTTTATAAGGCTTTTTCCGTATCTTATCCTTTGTTAAAGTCAGTTAATATTTTTTGACTGGTTTTGTGATCCTTCAGTTTTGTTAGATTTATTTGTTACGGGCTCACAAGCCAGGCTTTAGCAAAGGAAGTCATCCTGCCTGTTTGGGGTTTGGTTTTTGTTGTTTTTTGTTATTATTATTATTTGGAGATTGGAATCTCCTGAATCCTTTTTCTTTGCAAAAATACTGAGGAGTGTTGTGAGTACCAAATGTTTCTGTCTTGATCTTGAACATCAGGGGAAGAATTGTGTCCCAAAAGGTGATATCCGTAGCTTGGAACATGATGAGGGAGCCAGTTTTATATAGTAACTAATGGTTAGAGAAATACGAAGCTGGATAGTAGTACCTGCTCTGCAGTCTTAAACAATCAGTATATTATTGTGCAAAAGATAGCCTCCTGCCTCTTCCTTTGTGCTATCCATAGCATGTTGGAGCCTCTTAACTTTATACAGGCTTAAGCCCAAGTGAAATCACTTAACTCTGCAGCACATAGTTGGCTGGCTAAGATTTTGGTGAGTGCCCTGTTCATGTGAAGTTTAGGCTTCTAATGGTAATGTAAAATTTTGGGATTGGTCAGTATTTCAGTCTGTACTCTTGTATTTTCTTTGTGGAAGAAAGAAGAGTTAATGTATTTCCATGTTTGCTTTGGCTGTTGGAAGTTGGAGTAGTTCTGACTTTGCAGCTGTGATCAGAAGATGGGAGGGAATATCCTGTCTAGTACTTGCAGCTGCATAGCTGGGAGATGAGCAGGTTCAGGTACCTTATGCAAAATCTAGTTCAGACAGGGGAAGCAGGATGGTAACAGCCCATCTATCAGCTTCGTTTTTATACAACTGGGCTCACAACGTCCTTCTCTGCAAGTTTTTTCTTTTTATGTAACTCAAAAATAATGCCCAAAATTATGGAAAAAGCATAAGCAATATTGTTTTACAAGCCTTTTACATGAACACTTTATCAACAAGTTCCATTTTGTTTTTCATAGGATATCACTGCCCTAACTGGTGTTCCAGATGAGCACATCAAAACCAGAAAAGTTCACATTTTTGTTCCAGCACGTAATGCAATGCAGGCGGGAGTTAACAATACAAAGAAATGGAAGATGGAATTTGATAACAGGGAGCGCTGGGAGAACCCTTTAATGGGCTGGGCATCTACGTGAGTAGTTACTGAATTTGGAAATACTTTTCTTCTTTTGTTTGTCTCTTCATAGTCATTTACATTTTGAGTTTGAAATGTTCGTTCTACCTCTAAATCTTGTATTTTAACAGTACTTGCAGTAAGTCATTGGGTTTGTTAGTTGTATGATTAATGACCTGTTATGTTTATAAGCAGATTTAGCTCACTTCATCATCTGGAAGAGTTTGAAAAAAGTGTTAACAACCAGAAATTTCAACAATTGTAATTGTGGTGATGTTGCTGTATGGCAGCATGATTAGTTACCTAAAGCAGTAAATCCTTCTCAGCTCTCAGTTCCATGTTTTAAATGTGGTTAAACATAAAATAACAATACTTCTGGATATTTTTTTACAAAGTTTTATAAATATCATAGAATAATGGAATGGTTTGGGGGGAAGGGACCCTAAAGATCATCCAGTTCCAACCCCTCTGCCATGGGCATGGACACTTCCCACTAGATGTCCTGAAGATCTGAAATGAGGAGCCGTAATATTGTGGTTAGAATTTCTGTAAACAGTGAGGACTGTGCCAGCAACTCTGACAAGATTGTGATTTTGACTTGAGGCATCTTGTTTGAGGCTTATTCAGAAAAGTTGAGTTTTCTACATAAACAACAATCAACCACCAGAGATTATTTTTCATCCTTCAAAAAGTATACGAGGTGTGTTGAAAATGTCTGGCTGTAATTAAACTGTAAATGTTTGCAGTCAAAGAACAAAATGCTCTTTGAAAAAGGAGCTTAAAACTTTAAATATTAAATAATTTGAGGACTCATTTTTGCAAGATTTATTAACATTTTGAAGCCAGTTACAGAATGATTTTTTATTTTTCATTATTTATAAAATGAATATATCCAGAAATATTAGTTCAAAATAATTCTGAAATCAAGTCTTCCTGTTAAGAGTGGTTTCCTGTAAAAAACTGGGGAGGGTCACAGCCTGTGGCATCTCAGTTATGTTAGTATTGCAAAGCATTAGGGAAACCATGCTCAACAAGCGAAAATGCTGAATGTGAATTAAAATATTGTATTAAATTAGCCTGTTAAAAAACCTGTTTTAAAACTTAAAGCATGTATACAACCAGGAACTCATCTTTGGCATGTCCTGGCGTTTTTAACTATTTTGTTTTAGGCATATTTAAATTGCTGTTTCAACAGATAACATTTCAGTGATTAAATGTATGTCTTGGTTGACTCAAGAACTGCAAGTAGTTAATAAATGTACCATGTAATGAACAGGGCCTTAGTTAATTAAGTGGTAGACTTTGACCAGCCGTACATCTTTCCCTCTTGTCTTGTGTGTGCCTCCCCGAGTGTCTAGCCACTAATTTAATACCCCTGCACAGATTCTGACACTAGCCAGTAACACCTGCTTTAGTTCAGATTGAATTCACTTTTCTTCTAATCCCCCTTTGCTTTTCAGTTGACATTAACCTCTCCAGACAAATTATTTTCTGTGTAGGATTTTGCACAATCTCAGCCAAAACAATGATTTTTAACCTTTCTAGGAGTTAAAACTTTTTGTGCTAAACACCTAGAAAAGTTAGCCATGGTATTAAGGGCCTATCTGTATATTAAATTTTCCTGGATTGAGCTTATTGTTGGAATTTTAAAAAGAATGGCTGTTTTCAATGAGTCTGT
>WAAB01013666.1:7170-33602 GCA_013389865.1 Piaya cayana | reverse complement strand
GCTGGGCATCTACGTGAGTAGTTACTGAATTTGGAAATACTTTTCTTCTTTTGTTTGTCTCTTCATAGTCATTTACATTTTGAGTTTGAAATGTTCGTTCTACCTCTAAATCTTGTATTTTAACAGTACTTGCAGTAAGTCATTGGGTTTGTTAGTTGTATGATTAATGACCTGTTATGTTTATAAGCAGATTTAGCTCACTTCATCATCTGGAAGAGTTTGAAAAAAGTGTTAACAACCAGAAATTTCAACAATTGTAATTGTGGTGATGTTGCTGTATGGCAGCATGATTAGTTACCTAAAGCAGTAAATCCTTCTCAGCTCTCAGTTCCATGTTTTAAATGTGGTTAAACATAAAATAACAATACTTCTGGATATTTTTTTACAAAGTTTTATAAATATCATAGAATAATGGAATGGTTTGGGGGGAAGGGACCCTAAAGATCATCCAGTTCCAACCCCTCTGCCATGGGCATGGACACTTCCCACTAGATGTCCTGAAGATCTGAAATGAGGAGCCGTAATATTGTGGTTAGAATTTCTGTAAACAGTGAGGACTGTGCCAGCAACTCTGACAAGATTGTGATTTTGACTTGAGGCATCTTGTTTGAGGCTTATTCAGAAAAGTTGAGTTTTCTACATAAACAACAATCAACCACCAGAGATTATTTTTCATCCTTCAAAAAGTATACGAGGTGTGTTGAAAATGTCTGGCTGTAATTAAACTGTAAATGTTTGCAGTCAAAGAACAAAATGCTCTTTGAAAAAGGAGCTTAAAACTTTAAATATTAAATAATTTGAGGACTCATTTTTGCAAGATTTATTAACATTTTGAAGCCAGTTACAGAATGATTTTTTATTTTTCATTATTTATAAAATGAATATATCCAGAAATATTAGTTCAAAATAATTCTGAAATCAAGTCTTCCTGTTAAGAGTGGTTTCCTGTAAAAAACTGGGGAGGGTCACAGCCTGTGGCATCTCAGTTATGTTAGTATTGCAAAGCATTAGGGAAACCATGCTCAACAAGCGAAAATGCTGAATGTGAATTAAAATATTGTATTAAATTAGCCTGTTAAAAAACCTGTTTTAAAACTTAAAGCATGTATACAACCAGGAACTCATCTTTGGCATGTCCTGGCGTTTTTAACTATTTTGTTTTAGGCATATTTAAATTGCTGTTTCAACAGATAACATTTCAGTGATTAAATGTATGTCTTGGTTGACTCAAGAACTGCAAGTAGTTAATAAATGTACCATGTAATGAACAGGGCCTTAGTTAATTAAGTGGTAGACTTTGACCAGCCGTACATCTTTCCCTCTTGTCTTGTGTGTGCCTCCCCGAGTGTCTAGCCACTAATTTAATACCCCTGCACAGATTCTGACACTAGCCAGTAACACCTGCTTTAGTTCAGATTGAATTCACTTTTCTTCTAATCCCCCTTTGCTTTTCAGTTGACATTAACCTCTCCAGACAAATTATTTTCTGTGTAGGATTTTGCACAATCTCAGCCAAAACAATGATTTTTAACCTTTCTAGGAGTTAAAACTTTTTGTGCTAAACACCTAGAAAAGTTAGCCATGGTATTAAGGGCCTATCTGTATATTAAATTTTCCTGGATTGAGCTTATTGTTGGAATTTTAAAAAGAATGGCTGTTTTCAATGAGTCTGTCTCTGCATGCATTTTTATTTTGGAGAAGTGAAAGTGATGTTTCACGTGTAAGTAAGCTGTAGATACACCACAAACTAGTGCTGAGTTGAGAATTGACACCGCTAGGTTAAGGGGTTTGTAAACTAATTTGTTTCTTTTCATTTCTTATGGAATTCTGGCA
Organism: Piaya cayana; assembly: GCA_013389865.1. Classification (NCBI taxonomy): domain Eukaryota; kingdom Metazoa; phylum Chordata; class Aves; order Cuculiformes; family Coccyzidae; genus Piaya; species Piaya cayana. Next base: position 31,769 of record WAAB01013666.1, on the reverse strand, counting down.
AAAAACGGGAACTACTCATAGATGTTCTGGTAATTTCAAATGACTGTGCAGCACCCAGAAATATGTAAGATGGGTTTCTTCTCTTCAGATTTAATTTCTACAGAGAGAGGTTATTTGAAGTTTTCCAATTTACTTTTTAATGATGTAATGGGATGGGTGGATTAGAGCCCTTTGGGGTCTAAAAATCAGAACCGTTTTCCTCTGAACTTATTATACTTATTTGCCATATTTGTCTTTGCTATGCTTCGGTCATTTTTGTCTTGTTTGCTTTTTTTGTTGCAGTTGTTGTTTCTTGAATATCTTTTTCAATGAAAATTATCCAGATGGGGAATCTAAATATAATGGACTCATGGCTTTTTTGTTTAATTAGGAGGTTTCATTACAGAAATACCTGTGGATAGTTCTTGAGTACATCTCTTAGTATAAAGCTGTGAACAAAGAAGCATGGGAATTGTGGGGTTTCCATAGTACAAGATCTCATAAGAGAACCAAATGTTGCTCTCCACAACTACCTGAAAGCAGGCTGTAGGGAGGTGGGTGTTGGCCTCTTCTCCGAAGTACCAAGAGATGAAATGGCCTCAGGTTGTGCCAGGTGAGGTTTAGACTAGATACTAGGAAAATACTGCTTCATGGAAATTGTTGTCAAGCACCAGAACAAGCTGCCCAGGGAGCATTCATGGAGGTATTTAAAAGACATGTAGGTGTGGCAGGGTTAGTGGTGGATTTGGCAGTATTAAGTTTGTGATTGGATTCAAGGATCTTAAAGATCTTCTCCAACCTTAGTGATTCTATGATTCTGTGATCTCAGTTTGGAGTGACTGAGCAGGCACAGGAAGACTTGCAGCACTACTGTTGCTGACACTATGAGGACGTCATGCTGGTCACCCTGAAGTCCAGTTAGTTTGCAGATAATCACAAAGTTAAATACTTGGATAGCTCATTTATAGAAATAAATTTTTAAAAAGCTGTGTTTAGATTGGATGGAAAATGATCTCAGATGAAAACAGAACAGATCATTTCTGCACAATCCTAATTTCTGAAATGCCTCTGTCTTGGAAGGTTTTTGCCACCTTGCAGTACTGAACAGACACTGGTCCCTTACTACACTTCAGACTTAAACATCTTTGTTTCCAGTTAGTAATGCTGAGAAGAATTTTCCAGCCTCAAGTGTGGAAGAGAAGAACAAAAAGCAAAAGTTGTCACAATATTGTGATATATTTGGGTCACTTGATTCTCCACTGATCACATAATGGACTAATTCTTAGTACCTAATTCTCTCCTTACTGTCTTTGTAAGGGAAGTCTTTAAATGTCTTTGGGAGAGCCCACCTTAGTGGCTTGTGAAAATGTTATTTCTGGCTTTCTAGTGTTCTGTTGGTTTGGGTTTTGGTTTTGGTTTGGTTTGGTTTTTTTTTTTTTTACTGGGAATTGTATTGGAAATATAGTGAGATACATTTTTCCATGTGTACATCAGATAAAATTATGTTGTTGTATTTGCTGGAAGCTAAATTCCTCCTTTTCCCCTCCCCCTCTGCCAGGCACAGCCTTTGTCCTTTATTGTAGAGAGCTCAGTGTCTCTTTGGTTGCTTTTTCTCTTCATTTACCCGTCTAGCTTCAAAGAGAACAGTTGAGAGGCAGCTTCTTCCATAATTTCTTGCAATTTGGTCTTGTCTTCCCAGTTGTCTCCCAGGCTTATGTGCAGTGTTCTCTCAGGGAAGTTTATCTAATCATTGTGCTGCTACAACCAGTATCTTATTTCTCTAAAAGTTTTGTAGATTCATTTTTAGAAACTTTTTTAATAATTTGTCATTGTTCTTAGATTGACATTATATAGCAACAAATAAGGCAGTTTGGTTTTTAAACCAAGATTTTAATTTGTTTACATAAGCTTTTTCGTTTGATTCCTTTCAGAAGTGCAGTTGAGGAATACCTGATCATCTAAAACTAAGCACCACGTATTTAATTAGCTAGCAGTTTCTAGATTTGTTTTTAGTGGTGACTTGTGATCCACTTGCTGTACTGGGATAGTTTGAGTTGGTCATGTGCCTTCAGCCAAAGCTGAGCTGTTGAGGTTTTCATGTACTTTTCAGTTTCAGATTAATTCCTGCTCCACTCACTTTCATATTCTGCTCTTTCCTGCTTTTTCCTTCCCCTAGGTGCTCCTTGAAATGTTCCTTGCTCTGGTCTCCTTGAAATGCTTGAAATTACCTTAAGGCTCCAGGTCTTCCAAAATGAGAGGGACTAAACGGCTTTAAAAATTAACAAGATTGTTGCAGATCACTTCTTATAACCTCAGCAGGTGGTTAGACATGCTCTAATAAAAAACCTAAACCATTAATTTCTGCAGGAAGTTGAGATGGAATTTTAACTGACTGACAGAGTGAAACAATACTCCACAGAAAGCAGGTGTTAATTCTGCAAATAATTAAATATAACAGAATTTGAATGCCTTGTGAGGTGATCTGCTACAAAAAGTTGTGTAGTACGGCATTTGATAGGCATGAGAAGCAGATATAAGTGCTTTATATTTCACATATGCTTAAAATTTGTCATCTGACTTCTTACAGAGCTGATCCATTATCCAACCTGGTTCTTACTTTCTCTACTAAAGAAGATGCCATTGCCTTTGCTGAAAAAAATGGTACGTATTGTACATATTGGAAATGAGAGAACCAGCTCTCTATAGTCCATCTTGATCTCAAAGTATTAACAACAGAAAAAGTACTTTCCTTCTGTTCCACAAAACTGGTAGACGATCAGTACTCCACTTGAAGAAGTGGGAAACGGAACGAGGACAAGTAGGGGATGGAATATTTCTGATGGTGCTGAACACATTAAATCGAGGCCTTCCACTTTCTGCAAGAGTGTTTGGGCCTCTTTGCATTACTGTTGCAATACTTTTAAATGTATCTGTATTTTGAATGAGAACTAAGCCTTGCTTAAGTCTTGGTGAAAAATTAGTATTAACACATTATCTTTAAGACTGTCCCAGGCTAGTGTTCCTATATGACAGTGGGTTTTTTGACAGAAAGCTTGACATGAGCATCTGAATTCTGGTTAAGGGAAGATCCTTCTGTGCGTTTGATAATCAGAAAGACTGATATTATATGACTGCTGAGTATGCAGTTTTGTCCGTGTTGCAGAATGGATTTATCTTTAGTTGGAAGGGACTCATAAGGAGTACAACTCTGTGTTCCTGATAGAACCACCTAAAACTGAAGCATATGACTATAAACATCATCCAGACGTTCCTTGAATTCTGACAAGCTCGGTGTCATGACCTCTTCCCCAGGGAGCCTGTTAACCAACCTCCCTTTCAGAAAAGAATGTATCTCCTCATGTTCATTTGCTGTTCACTGGAGAGAGGAGATTGGCACCTTCCCCTGTGTGAAAGCTGTAGACTGAGGAAGTTATACCTAATCCTTCCCAAGTACAATGCTGAAGTCTAAACTCTTACAGAAGGACCATAGCAGTAAGCTTACTTGATTTTTTAGGTTTGTATTTTCTCACAGAATTATGGTACGGCAAGAAGTATCCATATCCTCGGCCTTTTGAATATTCATCTCTCCTCTTATATGTTGATTGGAATTTTTCATGGTAGGGTTTTGAGGTAGACTTGCTTAGTGCTCATGGATGTGAGGAAGACAAATTGCACTGAGTTAAATCCAGGAATAATGTACATGGAGTGTAAGCTTCTTTAGAAGACCTTGTGGTCTACAGGTTTCAACTATAGTTAGTCTAGGGTAAACAGAGATTAAAGTTTTTTGATCAGACCAAATTGTGTAAAGTTTATGTTCTTTGTCCAAAAAAGCAGGATAGGTATTAACTTACACAATTAAGAAGCTAAACTATTTATGTGCAAGTTATTTGTGCATTTAATGTTAAAGACTAATATTTAGTTCCTCAATTCCTCTTTCAATGGATCTATTTTTTAAGTTAATAGTCTTAATTTTATTGAAAACTGAATTGTATTCACTAAGAAATTATTAGGGTCATTATATTTGCATTAGATATAGCAATTACTGTGCAATTTTAATGGTTTTTTTTTGGTATTTTATGACCAAAGATGAAATTTGGAAGGATGTTGTTTTACTTATGATTTTGTATTGTTTATGCTGGTTTTTAACCTGGGAAATTTAGCCTATTAAGAGAAAAAACTCTGAATCCTGGCCTTTTTATCACTAATATTAAAAAAAACCTATCTAGAAGATCTTGTTAGACACATTGTATTTTGCCTTTTTGAACTGCAGTATAAAATAAAATACTTGATTTATTCATCATAGAAAGTTTACGCCTTCACTGAATTAGTGGTGAATCTCGTTTGGGAAAGCTACAGAGAAATTCTACCTGCTAAACCAAGCTTGTGACTTACAATTAATATGAGTTCAATATTAACTTGGCTTGCACCCTTAATTTTACCATAGTTGAGATGTACTAAACTTCTCTGTGCATAATGGCTTAGTTTTATGTGTATGATATGAGATATGTTTATGATACAGAGAAGGACTTGGGGGTGCTTGCAGCCCAGAAGGGCAACCGTATCCTGGGGTGCCTCAGAAGCAGCATGGCCAGCAGGTCAAGGAAGGTGATTCTCCCCCTCTACTCCACTGTCATGATACCCCACCTGGAGTACTGTGTCCTGTTCTGGGTTCCCAGTATAAGAAGGATATGGAACTGTTGTAGCGGGTCCCGAGGAGGGCCACAAGCTCCTGTGTGCTGAAGGAGTTGGAACTGTTAAGCCTGGGAGAAGGCTCTGGGGAGACGATACAGCACCTACAAGAAAAGGGCACCACCTGGGGAGGGACTTTTTATAAGGGCGTGTAGTGGTAGGACAAGAGGGTATGACTTTAAGAAAGGGTTAAGATTTAGACTAGGCATTGGGAAGAAATTCTTCACAGTGAGGGTAATGAGGCACTGGCACAGGTTGCCCAGGGAAGTTGTGGATGCCTTGTCCCTGGAAATGTTCAAGGACAGGTTGGATGGGGCCTTAGGCAGCAGTGTGGTCTAGTGGGAGGTGTCCCTGCCTGAGGCAGGGGCTGGAACTGGATTATCTTTAAGATCCTTTCCAAACCAGACCATTTCATGACTTTATACATGCATAATATTTTCTGCATCAGCTTCAGTAATCAGGTGTAGCTGGAAATATAAAAGAGTAACTTAGATGTGCGTTTGCAATGGAACTTAGCTTCTAAACTGAGGTGTTAGTGAAACATGTCTAAACCTCGAACACAAGTATTTACCTCTCTATCCTTCCTGTGTGAGCCATCCAAGTTTTCTATTATAAAATTTCTTGAGAACCTCAAGTTTAATCTCTGCAAATTGTACATGTTTCAGATATTTTGACACAATTGAGAAACCTAAGAGTTTTTCCTAAGAACTACAGGAACCTGCGGCAAGCTGTCTTTCTACCTGCCACATCTAATGTGTTTTCTAATGTAGGAGTAACAGCACTGAATACAATAATACAAGAGATCTCTGTCTGAAACTTGACAGCTCAGGGTGGTCTGAAGTCAAGGCAAGAAGGAAACACTTATAATTGGATGAAATAAAAAGTTTAGCCTGTTGACCTAAATTCTTTTTTGTGATGTCCAGCATCTCTGAGGCTGTTGTTTAGAAACATACAGCTTTAGTACCAAGGGTGGAGAGTTTTTCTACTCCATAATGCCCTTTAGTCAGGTGATGAGAGTGTTCTTCCAGGGGTGAAATCTGCTTTCTGTCCACTTGGCTTTTATGGCAGGGTTCTGGGCAAGGGTAACCTTCCCCTCTATTGTTATGTTTTTATAAAAAGTGACCTCTGCTATCTATCATGAACAACCAATGGTGACTAACTCGAGGAGACTTGAGTGGCCTCTTGCAATGCAATGTTAGGTCCAACTAACTAACTGTGGATTTTGGATACCTATGGCAGCCCAAGTCATTATACTGGCAATTTTTGGAGGCCCTCAGCTCCTCACTATATAAGATGAAGAAGATGAAGCAATACCTTGAGGCTGTAGATTCCATTCCAGCACCCAGGTGCCTCAAATTTAGGTGTTACAGTGCTGAATGTTGCAATACCAAAGTTTGCCTCTGGATCTAATACTGGCAATTTTTCTCAAGCTTGTTTTTAATCATAACAGTAGGCAAAAGCCAATGTTCTCACGGATGAAAAGAATGCATTTTTTAAAACAGTACTCCAGTATTTCTTACAGAGAATGGTTAACTTGGAAATGAACATTGGTTAAACCTGATAAATATGAAGAAAATGTTTGTGTGATATTTGTGAGCACAGTAAATTGGGTCACAATAACATGACAACTTGTGTATCTTATAAAACACATTTTGTTGTGTATCTCTAGTGTTTGAACACCTTAAATGTAAAAATTCAGATATATATTAAACCTTTCAAGATTTAACCAAATTTTTGATTCAAAACTAAGGAGGAAAAGTGTGATCTTAGTAGTATCAGTTAAAATTACATACTGAACAGCTTCCAGCTTAACCTGAAGTATCTGTGAGTGAAGTGTTGCAGCTGAAGAGAGCAACCTTTGGAATATTGAGTGCTGCCCTGGCAAATTTCCAGGCACCTGGAGGCTGCAACCAATTTGCATTTTGATTTACATAAACACTAATGTCTCCACCTCCTCTTTTCTGACATTTTTTAGCATTTCTCGTACTTAACTATCACATAATTTACTTGTCTTCTATCACTTTTCTTCTACTCCTAATTTTTTATGTTCTTATAAAAATGTTCAGTATTGAACTCCTTTCTTATGCTGAATTCTTTTTCCTTGCTCTTCCTTTCTTTGGTCCCTCCACCCTTCGTGTTTCTCTGGCTTTCCAAGGTCTCCATTCTCTCCTAGCCTTAGGCACTGATCTTTTGTATGATTTTTTTTTTCTCAAGTTTCCTTGTCTTTATTTTCATTTCCTGTCCCACCATACTCATAGCCTTAGTGCTTCTGTGATGCTGTGGAGTTGTGGAGCCATGAACTTGCAGGACACTCAGTATTCCCTGTAGAGTTTTTCACTGATGGCTGTCTTTTTCAGGAGTAAAGAAAATGGAAGTATGTAGTATGGTGAGGTCTTAGCTGAGAGAACGGGTGTATGTCACATATGAGGTATTTCAGTGTTCTCTGTTGTCAACTACAAAGGAATAAAGTAGTGGATGCCAGTGTTGAGAAAAAGATATTAATTTTTTTAAGGTTTAAGGTGCATTTGATCTGTGTTGCATGTAGAGAATATTTAGAATTCTCTTTTTCTTGTCTCCCCCAACCATCTTCCCTGTAACCTCCAGGCTGGAGCTATGACGTTGAAGAGAAGAAGATTCCAAAACCTAAATCCAAGTCTTATGGGGCAAACTTTTCTTGGAACAAAAGAACAAGGGTGTCTACAAAATAGGTTGGCATTGGCTGTCTGACTGTGAGTAAAGTCAGCTGTGCTATATTTATAGACCATGTATAATACATCTCTTAATCTCCTAATAAATTTGACCTTTAAACTACAGATGCATCCTGTGATGTCTATTTAAAATGTTTTTGATGTCTCCAATTGAACCTGTTACAAACTTCCCTATAAATAGAGGAGATTTGGAGTGTTCATACTTCTGAAAAATTACTGTACTAAGAATCTATCAAAAGGAATGTTTGAAATCAGCTGCAACTTTAAAGATTATGGTTTATCTTTGGTAATTTTATATTTACTATCTTGTTTAAATTTCTCAGCCTTGCTTATGTAAATTATCTCAATGGAAGCTGGGACTTTTTCTTTCTGTTTATATAGAATTTTGTCAATTGAAGAGCAAAATATGATATATATAAAACTGAACATTTCAGTATTATTTACACAATTCTGTATAAATGTATATTACGTAAACTCTCATTTCTCCCCAAATTAATATTGTCATTATTCCAGAAGTATTCATGGTTGGAATAGAAAGCACTGGGTTTTGTGTTGGATATAGGGCAGGTTCCACCCAAAAGATTAAGATGGCAGTTGTTTCTGTGTTCTTCAAAAGTGAAACTAAGTCAGCTAAATATCCACAGGTTAAGTCAGAAGAGTGTAGGATGCTTCACACAGCATCAGCATATACTAATTACATAATTGTAGTTCTGTTTCTTTATTGCTGGCTATGTTTTTATCTGCATTGAGGTTTCCTGTTGCCAGCAAGAGATTAGATGATAGATAACATGTCAACCTTAACGTCAGGTATATAGCCTAAACTCAGTTTGTCTTACGTGACATTAAATCATTCATTTTAATAATGCACAATATTGTGTTTGTAATCCTTGTTTATGTATCAATGGCTTTTTATTTATTAACTTTAACTTTTACTTAACAAATTGAGATAGCACATTTGATCAGTGAAACCTATTACAAATTTAGGGACAGTATACCCTTTTTCATGAGCAGTAGAAGAGTTTTATCTCAACTGTTACGAGAGAAATAGTTGAGACAGCTCTCTCCATGTAGGTGTGAAAAATGGGCCGACTGCTTAGTGCTGAATTTTAGCTAAAAGAAAGCATAAAACTACCTTGTGTTGCCCAGATTTGATTATGTTTTTGTTTTGGTTTTAAGCAGCTACCCTGTATGTCAGCTAGCATTTGTTTAAAGTGTTGGGTTTGACCCAGTTTAAGTGTAATCAACCAGTTGGCTGATGTCACTGTTTTCATATGACAGGCAAGAACTGTTACTCGAATTCATATTCCTACTGAATTTTGAATGCTGCATTGCACAGTGGAGCCTAACAGCCTCTAGGAATGCCAAAGTGCACCAAACTACAATCTTAACAGTCCAGAATCTACTGCATCTCTTTGTATTCCAGTTAAGCTTAATATGATGACCTTACTAAGGAGACAGTAATATAAAAAGCCATTTGTTGGGGGGGGGGGTTTTCTTCTGTCTTACAAGTGAAGAGCAGCAAGATCTTAGTTGAATGGTCTTCAAGCTTTATAAAATATCTATGAACATTAAAATTGAAAAATGCTTGGATATCTAATGCAGCAGATCACAGCTTTGGTTTTGAAATCATGTAGTCCAGGGAACTAGACTAGTGAACATTAGATACATTATCTTTGGACATATAATATATGACATTGCTTTATGTTAATCTGTGCTCCCTGTTACTAGAGTCAGTTTCAGATAGAGCACAGTTTCTTTCATTTGTTTCTCTTCCTAAGATAATGGATATATTCAAAGAAGAATTTATTGAGGGGTTTTTTAGTGCACATGTTCATTACGATTCTCTGATGTGCATTGCACAAAGTCTTTATGTCATGTTTAAGCCCAGACCTTCTTTTACTCTGATTCTTTTTGTAGAACTTGGGATTTTTTTTTCATCCTGTTGGATGGCTTCTTAAGAATAAGCATGCTGACAGTGGAAGAGAGTTGATTTCATCCTTGCTGTAGTCTTCAAACCCTAGAAGTGAAATTGAGTGCAAGAGCTCACAGAAGACAACACATCAGTGCACACAGGAGTACATTTCAGTGATGAAAACATCTGCTAGATAATAGGTTTTATCACCATTTCATTAGCTTATCAGAATACCAGCGCACTAGGCTTCAACTGAAAATTTCTGGGATGATCTGACCATCTTTAGTTAAGTACCTTCAGAAATAAATGTTTCATTGGTGAACTTCAGCTTGTGTCTGCTCTGCAGTGTTATGACTGGTAAAACTGCTTCCAAATCTAGAATATGTCAAAATAAGAGACACAACTGTTAGGGGTTTTTTTAGTATCCTCAACCACTGATCTGAAAATTGAAATCTAAAGAGATTTTGAGGACTCAGAGTTAATACAAATGCTGATTGAGATTAGAGATTCCTCTTGGTGGTGCATGTAGCTGTCCTGCATCCACTATATCACTCTGTATGGCAATAATAACTAAGAGTATTAAAGAACTACAAGACAATTACATGGCAGGATTTTGGGGGAGCCTTACATGGATGTTGCATTTACACAGTTGTTAACAAACTGTGTAGGTTTGAGATGGTTTTACAGTTTTATAACTTCCATTATTATGAAAAGTCGCACACATAAAATTAACAGGTACTGATTGGAATTAATTTACGTTTGGACTTGTGTGGACATATTGCATGAAGTTTTGGGAGCAGGACTGTCCACTTGACAAAGTCCTTTCCCATTTCTAGCAAATTAGCCCATAGTATCACCATTTTACTTAAAAAGCTTATTACCTATCACTGCTGTCTCAGCCAGTTACAGTTAAATTTGGATTATTCCTGTCAAGTCTGGATGAAAGTTCCTTCTTTTAAGAAATAAGCAGCATCGCAATCTTTTTCCTCCTGTGTGCTACTGCTTTTTCTCCAGTTGGCTGTAGTAGGGATTTGGCACGTTTTTGGGGTTTTTTTTATTAAAAGCATGATCACATGAGTTTTGAAAGATTGTCAATTCCAATACTGTAACTAGGAATTTTATAGCAACTTAATAGAACAACTTCAACAAAAGAAGCAGATTGTGTTGAAGTTCTATCAAAATGTGGATTTCAGCTGGATTTAGAATATTGATTCTTAATATCCACATTCGTCATGAGAAGAGGTAGAGAGGTCCCCATCTTGAGGCCTTTTTGAACAGAAAACGTGAATGAAAATCCGTTTGGAAAAGTTGATGAGAATAAATACAAAGGTCATACAGTAGTCTTGTAAGAGTCCAGAAGGAATTTAAATTTGAAACATAACTATTATTTGTGGCTTAAACATTCTGTTTAAAACTCTACCCAAATAACACGTCAGGTTTTAATTTATTGAGGGTTTGTTTCCCAACCTCTCTCCCCCCAGCAAAGAAAAGTATAAGGACTGTTGTTTACAGATGCTATATAAAAATGATGTGTCATTGACTGTTGTAGATGTAATTCACTTTCATGTTCTCCAGAGGAGATGGTGAATGTAAGGACAAGGTGGTTTGAGTAGTCCACATGGATTTACAGAGGGCTTTCAAAAAGGCCTCAAATTATAGCATGAGGCAACAACATCCATAAAGAACTAAGTATCCTTTGATTGAGGAGCAGATCTGTAGGATGGAATTAGCTCTTTAGTCCACAGCAGAGAGAACTGAGGAGTAATATGCAGTGGCCTCTGAAATCACAAGCGGTGCAATGAATAGTATGTAATTGGACTTTTTCATACAGGGGCAGATCAACAAACTTATGCAGATGTAGCTTAAAAACAAATGAACGCATTTTTACACAGCAGATTTTGAAGTTCATTGGCAACTTTTTGACTACCAAAATAAACTTCATATTGGCTCAAATACAACACAAGAAACACATGCAATAAAAGTTTGCATTAAACATAAAACAGTATCCTGTTTAGAAGGATTGCTGAGCTCAAGGCTGCTGACAGCCAGAAAAGGGTATCCTTGGAGTAGTCCTGGTTTTATGCTCTTTCTTTGGCAGTCACTATTAGCCACTGCCAAGGCTAGGTTTGTTCAAGTGGATATCCTGATGAGGCACAGAATGGCTGTTTGTAGTACTATTTGCCAGTATGGCATTCAAACATTGCATGCTCTTGTGTTTCTCAGTGTTTTGTGATTAATTAAATACATTTTTTTGAGTAAAAAGAATTACATTTCCATTTCATAGCTGATGGAGATTTACTACTGACCATCATGATCTTCAGTGATCGTCAGTTTGGTTTTTTTAAAACAGGTTATCAGACTCATATGCCTATGTGTGGCTAAATTATGCAGGTTCAAAATTATTGTCTAAGATTTCAGAAATATTTAAATGGAAATTTTTTTATATTAAATGTACAGATTACATCCTGGTAAAACAATGGTTTATTATTATTAAGTAGTTATTGTTAAGTCAGAAAAACTTACGAAAATTGTTTTATTTGGGTATTGTGCCTATAAATACTGGAGATACTTAATTTCCTTGTATTACGTGGAGAAGATGAGAAAATTCTTAGCATGTCTGTCAGATAAAGCAGTTGTCTTTTAGCGTGCTTTGGTTGTCTGTTACAGGAATATGTATGCAAAGTTGCAGTCAGTCTACTGAGATGATTTTTCTAATTGAATGCAAGCTTGTCATTACTGCCTTCTGCCTTAACCATCTAAGGGAAGTAAAACTTCAAACTGAGAAATACTGTAAATTTAAAACAGAAAATACCACTCATTACAAGCTGTCCCTAATAAATTCTCTGCTTTACATATGATTTGATACGTTGTTGCCAAATGGGTGTTTTGTCAAAATTACAAAGCTGCTCAGAAATTAAATTTTTTGCTTTCTTCTTTCCTCAGCCTGACCACTGTTACTGCTTCATTTGGGATGTCTGTTCAGTGCTTGAGAAAATATTTTTGAGTGATATGCAAGTCTGGGAAAATACTGCAGTTACAGTGCCCTTTACATTGGAGACTGTCTTATTCATTAATCTGTTGCATGGGATTTTTTTCAGGTTTTAGCTTTCTGATGGTGCTTTTTTTTCTTTCTTTCTGTCCTCTTGACTTATTATTGGGGTACTGATAGCAAAGTTGCTTTACCAGTCAACTTCCTGAAGTGTAGCCTTCAAACACTTAAAATACCCAATAACTTAGAACAGACATAAAGTCTCATTTATAACAAAAGAAGCTTCACTGAAACAAAACTACTAAGGATTGTACCACTTCGACTAAATTAGTTTTCTTTAATTTCCACTTTCACAATCCATAGTTTATGTATAGCTGGTCTTTGCAGCTATATATAAAACAACTTGGGAGCAAAAGGTACATTTGCCTTAATAGGGAGTACTGAACCCACAGCATGAGAACATACAGTAACTAGATTCCATGAGCTGCACTTGTGCAGGCTTAATAACTATGTAAGTAAAATTATTTAAACAAAATTACTTCAAATAACCAAGCTAAAAAAAAAAATCAAAACCTGCTAGTGTGAATATAATCCACATTTTAGTAGTAACAGTCAGTTGGAAATAACTTTGCCGAAACCCCTTAGTGTAACTTGTAGAACTGCAAATGCCAACATCTCACAGTGTCTACTTTAAAGTGAGGTGATGCAAGAAATACCCACCTGTCCACAGCATGGATATCCACACTTAAACGGGATTCCTTTAATAGGTGGTGGGTTTTGATTAATTTAGCTAGTGTAGAAATGTGAAGAAGTAGAGTTTTGTATGTTGCAATGGGTCTGGTGTGGTTGCTAAATGTTAATGCCTTAAAGGAGAGGCTAAAGATGTTATTAGAAAAAAATATCAATTGTTGTTACTAAATACATAGAGGCCACCTCCAGCACAGGAATTCCTTAAGCACCAGTGTCTGGAGACTGTGTGTGACTCAATAGGCACCCTAGAAAACCAGACAGCTCCCCATCAGAAACAGGACCTCTGCTAGACAGAGTCGCCACAACCACCTTTGTGTTCTTATAATCACTTACATGACTATAAACAGTTAAGCTACTGGTTAAGCTACTGCTGTCTAAACTTTAGTTATCAGTACTATTTTCATGTCTGAGAGAGAATTAATTTAGGATCAGTAAAAGATCATCTGAGGGATGTTGAATCCATTGAATTTATATCTCTATATCTGAATCTCCTTGCTTTGCACAGCTTAAGATTTAATTACATACATATTTTTGTCATGTTGAATTTCTTCCATTTTTATCTGCCTTCTTTAAAAATCATGATGGAAGCATCCACCTCTGCTACAAAGGATGACTAAGAGGTGCCTTTTTTACTTTTTTTTCCCCTACAGACTAGTAATTGGTTCAGTATCAAAGCACTGCTTGTATCTCAAGATTCCATATGCTTTCTGAAGGAGACATAGGTGCTACCAGTGACTGCAACAAAGGAGTGGAGAGAGTTAGATATACTCACTTTTCTTGATGTGACCACAAAAATAGTATCCTCACTTCCCATCAATGTCTGCCTTCGGATTTCAGACTGATTAAGAAGCAAAGGAGAGAGTAATCATAAAGCCCATGTTTGAACCTTTGAACCTTTATCTTCCTGAAGAGAATCAGAAAAAAACATGGAAGACAATATAGGAATCTCACTTGAGGAAGGGCAAATGTCTTCCTTCCTGAAATAACTTTAAATAACAAGCTGAGATAATTTTCAGTGCTTCCCCTGTGTGCTTTTTATCCACTGGAACAAGGCAGGTTATGAGAAAAGCAGTTAACAAATGCAATTAGCACTTTGACTGATTTTTACATGTTAGAACAGGGTAGAAGATAATCAGCACCTGGCTGCCTCACTCACCAGTCATGGAGTACACCTTAGGAAATTGTCTCAATACCAGGTTTCGCTTCTTACCTCCTTTCCCACACTACATGATAGCTTATCTTCAAAGCATTCCCGTTTCACTATCTTCAGACAATTCTGCTTTGCAGGTGGAAGGCAGCTTTTTGTTTTTCCTCAACTTTGATCATTACCATATGGTCTTTCATATGTGCACATGGTCTCTTTCCAGGATCACGATTCATTTTTCTTTTCCTGGATGATTTTTCTGACCAGGTCTCTGTACAAAAAAAGCCAGTGCAAAACACAAAGTGATGTGGTTCTTGGGAGTATTTTGGAATTCCAGACAGAAATTGTTGTATGATGCCAGGGACATAGATCCATGGCCTGGCCTGGGGATGAATGTTATCACATACAAGGTCTTGTCTCAGAGGAATGTTAACCTAAGATGCAAATATCCATAATAGAAAACAAATGGTGTCACAGAAACAAAAATCCAGTTCTTACTGGCGCCTGTTGAGTCTTTTATTCTTTTCCATAGGCATTGCCTTGAAGATTCACAGTCAAGCGTTTGAGTGATGTGGTTATGTGTGCTCCATCATGGTGTTACGTTTTCTGCAGTTTGGAATTCCTTTTTTTGGCCAGTAGACTCAGCATCCCACATCTTTGCACTTGAATGACCTCCACTATCTCCGGAGGGCATAAAATGGCAGAGTGTAGCCAACTATCTCATCTGTGATTAGAATTGCTAGTCATGTCTAGGTGCTTAGCATATCATTAATCTAGTACTCGGCTAGCTCTAAAAGGTTTTATGTTTAGGCTTCATTTTGATTTTTTTTTTAACCTATTGCAGTCCTGTCAGCAGTATAAAAAGTTCTCTGAATTTTGGAAATAGCACTTGGAAATATTCGCAAAAAGCTTAAGTAATATTGGGGAAAGTTGAGTTGTTGAAATCGTTGTGATCTGTGGGAAAACTCTAGCTTAAGTAAACATTAGTTTTGTAATGTTTTGCAGCCAGGCATAACTTCAGATCAAAACCCCTGAAATTGCAGGAGACTAGCCTGTAGCAGGGCGGTGCAATGTCTGGGAAGACAAAGTCAAAGACTGGCACCTGCTGCTGCACCAGCTCAGGTGAAGTTCCTGTTAGCCTAAAGAATTCCTCTCCTTTTTGTTGATCCAACTAAAACCTAGTTCTTTACATGAAAAGGGACAGCTCCAAATAAGTGACTGAAGCAAGGACACTGGATGCTCTTAGGGTACTCCTCTCATACACAAATGACCCAGGCCATAAGTTCTGATTTGGAGGCAGAACTTCAACCTGGAACATATGACTCAAAGGTAGCTGCTGGGACTATTACTTGCTCTGTTTTATTTCTCTGTTGCTCTTTTCTATTTTTCTTCGCAAGGAACTTCAAAAGCTCCAAGTTTTATTTCCAGGCAAGATCCTCGGGGATAATATTTCTCCACCCACTTATAGTTAATTTAGAGTATCTGCTTTGCCAGATCACAGACAGAATATGCTGCCTCACAAATCTCTGCCAAATTTTGGCTTAGAATGAAAAAGAAATACAATTTCTAATGCCATCTTGCAGAATAGAATTTGCAAACTTTGGATTTCAGAGCATCAACAGGAATCAGTAAAACTCACTTCAATTTTAGAAAAATCCCTGGGCAGATACAAACTTGAATCTGAAAATACTTAGTCATGTGGCATTGAGCATGTCCATTTCTCTTGAAGCCAGATTTTGCTTTTGTTACATGCAAGAATTTCTGGCCTGGCATCCTGGTTCGGGTAGTAAAATATTCTATCATGTCTGGTGGAAGGATCCTCTTGCAGTATGTATATGACTGTTCTCACAACCTTCACTTGCACTGATGCTGATAAAAAAAACCAAATTGCAATCTTATGTTCATCCAAATAAGCTCTCCTCCTGTTTCCGTGGGACCTGTGGAGTTTGATCCATTATCAAGGTTTCTTTGTACTTAGCAGCAGTTCATCCAGTCTCAAAAGAATTGCTGTATGTGTTCTCTGCAGATACTGAGCCCATCCTGTCTAGCATCTTGGGTGGAATGAACAGAGAGACTAGGTTTTGGCTCATTAAATTTTTTTCTTAGGTTATCTTTGTCTAAGTATTAGACCTTTTATGAGTATTTTAATTCTGCATCTTGAGAACCAATAGAAGTCTGCCTTACCTTAATACCCAAGCAAAATTTCTCTTCCAGAAAGTTGTAGCTTTCCATGTCAGTCACTTAATTACTATTTTAAGAGTCTTCCTTTACTGTATACATGAGAACACTTTTTGATTGCTTGCATCTTACCAAAACATTTACAGCCTGATGGAGGTGACTGGCTTTGTTGAAAGAGTAGAAGAGTAAACCGTTTTGTAAGAAGGGCTGCAGATTTTCTCCATATGGATTGCAAACTCAAATACTCTATGCTAACAGATAGCTAAATGAGAACCTTCTCCCCAGTCAGATAGATTTACTCCATGAAAGCTTCTGCAACTTCTTTTGGATGTATTCCCATATTCAGAGTATGCACTATGCCACCTGTTCATGCATTTATGAAACACTGCTCCCTGTGGGACAAGTCTGGGTTGTATGCTTATTTTGATAAAGTGGTACTTTAATCTTCAGTCAGGCACTAAGCAATTACCTCCTGCCACTGAAGTCATGTCCAAGAGTAAAATACATTATGCCTTTTCTTTCTCCTTTAAATTATTTCCACAGATTAACTGTTCATTGTATTGAATACATGTATCCAGTACTCTGCTATTGTAAAGATTTTTAACAGATTTGTAAGTAAAGGAAATATCTGGGAGTCCACTGAAGACCATATATCAGCTCAGGATTAAGTATTCTGACTATGCAGATATGGCTTATGTATAACAGGTGAAGATTTGTTGCACAAATAGACTTTATAAAGCAGCAGCCATTGCAGAAGCAACAGTTTGGTCTTCTTTGAGCAAGTGTTTATGTATTTCACTGTTGGTACCTTGCAAATGCTAATCCAGTGATAGGAAGGGATGCTTACCATCTAGCTAAATAAAGACTGAGATGCTGCTTAATTAAATAAGCTTATGTTCAAATACTTCCCTGGGGGCATCCAACTGGTTTGATGTCTGCACGCTGTTAACCAGTGCTGGGTATTCTCTTTACATCCCAAACCATTTTATCCACAGCTGAGCTGCAATTCCAAATAGATGCTACTCACACAATAACAAATAAGGACACATAGATACTTTTTCTTTTAAGGGACTTTCACAATTCTGTTCAGAGAGTGGCTATCATTCTTGAAAGGAATGGTTGGACTCAATGATCCGGTGGGTCTCTTCCAACCTGGTTGTTCTATGATTCTTTGATCATTTTAGCTCCAGAAGGTGGTTATGGTGATTTCCCAAGATTTATCCCTTCCTGAATAACTGATCTGTTCTGGTCAGTCAGTACACAGTATTCATAATACATTGAAAAAGTCCTTTTAGCCCTACTGGAATTTCTTATGTTCTAAGAAGAACAGGGCTTCCTGTTACTGTGTGTATGGCATCATCAAGGTGCAGATGAACACAGAAAATGAGCTGTGTTAGTAGGAGCTACTGTTCTTCCTCAAAAAAATAGTTCACTGATCATAGATCTACTTTTAGAACTAGAGGTTGACTTTTAACATCTGGTAGTAATAAACAGTGGCGTATAGTCTTCAAGTGTCAAGATTGAGGATAGGAGGTGTCAGGTGAAACCTCACAAAGCTGAGTAAGATCTCTACTGTAGCTTCTCCAATCTTTTATGCTGCTTTCAGAATGGTACCAAAAAATAATGACAGGTAAGTTGCAAAGATGTTTTTGTATGCCATAGGAGGCAAGGACTCTTAACATCACATCTTCAGCATCGCTGTCCAAAGACCAGATCCTGCTATGTTGTCAACCTACCTACATAGTGGAGTTAGAATGGAAATCTAGATGAAATGACTATCATATTCCAGCATCCTCAGAAGCTAGAATTTACTCTTCTAGCTGATGAACTGGTGAAACAGCCTAGGAAGTTTTACCACAGGAGCACGGGACTGCCTACATTAAAAAACCCAAAATGAACAACAACAAAAAAAGTAACAAAACCCCTCACATCTTTCCTCTAAACTCTGTGTTCTCAGCATGTTCAAGTAAAGGGCGTAAGGAGCAGAAAAGACATACTTGGAAACATAGATCTTTGGAGGGACTTGGAATCTATTACACGAACCATAAATAGATACTCCACAGCTGTTTGCAAAAATACTTACTCTGACTGCCGTAAATGTCCAACTATGCATGCACTTACCCATGAAAAGTCAAAACCTTGTATAAAAGTCTCTGTCGTTCTATACATACCCAAAACATATTCAGTATAAAGACAAGAAGTATCATGGAGGATAACGTGCAAGATTAAAATAGGAAAAATTAAACGTCATCGATATTCCAACCGTGGCCTTAGGAATAGCAGGGCATTTGTGAAGAGAAAATGCCTAGGGAATCCTAGAAAGTAAGTACTGCCTAACGCTATGCAGAATGGCAGAAAACAGAAAGACTGTTAACAGACTTCTTCAACACACTGAATTTGGGAAAAGGAACACACTGAATCCATGTGATTCTAAACCTGGCAGTTGGGGTCTTCCTAAGCAATTGAGCAGGGATAGGAAAGGTATTTTTCAATACCATGAAAATACCAGTAAATTCTGCTCCAATATCCCATTACTTTCTGTGGCCATGGTCTGGCGCTTCAAAAGAATATGAGCCTGCCTACCTTCATTCCCCAGAAACCAAATTATGTACTAAGGGCAAATGTAAATCTCTTTGTCCCCTGCAGGTAAACAGCTGGCAGGATTAAAGTATTTAAAATATGGTGCAAAAAAGATACATGGAAATGCAGTCTCCTTTCAAGCGTCAGTTACAGCTACAAGAAGTTAACTACCCAAAGATACAAATCACAAATTTTAATTTTCAGCAGCAGGATCATTTCTATCTTGTCATCAAATCCCGCTTACGCACTTCTGAGCTGCTAGCATGGAACATTATATTTCCTGTGGTCCTTATTGCATCTCAAAGACCCATCCAGAATGCCATATTTCTGAAATACTGATTTTCTGTTCTTATTCCCAGACTAGTTTTATTTATAATGAGTTTGTATCCTTTCCATATATCTAGCCAATATTCCCTCTCTGTTAAGTGCTTTCTGAATGAAGACACCTAATCAGTTTGCTTTTTTTGCCTTTTACTACTAAAGTAGACACAGCAAACTGTTTCTTTAATCTCTCCTGCCAATGGCTTGACATTTCTGATATCATTTTAGTAGCCATTACTGTGTTAAATTATTCTTTTTTGTAAAGTAAATGGTAAGAGCTTTGGATACCATTCTCTTTCAGAGCACTAATAATCTCATACTAGAGCACAGTTGTCTGCAATATTACTAAGATCAGCTGGTCTACTAGACAGCAAGACAAGCACCGCCAAGTTGAGCATGGAAAATTTTAGCCAGTGGCATTTTTTTCTTTTTACAAGAGTTTTCTTTATAGCTTTTACTTCGGGCAATGTTAGAAGATAAATGTATCTATAAAACATTTTTTACTTTGCAGAGCCATACAAAAGGAATAAGGCTCTTCATATACTCAAAGTACCTTTCAGAATGAAGACAAAAGGGATGGCTTACCTGCAGGTTTCTATTCAGCCCGTTTCCTTTCATCTGTAAACCATGCCCAATGCAAAGCCAGAACATTATTCAGAATGGGAATAGAAGATGGTTCTTTGTCATTAGAGCTGATGATGCTCTGGAAACTGAGGAAACATTTTCACCACAAAGTGCAGTTAACCCAAGTCAGCATTTGATAGTGCAAGTATGAAACATTACAGCCTAAGATTTTTTTCAGAACTAGAGAATATCTGAAAGTTGGCAGTGACTTATAAATCACATTCTAAACTTGTGTTGTGAGGAGTCTGGACTACTAGTCTGGTCAATCTATAGAATGGAGACATTAAAATTTTCAGATGAGCACTGGGAAAAAGTGCTGTTCTGATTTTCATTATTGTTTTCAAGGAAATAGCTTCCAACTCATTAACAGTTTGTAATCAAACATGGAATTGATTAAGCCAATAGTTTTTAATTACTTTCTGATGGCACTGCTGTATTTTGGTTTTAGCAGTTCTTATTTCAATATGGGAGACATTTCCGTGGATCTAGAGTAGACTAAGTACAAAAATAAATTTATCTTAGAGAGAAATTCAGAGCATCAAAAGTACTGAAGCTAAATCTCAATTTTCAGCTTCTTTATTTGGTAGAATTTTTGAAGAAAATTCTATCATCACTTGGCTTTAAAATGTTGCCAAACCTGTCTACAAACTTTTGTTGTGAAGTATTGCAAACTTCAAAAGAACAAAGGAAAAGTCAGCTGACTCTAGTCAACTAACAAATGGGAGTTTTCTTACTAGTACAAGAGTGCCCATGGTTGTGATTGGACTAAGAGTATTTACCTTCCATTTACAACACAGCTTGCTTATCTGATGATTATTTATGTGTAGTCACAAATAAGATAGATGAAGGAGAAAGGGAAGTTATTCATCAAGACTGCAGATTGCAATGTGACAGTGGTCAATGTATATCAGTTTTGCAACTGTTGAAACAATCACTGATTTGCGAAGCCCAAATTGCTTAGTAAAGGCAATGTGTTAAGCTGTTCCTTTGATAGCTTCACTATTCTGTTCCTTATTTAAAGACTGAAGAAAGAGTGTTTGTTTTAAAAATTTTATACTTTCATTGAAAGCATATACCCTTAATCATGCAACTAACCAATATAACTTAAATTTAGAGCTAAGAATACCATAACTAAATTTGTAGGTTTGGATGAAATTAATATTAACAAGTCAGTTAAATAATCAAACTGCCTGTTTTCAGGCAATCAAGACTTTAGCTTCCTCCACAACAGTAAAACAGAATTTTCTTCTGGAAAAAGCAAAGAATGTAAGCGAAGTCACTTTTCACCAAATTTTCATCTGAATCCAAGTAAAGTTCACTTTGGTCAGACTGCCAAACAGAATATAAGCTGTAACGTGAAATTCCACATTTCTGTGGCAAAATTTATCCTTTGAACTTGCTGGTTCTCAAAAACTGACAATGATATACTGAATAGGTTACTGTGTGGCATATATCTATTTTAATTAGACAGTTGCTTTATTAAAACAGTTTTCAGGAACAAGTCCTTTAAATACATTGCAGT
The DNA here is from genome assembly GCA_013389865.1 of Piaya cayana. NCBI lineage: Eukaryota > Metazoa > Chordata > Aves > Cuculiformes > Coccyzidae > Piaya > Piaya cayana. The sequence goes on along the minus strand of WAAB01013666.1, from coordinate 10,373 downwards.
GTGATGACTAGAGGTAGTTTTTTCAGAGGGAGATGCCAGATGAGATATACATATACATATACATATACATATACATACATATATGTATGTATGTATGTATGTTCTAGCTTGAGTAAGGGATGGGGAGGGGGAAGTGTGTGAAGAGCTGAAACTTGGCTACAGCCATGAGAAGTTCCATTCTGTTCTGCATGGAAGTAGGTTTTGAAGACTGCTGATCAATCAGATGGTATTATCAACTCTACTGTTTTGCGTGTCTGTGTTTTTTTAAAATTGCATCAAGAAATTAAGTGCTTGTTTTTCACAGATGTAAGGTAGTAAACTTTGTTTCATGATACGGACAAGGAACACTTTGAAAAACAGTGAAAAATAAGTGCATCATGATGTATATATGCACACAAATCTGATAATTTTTCTTTTAACTGAAATGCAGTGGCTATTTTTTGCCACAAAATATTCTTTCTTAGAGTGTTCCAGTAAAAACTACTGGGCCTTGCACAGAAAGAGGTTTTGGATGGAGATAAATGTTCTGAGTTGTCAGAAGTAACAACCCCGGACTCTCATATAAAATAGTACATAAACAATGGAAATAAAAACATAAGAATAAAACATTATATGTAAGCTGAACAATCCTCAAGACTCTGCCTGATTGTCATTAAGAGCAAGCTGAAGGATTCTAGAAGTGAAACGAAGTTTATACAGATAAAATCACCAAAATAGGCTGTGGCAGGCTTTCATTGTTGAGTGATGGAGTTGTTAAGTTTTTGAACATGGTGTCTTGAAGAGCATCCAGAAGCAGTGGACCAGAAGGAGCAAATGTATTCATCACAGTGTATCCTGTTGCTTTTACATCATCTGTACAGAAAGCATCTGGCCTAAGCCACCAAGACAGCATCACTTTTCAAAACAGTACACCAGCAAGCATTTTGTCTCTTTATACATTTCATGTGTGGTTAAAAATGTAGTTGTTGGTATTTTGAGTCATGGTAACTTCTCAAGAGGCCACAGACCAGAAAAAAATAGAATAAGAAACACACCCTGGGAGTGCCTTCTCCTTGGCAGGGAGCAAGGCACATCCTTTCAAACCAGTGCAATTAGACAGTAAGGATCTCACTCCATGACTTCACTGCCTTAATTTTCTTATTGCAGTAGATGTTGTGTTTAAATAAAAGAAGGATGTTAACCGCCTGTCCCTTGAGTTCTTTCCTACTTTTGTCTTTTATTACCAGGTATATATGATGCCTTTCTGCTAAGGAATGGCAGAAGCTCGTGATGGATGAAGTGATCTTAAACTAACCAGGCAGGGATCATTCTGAATGTGTTTAGTTCTTACTGTGAAAGAATCTACATGCCAGTCAGCATTATTGTTATAAAGCAACTGACCAGTGTACAATACCACAAACAAAGGTCTACGCCAAAGATAATTCCCATCAAGCAAAATAATTTGTCAGTGATTGTGTGCTCAGGAAACTTTTTGTAGTAACACAGAACCAGGGGTGTCTCTTAACCTGAGATGGGACAGTGAGGTCCATTCCCACTACAGCTTTGTAAACCTTGCTAAATCTTTGTTGCTGTGACTTACTAGGGAGGGTGTAACATGATAAAGGTCTGCAAGAACAGAGGCAAAATATAGCATATATCCATAGACAGGGTTGTTCAAGTGGTGTTTTCACCAGTGGTTTTGCATTGGTGTACCAGTGCACTGGCCCTCTATGGGGATTTCAGTGGCTGCCCCACAGCTTACAGAGATAAGCATGCAGCAACATGCACTGCACAATGAATTGCGAGGCAACTGACATCTTTCTTAGGTTCCAATGTATAACAACAAATTATTGTCATCTTGATAATATTATCTATATAATGAATAATGTGATTTTGTGCAATATTGTTCTTTAAAACATTCGTTGCCTCACATACATACAAACACTCACTCTCACAAATGTACTATTAAATTTTCTGCTAAACACCCTGCTCAAGGAAGATCTTGTCACAGATTCTGGTATTAAAATCCAGTTTCTCAGAAACCAATCAACCCACTGCTAAAAAAGTTCTCCACAAATGCTCTTGTTCTTTGAACTGACCGTATATAAGCAACAAGTAAAGTAGGCATGTGTACTGAAAAGGAAGGACAGTATCCAGAACAAAAAATACCCTTGGGAGAGTAGAAGTGCATTTCTTTGTCTAACTCTGAGAAAAAGTGACATGTAATTCAGGTCTACTACTATGTTACTGTTGTACTGTAGATAAGTTATGATTTTTAAGTCAGTCATTGAAACTTTTGCTATCCCTGGAGGTGTTTAAGACACAGGTGGACAAGGTGCTGAGGGGCACGGTTTAGTGTTTGACAGTAATGATTGGACTCAATGATCCGGTGGGTCTCTTCCAACCTGGTTGTTCTGTGACTCTATGAAAATTAATCCTGTGTGAACTCTTGAACGCATTGCATATCTGTACTACAGAGTGGCATTGAGAGTTCCACTTCACCAAGAGACTAATGCCAATATACTCTTCTAATAGAAAATACATCCAACATGATTACCGAGTGTTTTGTTGCAGCTCCTGACTCCTGTAAAGCAATATATAGCAGTTGCTCTGAAACTAGAAGCTGTAGCTGTCAGTTGTCCTTCTTTTATTACTTTGCACAAACTCTCTTTAGAACTTGGAGGGGATGAAGGGTTAGAAATGTAAACATATAACAAAGTGGTCAGTGATACCTATGTGAAACATCCATTTTCAAATCTGGATTTCAATTTTGTCTCCCAGTGTTAGGCAGATGCCAGGCTTGGCTGATTTTTGTGTCCATAAGTTCTTGTTTGTATCACTGTTATCATGAAATAACAGAAAATATATATTTCTATAATGACTATGAAAGACTTTATAAAACCTGTAAAGTATATTTTTTAAAAACTGGAGCTAAGAGCTCCAACAGTGCATAGAATAAAAGGATTCATGAGAAAGCAAAAATATTCCTTAAATCTGGTAGTGAAAGGATGTTAAAATCCTGTTGAGTAATGAATGGAGAGATTTAGAGGTCTTTTAGACATTCTACTACACTTTCATAGAATCATAGAATCACCAGGTTGGCAGAGACCCACCGGATCATTGAGTCCAACCATTCCTATCAAACACTAAACCATGTCCCTCAGCACCTCATCCACCCATGCTTTAAACACCTCCAGGGAAGGTGACTCAATCACCTCTCTGGG
>WAAB01013665.1:0-10894 GCA_013389865.1 Piaya cayana | reverse complement strand
CTGGCAGAGCTTGAGGCCATTCCCCCTTGTCCTGTCCCCTGTCACTTGGCAGAAGAGCCCAGCTCCCTCTCCACAACCTCCCTTCAGGTAGTTGTAGAGAGCAATGAGGTCTCCCCTCAGCCTCCTCTTCTCCAGGCTAAACACCCCCAGCTCTCTCAGCCGTTCCTCATAAGGCCTGTTCTCCAGCCCCTCATCTAGTCCAGTCCCACCCCACAATTATCATCGTTGTCTCCTTGGGGATCTGGCCATGGCGAGGGGCTCAAACCCTGCTGTGGGGCTGAGCTCGTGTTCTGGTGTTGTGTCCAGGCTACCGGTCGGTGCCGTTGAAGAACAGTTACACCGAGGACCTGGAGCTCGCTTCCCTCCTCATCCACATTGAGATCATCAATGCCAAGGCAAGTGGCCCAGGCGTCTTGAGTAGCCCTGTGCCTCAATTTCCCCAACCAGAGCAAGGGCAAAACGTCTACCCTAGGCTGACTTGTCCACCCCACCAGTCTCATACCTTTGTGTCAGAGCAGGAGGAAGATGAGGAGAACCTCTACTCGTCCATTCAGCAACTACGGGACCGTGCCAGTGAGCTCTCCAGCCAGGTCTCCAGCTATGAGCGCACCAACGGCTGCGACTCCCGCTACCAGCAGCGCCTTGATGAGTTACGGGCGGCCCAGGAGCGGCTCATGGAGCTCACCGAAGTCCGCAACCGCAAGTGAGTGTCCCTTCCCTGTGCTTTCAGGAGGTCCCTTTCAGGAGGACCCTTTCAGGAGGGTTCCTAAGGCCACCACCTTGCTCTCCACCAGGTTGATGGAGAAGAAGAAGAGGGACCGGCAAATGGTCACCAAACGCAGCTGAGCTGGATGGGCACAAGCCTGTCAGCACGATGTGGCCCCACCTGCCACCTCCTCTCCTGCTGCAAGGGGAGATGGGGTGGCCAGATCTGAACACCCTCCCTCATGCCTGGAAATGGGTGGGGTGACAAATCTGGGGACAAAAGGGGACTTGGAGTAGCTCAATACTTCTCCATCGGGGTGGGGCGGGGGGCAGGATGCTCTGGGTTAAATCCCAGGTGCCTCCAGCTTTGTCCAATGTCCCCTAGGGCTAGTGGCCACATCCCTGTCTCTGTGTGGTGGCTACCACAGCTCCTCTTCACCCCACATCCTCCTTGTCCCACCACCCCATGGCGAGGTGGGGCAACGAGCCCCACGACCACTGGGGAAACTGAGGCACAGGAAAGGTCTCCAACCAGCCCAGGATGGGGCAGAACCCACCACCTGTTGTCCTGCCACCTCCCCGATGTGGCCATGGGACAGGAGTGGCTGGCAGCAAGGCACCATGGTGGGGACACAGGGGACACTTGGGGGGACATTTTGTCCCTCTCACTATAAATAACTGTATTTTCATCTTTTATCCAGCGTGTACATAAGGCGCGGGGGGTGGGGGCTGCACCAGTATTAGGACATGGGGGGACACCAAAAGGTCCTGAGATACCCTTGAGATGGGCACGACGAAGCAGAAGACCACGATTGGAGGTGCCCTGTGGGGCGGGGTGGTCGGTGATGGGGCCACCACACATCTCTGTCCCCAAGGTGACTCCAGCATTGCCACCAAACCCTGGGAACGGGGACGGATCCTGCCAATGGAGGTGGCACCTGATGGTGACATCTCAGAGTGTCCCCTGGGGTCAGGGTGTCCCAGTGGGGTGGGGGAATCTGTGTATTCTTTGTATGAAAATAAATCTATTTAGCCAATATTTATACCCCATGGCCATGGTCTGGTCACCCCTGGTTCAGTCCCCATCACCGATGTCCCCAGGGTGGTGGCTTGGTGGCCCTGGACTTCCTGAGCTCTTTTTGTCACCTTTATCCACATGATGTGTCCCAGCCGCAGTGGGGACACTGGGTGGCACATGGTTTGAGGGCTGGAGTGTGCGTGCTGAGGTCGGCAGGGCCACCAGGGAGGGGACAGAGGACACACAGCATGGGGACAGAGAGACACAGGGACAATGGACACAGTGCCGTGGGGATGGAGGACACGGGGTTATGGGGACACAGAGCTATGGGGACACAGAGCTAAGGGGACATTGGATCATGAGAACACATGGCTATGGGGACACGAGCCCATGGGGACACAAAAGGACACAGGGCTATGGGGACATGGGGACACAGAGCTATGGGGACATGCAGCCATGGGGACACATGGGGACACAGAGCTTTTGGGACATGGGGTTTTGGGGACACAGGGCCATGGGGGCATGGAGCACAGGGTCACGGGGTCATGAGGGCATAAGGGACACAGGGCTATAGGCGCATACGGCCATGGGGACACAGATCTTCTGGGACATAGGGCCATGGGGACATAAGGGGACACAGGGTTATAGGGATATATGGCCATGGGGACACAAGGGGACACAGTGCTATGGGGACAAAGGGCTTTCGGGACATGGGGTTTTGGGGACACAGAGCCTTAGGGACACAAGGGGACACAGGGCTATAGGGACATACGGCCATGGGGACACAAGGGNCACAGGGCCATGGGGACACAAGGGGACACAGGATTATAGGGACATACGACCATGGGGACACAAGGGGACATGGGGGCACAGAGCGCAGGAGCCATAGGGACACAGGGACAAGGGGACACAAGGGGACACAGCGCTATGGGTACATGGGGACCAGGGATGTGGGGACACAAGGGGACACATCGCTATGGGGACTCAAGGTTCTGGGGACACGGGGTCCTGGGGACACTGAGACACTCGGGACCGACGCAGCGCGCGCTTCTTCCCCACCAAAACCTGGGAAGCGGCGGAGGGCGTGGCTTCAGCGCCTCAAGCCACGCCTCCCCCTCTCATTGGCTGCCGTCTGGCCTGGCCTCTTACCATTGGCTACCGCCTGGCCTGGCCTCTCCCTATTGGCTACCGACCCGGAAGCGCCCCGGCTCGAGGCGGTGCTCGTGGAGGCGGAAGGCGCGTCGCCGGGTGGGGGCGGCGGAGACNCGGCGGAGGGCGTGGCTTCAGCGCCTCAAGCCACATCCCCCCTCTCATTGGCTGCCGGCTGGCCTTGCCTCTTCCCATTGGCTGCCGCGTGGCCTCGCCTCTCCCTATTGGCTGCCGACCCGGAAGCGCCCCGGCTCGAGGCGGCGCTCGTGGAGGCGGAAGGCGCGTCGCCGGGTGGGGGTGGCGGAGACGGTGAGAGCTTGGGGGGGGGGGGCGGTGGCGGCGCTTTTCCTCCTCCCAGGATCCCATCCCGGGATCCTCCTGCGGCCACAGCCCCGCAGCGGCTCCTTGTCCCCCTCCCCCAGCCCTTTGTGGCCCTCCTATCCCCACCCCGTGCCTTAAGGGAGGCTCTTGAGGATCGCTCTCCCCTCCCACCTACTCTCCTTCCATTCATTCCCCTTCGGGTTTAATTATTCCGCTTGGCTTTTAATTATCCGGCGCTTCCCTGGTTCCTCTCGGTCTCACCCATCAGGTTTCAGCGCTTTTTGAAGCAACACGAGCCTGAAGAGCACGCATTGCCCCGGACGGGCTTTTATTTCCCTTCAGTTCGGTATCTTGTGGTGTGAAAGAGGGGATTTAATCTTGGTCTTGATGAGAGAGCTTCTCCATTCCTGGGTTTCGAGAAGAAAAAACCACTTTATTCATGAGTTTTGAGGAGGAAAAATGCTTTATTCGTGGTTTTGAGGAGGAAAAATAATTTATTCGTGGGTTTTGAGGAGGGAAAAACGGTCGATTCTTGGGGCTTGGGGAGGAAAGACGCTCGATTCGTGGGGGTTGGGGAGGAAACACGCTTGGTTGTCAGGGAATCATGGAATTGTTTAGGTTGGAAGGTTCCTCAAAGCCCATCCAGTTCCACCCTCTGCCATGGGCAGGGACACCTCCCTCTGGATCATGGGCTCCAAGCCCCATCCAGCCTGGCCATGAACACCTCCAGAGATGGGACAGGGGTAAATTCAATTTATCAAGGGTTTATCTAGGACTTACGTAGACTCTAAGCACAAAAATGTACTTTTGAATACAGAACTTCAAGCTTCTTTTAATACAGCAGCGGCGGAAGGACGTGTAGCTCTTAGAGTAGGTCCAGAGGAGGCCACCAAGATGATCCGAGGGTTGAAGCATCTGTACAAGGACGGGCTGAGAGAGTTGGGGTTGTTCAGCCTGGAGAAGAGAAGGCTCCAGGGAGACCTTAGAGCAGCTTCCAGTACCCAAAGGGGCTCCAGTAAAGCTGGGAGGGGCTCTTGATCAGAGAGTGAATGGATTGGAGGAGGGGGAAGGGTTTTAAGCTGAAAGAGGGGAGATTGAGATGAGATTTTAGGAAGAAATTCTTCCCTGTGTGGGTGGGGAGGCCCTGGCCTAGGTTGCCCAGAGCCCTGGAGGTGTTCAAGGCCAGGTTGGATGGGGCTTGGAGCAACCTGATCCAGTGGGAGGTGTCCCTGCCCATGGCAGGGGTGGAACTAGATGGGCTTTAAGGTCCCTTCCAACCCAAACCGTTCTTTGATTCATTCTGAAACACTTTGTTGCTGGGATTTCCAGGAGGAAAATGGTTTATTCTGGTTTCCCCTCTCCCCACTGCATTTAAGGCACAATGAGGTTTATCTTATTCCTTGTTGAAAGAGGATTTGAAAATACATTAAAATAAGCCCAGTCTCCCCAAAATGGGGAATTGTGACACAGAACGTGACTCTTTTATTTCCATCCTTTAAAAATCACAGGTTTTTCCAGCCTTTGCTCCACCAGCAGAGTTCTAAAAGGTCACCAGTGAGCTGCGTGCATGAGAAATACGGGAAGTTCTGTGAGCTACAGGATTTCTTCCACTTCTCCAGCTTGTTGTCACCCCTCAGCTTCCTTATGGCAAAGTCGAGGAGCTCACTCGGGCACGGCTTTTCCTGCGTGCCACCGTGACATCGAGGTGGATATTCTGGAGTGACCTGCTCAATGTTCCCTGCAGATCTGGGCTCCTCCAGGTAAGATTCCTTCTGCAGAAAGAAGTCAGAGGGTGGTTTCATAGAATCATAGAAGGGTTTGGTTTGGAAGGGATCTCAAAGCCCATCCAGCTCCAACCCTCTTGCCAAGGGCAGGGACGCCTCCCACTGCGTCAGGTTGCTCAAGGCCACATCCAACCTGGCCTTGAACACCTCCAGAGATGGGACAGGGGTAAATTCAATTTATCAAGGGTTTATCTAGGACTTACGTAGACTCTAAGCACAAAAATGTACTTTTGAATACAGAACTTCAAGCTTCTTTTAATACAGCAGCGGCGGAAGGACGTGTAGCTCTTAGAGTAGGTCCAGAGGAGGCCACCAAGATGATCCGAGGGTTGAAGCATCTGTACAAGGACGGGCTGAGAGAGTTGGGGTTGTTCAGCCTGGAGAAGAGAAGGCTCCAGGGAGACCTTAGAGCAGCTTCCAGTACCCAAAGGGGCTCCAGTAAAGCTGGGAGGGGCTCTTGATCAGAGAGTGAATGGATTGGAGGAGGGGGAAGGGTTTTAAGCTGAAAGAGGGGAGATTGAGATGAGATTTTAGGAAGAAATTCTTCCCTGTGTGGGTGGGGAGGCCCTGGCCTAGGTTGCCCAGAGCCCTGGAGGTGTTCAAGGCCAGGTTGGATGGGGCTTGGAGCAACCTGATCCAGTGGGAGGTGTCCCTGCCCATGGCAGGGGTGGAACTAGATGGGCTTTAAGGTCCCTTCCAACCCAAACCGTTCTTTGATTCATTCTGAAACACTTTGTTGCTGGGATTTCCAGGAGGAAAATGGTTTATTCTGGTTTCCCCTCTCCCCACTGCATTTAAGGCACAATGAGGTTTATCTTATTCCTTGTTGAAAGAGGATTTGAAAATACATTAAAATAAGCCCAGTCTCCCCAAAATGGGGAATTGTGACACAGAACGTGACTCTTTTATTTCCATCCTTTAAAAATCACAGGTTTTTCCAGCCTTTGCTCCACCAGCAGAGTTCTAAAAGGTCACCAGTGAGCTGCGTGCATGAGAAATACGGGAAGTTCTGTGAGCTACAGGATTTCTTCCACTTCTCCAGCTTGTTGTCACCCCTCAGCTTCCTTATGGCAAAGTCGAGGAGCTCACTCGGGCACGGCTTTTCCTGCGTGCCACCGTGACATCGAGGTGGATATTCTGGAGTGACCTGCTCAATGTTCCCTGCAGATCTGGGCTCCTCCAGGTAAGATTCCTTCTGCAGAAAGAAGTCAGAGGGTGGTTTCATAGAATCATAGAAGGGTTTGGTTTGGAAGGGATCTCAAAGCCCATCCAGCTCCAACCCTCTTGCCAAGGGCAGGGACGCCTCCCACTGCGTCAGGTTGCTCAAGGCCACATCCAACCTGGCCTTGAACACCTCCAGAGATGGGACAGGGGTAAATTCAATTTATCAAGGGTTTATCTAGGACTTACGTAGACTCTAAGCACAAAAATGTACTTTTGAATACAGAACTTCAAGCTTCTTTTAATACAGCAGCGGCGGAAGGACGTGTAGCTCTTAGAGTAGGTCCAGAGGAGGCCACCAAGATGATCCGAGGGTTGAAGCATCTGTACAAGGACGGGCTGAGAGAGTTGGGGTTGTTCAGCCTGGAGAAGAGAAGGCTCCAGGGAGACCTTAGAGCAGCTTCCAGTACCCAAAGGGGCTCCAGTAAAGCTGGGAGGGGCTCTTGATCAGAGAGTGAATGGATTGGAGGAGGGGGAAGGGTTTTAAGCTGAAAGAGGGGAGATTGAGATGAGATTTTAGGAAGAAATTCTTCCCTGTGTGGGTGGGGAGGCCCTGGCCTAGGTTGCCCAGAGCCCTGGAGGTGTTCAAGGCCAGGTTGGATGGGGCTTGGAGCAACCTGATCCAGTGGGAGGTGTCCCTGCCCATGGCAGGGGTGGAACTAGATGGGCTTTAAGGTCCCTTCCAACCCAAACCGTTCTTTGATTCATTCTGAAACACTTTGTTGCTGGGATTTCCAGGAGGAAAATGGTTTATTCTGGTTTCCCCTCTCCCCACTGCATTTAAGGCACAATGAGGTTTATCTTATTCCTTGTTGAAAGAGGATTTGAAAATACATTAAAATAAGCCCAGTCTCCCCAAAATGGGGAATTGTGACACAGAACGTGACTCTTTTATTTCCATCCTTTAAAAATCACAGGTTTTTCCAGCCTTTGCTCCACCAGCAGAGTTCTAAAAGGTCACCAGTGAGCTGCGTGCATGAGAAATACGGGAAGTTCTGTGAGCTACAGGATTTCTTCCACTTCTCCAGCTTGTTGTCACCCCTCAGCTTCCTTATGGCAAAGTCGAGGAGCTCACTCGGGCACGGCTTTTCCTGCGTGCCACCGTGACATCGAGGTGGATATTCTGGAGTGACCTGCTCAATGTTCCCTGCAGATCTGGGCTCCTCCAGGTAAGATTCCTTCTGCAGAAAGAAGTCAGAGGGTGGTTTCATAGAATCATAGAAGGGTTTGGTTTGGAAGGGATCTCAAAGCCCATCCAGCTCCAACCCTCTTGCCAAGGGCAGGGACGCCTCCCACTGCGTCAGGTTGCTCAAGGCCACATCCAACCTGGCCTTGAACACCTCCAGAGATGGGACAGGGGTAAATTCAATTTATCAAGGGTTTATCTAGGACTTACGTAGACTCTAAGCACAAAAATGTACTTTTGAATACAGAACTTCAAGCTTCTTTTAATACAGCAGCGGCGGAAGGACGTGTAGCTCTTAGAGTAGGTCCAGAGGAGGCCACCAAGATGATCCGAGGGTTGAAGCATCTGTACAAGGACGGGCTGAGAGAGTTGGGGTTGTTCAGCCTGGAGAAGAGAAGGCTCCAGGGAGACCTTAGAGCAGCTTCCAGTACCCAAAGGGGCTCCAGTAAAGCTGGGAGGGGCTCTTGATCAGAGAGTGAATGGATTGGAGGAGGGGGAAGGGTTTTAAGCTGAAAGAGGGGAGATTGAGATGAGATTTTAGGAAGAAATTCTTCCCTGTGTGGGTGGGGAGGCCCTGGCCTAGGTTGCCCAGAGCCCTGGAGGTGTTCAAGGCCAGGTTGGATGGGGCTTGGAGCAACCTGATCCAGTGGGAGGTGTCCCTGCCCATGGCAGGGGTGGAACTAGATGGGCTTTAAGGTCCCTTCCAACCCAAACCGTTCTTTGATTCATTCTGAAACACTTTGTTGCTGGGATTTCCAGGAGGAAAATGGTTTATTCTGGTTTCCCCTCTCCCCACTGCATTTAAGGCACAATGAGGTTTATCTTATTCCTTGTTGAAAGAGGATTTGAAAATACATTAAAATAAGCCCAGTCTCCCCAAAATGGGGAATTGTGACACAGAACGTGACTCTTTTATTTCCATCCTTTAAAAATCACAGGTTTTTCCAGCCTTTGCTCCACCAGCAGAGTTCTAAAAGGTCACCAGTGAGCTGCGTGCATGAGAAATACGGGAAGTTCTGTGAGCTACAGGATTTCTTCCACTTCTCCAGCTTGTTGTCACCCCTCAGCTTCCTTATGGCAAAGTCGAGGAGCTCACTCGGGCACGGCTTTTCCTGCGTGCCACCGTGACATCGAGGTGGATATTCTGGAGTGACCTGCTCAATGTTCCCTGCAGATCTGGGCTCCTCCAGGTAAGATTCCTTCTGCAGAAAGAAGTCAGAGGGTGGTTTCATAGAATCATAGAAGGGTTTGGTTTGGAAGGGATCTCAAAGCCCATCCAGCTCCAACCCTCTTGCCAAGGGCAGGGACGCCTCCCACTGCGTCAGGTTGCTCAAGGCCACATCCAACCTGGCCTTGAACACCTCCAGGGATGGGGCAGCCACAACTTCTCTAGGCAGCCTGGGCCAGTGCCTCAGCCACCCTCACAGGGAAGACTTTCTTCCCAATGTCCCATCTAAATCTTCCTCCTTCCAATGTAAAGCCAGTCCTCCTCCTCCTATCGCTCCATGCCCTTGGAAAAAATCCCTCCCCAGTTTTCCTGGAGCCCCTTCGGGCTGCTATGAGGTCTCCTCAAAGCCTTCTTCTCTCCAGGCTGAACAACCCCAGCTTTCTCAGCCTGACCTCATGTGGGAGGTTCTCCAGCCCTGAGATGATCTCTGTGGCCTCCTCTGGACCCATTCCAACAGTTCCATCTCCTTCTGTTGAGGATTCCAGAACTGGACACAGGGCTCTAGGTGGGTTTTCACCAGAGCGGAGTAGAGGGGCAGAATCCCTTCCCTCGCCCTGCTGGCCACGTTGCTTTGGACGCAGCCCAGGACACTGTCGGCTTTCTGGGCTGCGGGCGCGTGTTTGGCTGAACCGCTGAACTCAGGTTCTTGAACCGCTGTTTCTCCACATGGAATCAACCCCGCTCTAAAGGCAAGATCCCCTGCTTGAGGGCACCTGTGCTTTTGGGAGCAGTTATTCCTTTTTCAGACCACAACACAGCATCGTTTCCACCAGGTCTTCAAGCCGTCCTCTCATCCTCTAAGGTTAAAAGCTCAGAGTCCAAGTGTAGGGAGGTGCCACCATGAGCCTCAATGTAAGGAAAGNGCTGAACTCAGGTTCTTGAACCGCTGTTTCTCCACATGGAATCAACCCCGCTCTAAAGGCAAGATCCCCTGCTTGAGGGCACCTGTGCTTTTGGGGGCAGTTCTTCCTTTTTCAGACCACAACACAGCATCGTTTCCACCAGGTCTTCAAGCCGTCCTCTCATCCTCTAAGGTTAAAAGCTCAGAGTCCAAGTGTAGGGAGGTGCCACCATGAGCCTCAATGTAAGGAAAGGTCTAGGATCTGTTTTCTCTTTTCATAATCCATTAAAAACCAAGCTCTGCTTATATGAATCCCCGGGGAGGTCCCTGGCGACGCAACCCCCCTCTCTCCACCCTTTCTCTTCGAGTTCTGCCTACGTTTTCCTCCCAACCCTCCTCTTTATTGTTCTCCTGAGCAGCCACGTTCATGCTTCCTGCCGCAGTGCCCCAAGCGCGTTTCCGCTTCCCTTAATTGCATCAGCACAATTCCTCCTTTCTCCACTTCAGTCTTTTAAGGAGCTTCTACCAGGCTGCCCACAGAAAAGGCAGCGGTTTTCTTCCTTAATTCCCTCCGTAGCCAAGAAAACGGCGCGTCTCTTATTTTCTGTCTAGTGGCCAGGCTGGGCCAACCCCTCCTGTCCACCTGCAGGGAGAAGTTTCTGTATTCACCCCTTTTTTTCTGTGCTGCAGCAAGATGTCTGGGTTCTGACTGTGCATGTTATCATCAAAAGTGAGATGTGGAGGGGTAAATTCAATGAAAATTCAGTTTATCGAGGGTTTATCTAGGATTTGTTGAGACTTCAGGCACAAAAATTGACTTCTGATTCCAGATGTTTGAGCTTATTTTAACAGAGCAGCACAGGAAGGAGATGGAACTGTTGGAACAGGTAGTGAGGAGGCCACAGAGATGATCAGAGGGCTCGAGGACCTCTGCTCTGAGGACAGGCTGAGGGAGTTGGGGTTGTTCAGTCTGGAGAAGAAAAGGCTTCAAGGAGGCCTTAGAGGAACTTCCAGTGCTTGAAGGGACTCCAGGAAAGCTGGGGAGGGGCTCTTGATCAGGGAGTGCAGGGATGGGACAAGGGGGGTGGTTTTAAGCTGAAAGAGCAGGGATTGAGATGAGATCTTGGGAAGAAATTCTTCTTCATGAGGGTGATGAGGCCCTGGTCCAATTGCCCAGAGCAGTTATGGCTGTTCCATCCCTGGAGGTGTTCAAGGCCAGGTTGGACGAGGCTTTGAGCCACCTGATGCAGTGGGAGGTGTCCCTGCCCCTGGCAGGGGGGTTGGAACTGGGTGACCCTTAAGGTCCCTTCCAATCCAAACCATTCCATGATTCCATATTTGTTTTGAAGGATGCTAATCATCTGTGCCTCAGCGTGGTCATGCGGGAGGTGCCGTACTTTGCATCTATTTTGAATCTCAATGTGGTGTTCCACACCGTCCA
>WAAB01013663.1:0-25690 GCA_013389865.1 Piaya cayana | reverse complement strand
GGGAATGGCCTCAAGCTCCACCAGGGGAGGTTCAGGCTGAACATCAGGAAAAAATTTTCACGGAAAGGGTCATTGGGCAGTGTCAGAGGCTGCCCAGGGAGGTGGTTGATTCAACTTCCCTGGAGGGGTTTAAGGGACGGGTGGACGAGGTGCTGAGGGACATGGTTTAGTGATTGATGGGAATGGTTGGACTCGATGATCTGGTGGGTCTCTTACAACCTGGTGATTCTATGATTCTATACCAGCCCTCAAAAAGGCAGCAAACAGCCTGAGGTCGCCTTTACTAATGGCCAAACCTGGTGCTTTTGATCAGAGTTGTAAGAATAAAACTATTTCTTATGCTTCAGCCCTGGCTGTTTGCAGACACTGGGTGCAATTTCACTTGTGCCCTTAAGGAAATAGCAGCACCTTCATTTTATTTTGGTGCTTGAATAGAATAAGGAGGGTTTATGAATTATTTGGAACTTCTCCCCTTAGAGCTCTGTTACAGCACATGAAATGCGTATCCTGCTGTAGAGGCAGAGAAGTCTCCATGTGCAGGTAAGACCCCTGAATGTTTGTAGCTTCCAGAGTGCAACAGGGAGCTGGGCACAGCCTCTCACTCGAGCTCCGTAATCCCTCTCTTCTGTACCACCAGCAGCATCAATCTGAAGGGAAATCCAGTTATAGTTCAATCAAGGTCCTCTCAACCAGTTGCCTACATCCATCTCTCTCTCTATGGCAGAAGGCAATTATCCCCAGTATGATAAACCAGCCACTGTTTACAACGTTTGCAGCTTTGGGGTGGGAGCTTTACTATCGAGTTTACAGAGGAAACGTTGATTTGATAAGGTAGTTAACCACTGCACGTGCAAATCTCTCTGGACTTTCTCTCCTCCAACTCTAGGGTGTCAAAATAACTGCTTGCGTGCACCTTTCAGAGTGAATCCCACCTGGAATCTGGTTGCAGAATCAGCAAATAATTCAGGTTGGAAGGGATCTTAAAGATTATCCAGTTCCACCCCCCCTGCCAGAAGCGTATCTGGGAATCAGTAGATATAATCCAATCCAAAGACTGAGGAAGAGACACCTAGCTTGGAATTGCTTGCGTGGCTTTATGGAAAGGGTCGTTGGGCACTGGCAGAGGCTGCACAGGGAGGGGTTGAGTCACCTTCCCTGGAGCAGTTTAAGGGACGGGTGGACGAGGTGCTGAGGGACATGGTTTAGTGATTGATGGGAATGGTTGGACTCGATGATCCAGTGGGTCTTTTCCAACCTGGTGATTCTATGATTCTGGCTGCCCTCTGTGTAAGGAACACTACACAGTGTGAAATGGTTTTACAGCTACTAAAACAGTTGCTACATCATCAGCGTTTCTAGCAGAGTTCTTGGCTATGAAGTGGTTAATTAGAGGGTTTCAAGCAGGTTTTTAATGTGTTTAAACATAAGCTGATAACAGAAGTTTTACAAAAAGAACTCTCTATAGCAGAACTGATGCTCTGAATACTCTGGAGACAATTGCAGTTTGTTTTTCACCCCAGAAATCTATTTAATTAGGAACAACTGCTGCTAAAAAGGTCCCGTATTTGCTTACAGGTTCTCTGACGGCTCTCACAGCTCCGGAGATGAGTCACGGCCAAGGTGTAGACGTCACCACAGTTGGCACAGGCTGGAGTAAAGGCACCTTGTGTCAGTCCCCAGGTGTCTACTGGACGGACACATGCGACTCCTCAGCCTCTTTGGAGCAGGGAGAGGCTGCTGCCAACCAAGCCCAACGTGTGGAGCAGCTGCTCCCTTTCCCCCGGGGTGTTACAGGAGCTCTTGGGCAGAGGGATGCCCTTTGAAGGGACCAGCTGACCACCTCGAGTCCTAGCTGTGATTAGAAAGTAATTCCTGCGGTAGCATGTAGAGACTATCTCACTTCTGAACATGAGCCAGCAGTGGCCCAGGTGGCCAAGAAGGCCAATGGCATCTTGGCTTGGATCAGAAATGGTGTGACCAGCAGGGCCAGGGAGGTTCTTCTCCCTCTGGACTCGGCACTGGTGAGACCGCTCCTTGAATCCTGGGGTCAGTTGTGGGCCCCTCAGCACAAGAAGGATGTTGAGGCTCTGGAGTGAGTCCAGAGAAGAGCAACAAAGCTGGGTAAGGGGCTGGAGAACAAGAGGAGTGGCTGAGAGAGCTGGGGGTGTTTATCCTGGAGAAGAGGAGGCTGAGGGGAGACCTCATTGCTCTCTCCAACTCCCTGAGAGGAGGTTGTGGAGAGGAAGGAGCTGGGCTCTTCTCCCAAGTGACAGGGGACAGAATGAGAGGGAATGGCCTCAAGCTCCTCCAGGGGAGGTTCAGGCTGAACATTAGGAAAAACTGTTTCACAGAAAGGGTGATTGGGCAGTGTCAGAGGCTGCCCAGGGAGGTGGCTGAGTCACCTTCCCTGGAAGGGTTTAATGGATGGGTGGACGAGGTGCTGAGGGACGCGGGTTGGTGATTGATGGGAATGGTTGGACTTGATGATCTGATGGGTCTTTTCCAACCTGGTGATTCTGTGTGCGATTCTGTGTGATTCAAGCGTTGCCTACTTTGCAGACCAGCACTCAATTCCCCTCGCAGAATAAGCCCCCATCTCACCCTGATGAGGAATTACTTGTTTTGTTAAGTTTTCAGGGCAGCTTTAACGAAAGCCACATCCTGGGAGGAAAACTTCTGACACGCTAAAGCAGCGCAGGCACCGTTTGGTAGAGACCCCGGAGCGGCTTTCCTCTTGGCTGTCGCTGCGTGAGCATTTCCCCAGCTGAAGGGGAAGTTGCCACCCGCTCCCCTGCCCCAGCTGCACGCCCCACTGCAAACCCGAGCTCACCCAGCTGAAACTGAAAGCAGCTCTGATACAGCTGAAGCTCATAGAATCAGAGATCAAGATACCTGCTGCTACCACCCAGTGGAAAGACAGCTCACAGCTCGGGCTTCTGGGTGCTCCATGAAAATCTGGCCAAGCAAGGTTCGCAAAGAGCAGTTCTGTACATCCCTACGGCGCTATAAAGCTTCTTTGCAATCCTATCCTGCTCAGCTCGTCCTTGTAGACACCACAATTCTTAAATTTGAACACGAAACCCCTAGAAGGTTTAAATGCTTTTATTTGATTTTTATACAGCAATACAAATTATACAGACTCTTTATAGTACAGATTTTGCAGGGGTTTATAGAGAGGTACTTAGTGGTTTTTGGTTTATTTAAAAGAAAGAGGCAGATCTCGGGAGCACGGTGACACGAACGGAACAATCTCAGAGTGGGAAGCAAATCCCTACCGTGCCGAACACTAACCTGGCTGAAACCTACGGGGTGGGAAGGTGGTGGCAAGCGTTCGCCGCAATAACACACCCAAAACATCAATGCTGGGACGCTTCAGAGCTTTACATGAGAATCTGTGAGCTTACAGGCAGGCAGGCTGTTCCTCTAACAGCGCTGACAGTCCTTAAAGCCCTTGGATGCACTTGGCTGCCAAGGGGACAGAAATGAGGGAAGCCAACGGCAGAATGAACCTGCTGCTGAGCAGGCGATGTCACGTAACAGAGCTGTTGCGGCTATGGAAAAGGAAGCCGTAAAATGCTTTAGATTCAGTCACCCAAACAGCTACAGTAAATGAGGAACATGATTCCAGACACAATAACAGCGACACCACACGCACGCTGTGACAGCACATGTGCAACCAGAAGCTCGTCTCCCATTCCTCACACCTTTCCAAGCTTTGGGCTTCCAGACGAGGGTAGGAACCAGCAGAACTCCCCGGAAATCCTTGACGCACAGGATAGGTGCCAGGAACACACCCACAGCGCTGCCGCACGCGCCCCCAGTCAGTCCGGAACACACAGTCCCATCAGGATATTGCTATGATTGCCGTGCGTCAGGCTTGAGAGCCAAGTGTCTGGCACCAAAGGGTTAAATCATTTCAGGAAGCAAGGTCAAACAATATGATTACACCATTCTGAATGCTTCTGATCAGCTTGGTTTAATACTGACACAGTGAGAGGTATCACACATCACAGATCATATCGCGACTATATAGCTAAAACGTGTGCATCCCATGAAAGACAGCCCTCTGCCACTTCAAATGCATTTGAGTCCTTGAAATCCAAGTGGATAAATGACTCCTGAGAGGAGGGATTCAGATAACAGATTAGAAAATTCCAATCTCAGCTGGAAATCCAATTCCTCCTCAGCCACAGAAACACCTCTTTCTACAAATCTAAGACAAGCATCACCTACAAAATCGCATGCCAAGAATCCAGTCCAGAGAATTGCCCTGGAGAACTATGAAGGTAACCGATGCTGTGCTAGAACATGCCAGGATATATACACAGTCCCGCTCCCTCAGAGCCTTCGCTCTTGTCTGGTAGTGAAACAGAAGCCATCAGTGCGTAAAAAATAAATTAACACCAATTTAAAGATCACAGAATCACAGAAACACCGGGTTGGAAGAGACCCATTGGATCATCGAGTCCAACCATTCCCACCAAACACTAAACCATGTCCCTCAGGACCTCGTCTACTCATGACTTAAAACACGTCCAGGGAAGGCAAATCAACCACCTCCCTGGGCAGCATATTCCAATGCCTAATGACCCTTTCCGTAAAAAACTTCCTCCTAATCTCTAGCCTAAATCTCCCCTGGCGGAGCTTGAGGCCATTCCCCCTCGTCCTGTCCCCTGTCCCTTGGGAGAAGAGGCCAGCTCCCTCCTCTCCACAACCTCCCTTCAGGTAGTTGTAGATACCTGTAGTTACCAGATTATTGCCTGTGTTCCTATAAGCCCCTGTGAACAGTCAGGAGATGTATTTCCACACACTAAGAATCACAGAACGCTTTGGGTTAGAAGGGACCTTAAACCTCACCCAGTTCTACCCCTCTGCCATGGAGGGGGGACACCTCCCACTGGATCAGGTTGCTCAAAGTCCATCCAACCTGGCCTTGAACACAAAGTTGCTGGAGAACATCAGAGACCTGCGCCTGGCCTCAAACCACACTGCTTGGAGTAAAACTGATGCACGCGGCCTCTCCACAATGTGCTCGGGAGAACAGGGGGATTCCTGGAGCACCCCCACTCCAAACAGTTCTGATCAAAGCAGTCAGCGGGACAGGGGCTGCTCTAGAAGCTGCTCTGAGGAAGAGCTTGCACATGCGTTTTAAAACTTGCTGGCTTTATTATTTAAATCTTTTCTGCAAAAATAAGGGGTTGTGGTATCACAGGATTTGCTCTAGATTCTCAAGATATGATTGTCTCATCTGAAGGCAGGTGAGCAGCCAGTGCTACAGGCAGCAAGTGCTCCTTATAGACCATGGGTTAAAGTCAGGGTTGAAACTACAGTCACAAGACATGTTGAGAAGTGTCAGCATCATCCAGCCCTGCCTGGCAAGTCCTGATCAAAACCCCTGTCTATCCCAACCAGCTCTGGGACAGTCAGCGGAACTTCAGGAACACACGGACAACACTGGAGACCTGCAGCAGTGCCAGCGTATCTCAGCAGGCCAGTATCTTATTGTTACTCTAGAAAGGCAAGCCAGCCGCCCTCCAGGGCATAAATTTACCCTGATGCACCCCCTGCCTGTGACTTGAATATGCAAACCCTCCTCCAGCTCTTCCTTCAGCCATCAGAACATTCTTGGCCACGAGCATAGAGCCCCTCAGATGCTTTTATTGATGCATCCAGCCTAGTGAGTTGGCAGCACACCCGTGCCCGCACTGGGCTGCTGCTGTTTGAGTACTGGGATCTGCTCTCCCAGGACCACTCCAAGCTTGGGAGCTCAGTGGGGTTTATTTTTCAGTGTTTGACAGTGGAGTTTTGCATCCTGCTGGGTGCCTGCTGCTTACTCCTGCCTTGTCCCACAGCTCCCAGAGCCACACCAGCCTCCCTAGCTGGAGGAACCTAACAAAGCACCTACAGCAGCAAAGCAGTGCTGTGCTTTCACTCAATTCCACTCCAAACCTGCTCCTGCTGCATTCCTGACTTCAAGTTTTGTTTATTTCTTAAGTTCAAGCTTGAAGCAAGCTCTGCACAGCTATCAGGAGTAACTTGATGAGAGTATGAACAGCCGCTGGGAACCTCCTTGGCCCAGGCTTTGCCATGCCAGGTTCAGCTTTAAGCTGCACATAAAATGAAGCATTAAAGATCAAATCTTAACTGCTTTTTGCTAGTGCGAGGGAAAATTATCTTGCTTCCTCCTACAAAACTGAAATGCCACATCCATATATTAAGTACAGTGTTGTCAACTGTTGGCACAAGCAAGTTTGATGTTTCTGTAAAAGAAAAGATTAATCAATTAGATTTGTGAAAGGGGTAAAGAAAAAAAGGAGTGGTGGAGTCTGATCCTCAGCACAATGCAGAATGAACAAAAGAAACCAGGCAGTGCGTTAACGTTTGCATATGAAGATCCTCTGAAAAGTATTAAGTGATGTTGGGATTAGGCTGCGTTATTTGTGGGAAACCCTTGATCAAAGATTAGCAGATACAGAAAGATACTCATAGGAATGAGTCATTTTCCATTTCTGTCTTTTGCACATATCAGTATGACTTTCCTTCGAACACTGTGATGAAGTTACTGCTTCCACTGTCAGGAGGTCTGAACGACTGGCTACAGGCAAGCCTCAGGGCAGGAGAGCATCCCCATCCAGCTTGTCCTGCTCTTACATACAGAACTGCGGGTATCACAGAATTACAGAACTTTCTGGTTGGATCATCGAGTCCAACCATACCTGTCCACTACTAAACCCTGAGCACCTCATCTACCCATCCTGTAAACACCTGCAGGGATGGGAACTCAACCACTGCCCCGGGCAGCCTCTTCAGTGCCCAAGAGCCTTTTCAGTGAAGAAATTTTTCCAGATGTTCAATCTGAACCTGCCCTTGTGCAACTTGAGGCCATTTCCTCACATCCTATTGCCTGTCACTTGGCAGAAGAGAACACCCCCCACCTCACTACAATGTCCTTTCATGGAGCTGCAAAGAGCAATGAGTCTCCTTTTCTCTGGGCTAAATGACCCCAGGTCCCTCAGCTACCTCTCTTAACACTTGTCCTCAACCCCCTTCTGCAGCACCATTCCCCTCCTCTGGATGCGCTCCAGTCCCTCAATGTCTTTCTTGGAATAAGGAGCCCAAACTGAACTCAGGATTCAAGGTACAGCCTCACCCCTGCCAAGTACCGGGGAAGGATCCCTGCCCTGCTCCTGTGGGCCACACAGTTTCTCATACAGGCCAAGATATAACATATCATTCGTGCAGGACAGATGTCAGCACACAAGTGCCTTCAAGGTAGCTCCAGAGCAGGATCTGATTCTCTGCTCAAGCTGTCCTAAAAAGCAGGTCTACTGAGTGGACTGAGTAGCTGGAAGGCAGGAACATTCCCAATTTTTTCATGCTACAGAAAGCAGTAAGACCAGCTGGAAGGTCAGAGTTCCTTCCCTCCATCCAGACACAGCCACAACTCCCCGGCTCTGCCCGGTGGGAAGAGGTCAGCAGGCAGAGCTGGGGGAAGCTGGGCAAGAGAGCAGCAAGCCCACCGCCTCACTCTTACCACAGGCTCCTCATCAAACCTGCCCTGACTCAGACAGGACACACATCTCTCCCTGCCCCAGGCAGGGAATCCAGGTCAGACAGGAGCAGAACTCAGCCTGTGGGAAATGGCACAAACAGCGATATAACCACAAGCTACAGGACTTCCAAACCACCTGGCAGCCTGAGCGACAGAAATGAAGTTCCAATGAAGCCACAGGACAAAGAACTCAGGCTCATTTCCACACGCAGACAATTTCTACTCCACTGTGCCCTGCACGTTCCAGCACTTGTCTAGATTAGATTCCTCCCCCGTTATTGTACAAGAATGGATCTGGTACTCTTCCCCGTAAAATTTACAGAAGTCAATTTCCAAATTAACAGTGTTTGAAAACTGGGGTGGGGAGAGAAACATGCTATCGCAGACTCAAATAAAGACCAATGTTAAATATTACTTAATGTTTTCTTTTATTTAAAAGATCATTCACAAAATACCATATCCATAAATTTATTTTTGTTATGATGCAGAATGCATTACGTGTTCAGAATTCTTTTCCTTTTTTTTTTTTTTTTTTTTTTTTTTAACATTTAAAAGTCAACTTCCTTGACTAGAGGTGAGATTTTTATATGGGAATTTGTTCTTAAAATCCTTTCCACATTGAAGATGTAAATAGGTCAATTATTGGTTTGGAACACAACCACACAAATGCATGTCTCTTAAATTAAGTATTAGTGTTAGACAAATGGTTCTTATCTCAGAAGCAGATTAAGTGACAGGCAGAAGGAAGGAAAGAGCAGTTCTGTAAATTGCTGGGGCTCTGACATTGCAAAGGGAACCTCCGGGTAGGAATTCACTGCTAGCAGTGACGCTGCTGGCAGTGAAGCAGCCACGCTTCCAAACTCCTCTCACAAGTACTCTGGTGTGCTGGCTGCTTATCTGAAAGCTGTCAGCACTAGCATCAGGGGCCCAAGGTTTCAGTGTTGTAGATCCAGGGTTTGTTTTTAAACATTAATGACCTCTCTCCTTTTGCTCCAGCCTCTGCTCCCTCCTCCCACACAACACTGGCAAGAAACATTGCAAGTGAAGAGAGAGATGCAGCAATTAGAGATGCTTTTTACCCAAACTTCTACGAGAGAATCTACAGCAGAACAATTTCTAATCTGTCCATTTTCATGGTATTTAGAAAGCAGAGGTCTTGCACACCACTGGGCAAAGAAATACAGGGCATAACGGTGATTACGTACTGTGTGGCAAAGTACACACACCTTAAAAATAAAAAAAAGTCAAATTTATTTGTAGAAACTCCGCTTAAAAATTTACCAAACATGTAAAATCCAAAAAAGTGTAAGCAGGAAGAGCCAGTGAGCAGCTGTGCTCAGAGAGGCACATTTTTGCAGCACTAACCTCAGGCTCAGAGGTGCAGCATCATACCATTTCGACACCAACAGCCAGATGCCAGCAAGAGTGTGCTAGCAGAGGCTTTTACTGATTCCACCACCTATTCATCGTATCTCTTGTCAGCTACTTTTATTTGCATCTATTCAAACTGATAGTTCCTGATAACCTGTGTGAAAGGCAGCTGTCCCCCTCTGTTTTAAGGGCTCTGCTGTATACAGTAATTGTCACCAATTGTCATAAATGGTATTGCACTACTAGGTTAGAACTGTAAATTTCTGTTCATCTGGACTCTTCAGCTTTCCTCTTCAGAGCCACAGCAAAACAGAACAAGACATGCAGGTCAGAAGAGGAGCACTGAGGAAGTAAAAGGAAACAATACAGGGCAATAACTAAGTCTAACCTGTGCTTCTAAAAGTAAAACAAACCCAGAAAGGAAGAAGTTGAAGCAGCACCTTTGTTCAGAGACCTCCACACTCGTGGAAGCAGCAACACTGCCTTATCTGCTGGCAACTGTGCTGCTTGGAAGGAAACAGAAGAGGGAAACTCAGCACAAAGCCGGCACTAGATACAGCAAAGCCAAGAACGTACTAAAAACCACTTGTTAACAGCTGACATGCATTCACAAGCTCTGTGTTTTCGGTTTCAAAGAGGACAAATGCCAGATGGCAGGAATGGTAAACTGCAGGGTTGACATTCCAGCAGAGCTAGTCACTCTGTACTGTCTTGCTTTTTCTCCCGCCTCCCCATTCCCTCTCAACCCCAAACTCAGTCGTGCTCTTTTACTACTTCCTCTCGGGGCTTGGCTCCACCGAAGATAGCAGAGTTTGGGTTGGCTACTTGATTGAGGGGAGTATCAACTGTTCGAGGTTTGAGCTGAAGTCGAGGCCGCTGTGCTCTTTCCTCTGAAAGAACAAACACGAAGGTTTTAAGATCTGCCTGTCAAGGGGGGTAGCTTTAACCTGATAAAGCAAGCAGGAGTCTCATGAAGGAAGGGTGAAGGACAGAAGATGAGGAGTTTACCTTCTGTTGGCTCTCTGAAGTCCATGGAAGACCCACGAAGGGGAGGTCCGTCTCTGAAGCGACCAGTGCCACCAGTTCCCATGGAGGCACCTGGTGGTCGCCGGTCTCCAGGGCGAGTTCCTCTGCCTCGGCCTCCCAAGAAGTCGTCATCTTTGAATCCTGAAGATGGAAGACAGTGAATTTAAAGAGCACACTTGGCAATGCTTTTAATCTAGACTTTTATCCGGACGACTGGAAAACCTTGCAAGTCACTGCTGTCAGTTCCAGATGATGCACTGAGAGCCTTTGTCTGTAGACAGATTGCTGCACAGATCTCTAACATGTTCTAGAAGAGTCACACAAATTCCATTTGAAAGCAAGCGCTACGGCAAGTTCAGCAACTCCTTTATCCACTTAGAAGCTTATTGGAGTATTGGAGAATATGTCATTAAGTGTGCTTAATATGAGCTTCAGCTGCAGCTTCAGACATCATCAGCTGAATTCAGAGACCACTCTAAGGGTACTCAGAGTATGTCTGCAGCCAGATCACACTGACTACAGCCTCAGCGTGGGATCTGCAGGAGCTGAGCAAATGGGAAAACAGGTCTGGAACAGTGAAATCCACTGCCCTCCTAAAGAAAGCCTTTGAAAAACACAACAAAACCTCAAGGCTTTTTAGTTCTACTATAAACTGATCCAGCATTTAATAATAAAAGAGCCAGGAGAATAACACAATTTAGACTTTAAATATTAAACTGACTGCATTTCTTCAGTTTATGAATGAAAAAAAGCCCTTGAGAAGTGCCTGTCACTGGCCAGAGCTCCCACTTGTGCCAATGACTATCCTAGAGCACATCTCCAAGGCCCCATCGTCTGCAGATGACACACCAGGCTAACAGCAAACCTAAGGGGAATATATTGGTTTTCAGAAGCTGCCTGGAAGAGAATATTGTTTTACTCCCATTTGAGACATTCCTTTTCAGTTTAAGTATTTGACAGAGTTGCAGAACTCTCCCTTAGATCAGTGCCAACCAATCATCTCTAAAGACTTGATTCAGAGCAGGGCTGTACAACCTGGGGGGGAAAAAAAAAGCTTCTGTAGCAACTAAGCTTAAGTGCTTAACTTTTGGCTCACAAATCACTCGTACAGCATCTAACAAGCTGAAATGCATCTGCATTTGAAGAAGCTGCCAAAACAGATATAAAGCTGTGCCACCAGAATGCTTAGCTATGAAGGCAGGTTAAGTGCAGTGCTGCAGCAAGCTTCCTTCTCCCCAGCACCAGTTTCATGCTAGTGGCAAGGGCAGACTTCACCGCTCCTTCTACTTTGTCCACTCCAATCACACAGAGACCAGACATTGAAAAGTTGCACTTGCCAACACCTCCTCATCAGAAAATGGACCAAACCCATGACTTCAGAGGACAAAGGCAACTGTGGTAATGTCACCCAGGATTCTAATACTTAGAAACTGACTGGAAGTCAGGAGCAAAGCCAGTGGCTCCCTCACTACCTTCCACTCAGGAAGCTCAGTCATTTACTGCATTCTGCATTACTGTAACAGATCTAAAGGTTTATGATCATTTTGCATTTTCAAGTGCTCTGGAGCACTAACACATCTTTGGAGAAGTCAGTTGGTTCAAGGAAATGCATATAATGTCTCATCCCCTTAAGCAGGCGAAAGCCTTTACTCTGAAAGAATACAATATCAGCTTTTCCACATGATCTGTTTCTGCTACTATTCAGAAATGTACTTGGCCTCATGTTTAAGTAATTATTAAAACCTAGACATCACAGGCTATATTTGAACAGATATTCTTCCACTTAGCATCGTTTCATAAAATTTAAAATCAAGACTCTTTCCTCTGTTTAAAGGCAACGAAGGATTCCCTCTGAGGAATTGCACTGCAACTGCAGGATGCCCAAAGTTGGCATACGGTAGATTCAGTCAAAATAGTAATGGAAACAAATGTAGTCAACATGAAAATTAGAATGCTTTAGTGCCTTTGAGGCAGCCTATCTGTATAAGTGTTAATACTGGTACCAGAATTGAAGTCATCTCTGGAATCCCATCCACCTCCTCTGGGTTCTCGGGAACCTCCTCCCATTCCTAGGAAAAAAGCCACAATCGTGTTCAGATCTGAAGCTGCGGGAATGACTGATCAAGGGGACACCAAACCAAAGTTTCAGTCCTTCAACATCCAAAGTCACACTGCTGGAAAATCATTTTGTTTCAGTACTACCAAGTTCCATTGCACAGGAACAAAAGATCAGTTTAAATTAACCACGAGTAGGCAGTCAGAAAAGTTTCTCTAATACGCATTCAATGGAAACCTTTAGTGAGTCTGTTTCAATTTAGCTTCAGTTAAAGCAAAGCCTGTTCTTATGGGAACAGGAGATAGTCCAAAACAAGTGTTTGTGTACTTGCATTTCCTTAGCTTTCTCACTTCTCTTACATCAGAGTAAAATAGTAGCAGATCAGACTGTTGGGCTTAGGATTGTCCTCTGCAAGACACCATATAGCAGGGTTATTGGTCTCACTTCCTGGGCTAGGAGCGACAACACATTCAGCTTTTGGACACAAAGCACATCTATTCCAGACATTTCAGGAGCGGCAGCAGCTACGTTAGAAATGTGTATACACACTTAAAACGTCTCCTTCTAAAATAATCTTCACATTTATTTTCATGCCTTATCTTAACAGTAGGTTGCACCAGAAGTCATCACTACAACCATTCTTTTTAAGAAGCTATTCATAAAAATGGAAGTCACCTCTGTCGTCAGGCCCGCCTTTTCTGAAGCCAAAGCCACCTTTATCCTGTTTCCTGCCTTCTGCTATGTCCACTCGGAGTGATCGGTCACCCAAAAGCTGTTAAAGAAAGGGGAGAATCTCTTCAGAACTTACTATATGGACTGCCAAGGAGTTTGAGACTTGTGTGTATCCTGTTATTTCATAAATTAACAGCAAGAATACTTACTGCACCATCATACGTAAGAGCTTCCTTGAGTGACTCCACCTCATCGAACTCTACGTAACAAAATCCTGTAAGAAGAAACCTCACAAGTGAGTAGCAGTACTTTATAAGGCCTTTGTAAGAAGCTAGTCGTCCTGCCTATCTGCCAATAGCATCCCTTCTCTTTCAAACACCAGTTATAACACGATAAGATGTACACAACTCTGAAACCAGGTATCATTAACGATGAATGCATTTACCTACACCTATTAACGAAGGGGACCAATCCTGACTTTGAACTCAGTATGGGCATTACACGAGTGCTAAAGAGCCTGATTAATTCCTTTTACCATAGGGTTCTCATTACAGATTTATCTACACCTTTAGGCAGTTATTTAACTGAACACTGACTTTTTGTTACTAGGATTATTAAACAAGAAGCTGGCAAAGCAGTGGATTTATTCCTTCACTAAGAGACTGTTACCCAAGTTAAACTTTTTCTCCCCCACTAGAAGTAACTTAAACACAGTCCCTTTCCACTGGCCAATTGCAACAGAAGNTAAGAAGCTAGTCGTCCTGCCTATCTGCCAATAGCATCCCTTCTCTTTCAAACACCAGTTATAACACGATAAGATGTACACAACTCTGAAACCAGGTATCATTAACGATGAATGCATTTACCTACACCTATTAACGAAGGGGACCAATCCTGACTTTGAACTCAGTATGGGCATTACACGAGTGCTAAAGAGCCTGATTAATTCCTTTTACCATAGGGTTCTCATTACAGATTTATCTACACCTTTAGGCAGTTATTTAACTGAACACTGACTTTTTGTTACTAGGATTATTAAACAAGAAGCTGGCAAAGCAGTGGATTTATTCCTTCACTAAGAGACTGTTACCCAAGTTAAACTTTTTCTCCCCCACTAGAAGTAACTTAAACACAGTCCCTTTCCACTGGCCAATTGCAACAGAAGTTAGATTTGCATCCTCTAGAACAATTGTCTGAATAGCTTGTTTTTTCTACTTGAAGCAGCTGGAATCTGGATCTTCTGAACTAAAGAAAGACTGCGTGAATACTCAACACTTAAGATCCATGTCCTTAAGTGGGTCAAACACCTCAGCTTTGTTATAATTCATACAAGGCAAACAAGGTTTGAGAAAGTCTTTTTATGGCAGGGAAAGCATTGACTGTTGTCACTCAGGTAAGTCTATATCTTAAGACAACAGAAGTAACAGTGAATCTCATTGGAACGAGATGTTTACTTGTTAGTGAATGAGAAACTTGCATAAGTCACCATAAAGAACAAACAGAGACCAAACAGCTAATGGTGCTTTAGAGCAGACTGAAATTCTCTGTCAATGTGACTTTAGAAGTGCCACATTTTCTTCTACCAGCAAGCCATCAACAACTAAAACAACACTGAACCCACCTTTAAATTTGTCTGTTTCCTTGTCTCTGACTAGTCGTACACTCCTTACGCTGAGATCCTTGAAGATGGCATCTATGTCTCCTTGCACAGTGTTGAAGGGTAGATTTCCAACATAAGCGGTGAAAGGGGGTTCTGTTGGCAGCTCTTTCTGTCTGCGGGGACCAAGGCCACCACCGCGAGACCTGTTGAAAGCAAGCACAGTGTCTCTGGAACTTGACATCCAACACAGGCAGTACTACAGCACATAGCACTGCTCAGGTGCTGCTTGATTTCTTGGAAGTGGATTTTTCCACAACTTCAGTTAGGTTTTTTATCCCTTTACATGTACCTGCACCTTCCAATACAGGCCAACTCCTTTCTAGTATTACCTGATGCAGTACTTCAGTGGGAAACCAAATGAACAATATATCTAAACACATTACAGGTGAAGTCAGTAATAAAGTGATGAATTAACTTCTCATCCCACAATCCATTATGAAAAGCGACATAACCTTATCTCTGCTGTCTCCTACTCAAAACCATTACTTCTTACAAAACACAACCTAGGCTAGATTTTCAGAATAATTTCTAGCAGTGAAGAAATACTTGCATGGCACAGGCTCGTCAGCTAATCCTGAAATTAAGCTAGATCAAACATTTTTTAACTAGTATACGACCAACACCTTCTCCACAACCATCTATATTATTTCAGCAGCATTTAGCTTAATAGAAACACCTTCTCCTAACCCTGAAGTTATTGAAATAACTGTCAGATATCTGGACTGGAAAGCATTGAATTAAACATGTAACAAAACCTGCTTGAGCAAGGTGTTCCAAGGCAGGAAAACAAACTTTAGTGCTACTGGGTTGTTTACTCCTTCTCTTGCATCTCATGAATCACGCTGAGTTAAACTAGGTTTTCTCTTCCCAACTTTTCTAAGGTTAAGACTGTTGCCATTGGCTGCTGAAAAACAAGACTGTACGAACCAAATTATTTCCTATATCAGTGTAATGCACCTGGTTGATAATTTCCTGTAGAGTCTAATCTTCAAAACCTAACTTGGATCTCCTTCACAGAAAGGAAGGATTTGCACTGCAGGCACAAAGCAATCCTCAATTAGAGCCCCTGGACGTCTACACTGCAGGATGCCACAGTCAGTGGTTCCTATGCCATCTGCCCCATCTGAGCGATCTTTGACTTCTCCCTGAGATGCCTACCTACTGCTCTGCCCAACTTCTCTTCGACGCCTCAACTTCTACTGGGCTGTGGCCACATCTGCTCCCTTTCCCAGAGGCTCATTCTGCAACACAAATGGTATGAAAGTAGGATTTGCTAGGGTGACATGGACCAGTTAGATTTCTGCAGTCCTAACTAAAGTACTGATGGCCAAAGAATTGATTTATTTCCTTTTATTCTGGCTGGCTGCATAAAGCCAGAAAATCCATTGGGCAAGCTGTGTACTCATCAGTCTTTTTTTCCCCATTCTTGAATAAATATTTTATTACTAATGAATAAGATAATGCAGAAATCTTGAATGAAATTCCTCAACTCTTTCTAGGCAAGCCTTTTCACACCTTTTTACAGTAGCAGCTTTAACCAGGAGTCATTTGTCACAAACATGATTAGCATAAGGCTAAATGTACTTGAGTCAATCTACACAGATTTAGTGTCCACCCAAGCTCATATTTTAGCATTTTGACAATATTCCTTATCTGCTTTTATTCCATTAACAATTAAGACTCAAAGATATACTGGAGAACGAAAGCTGGTGTAGCTGGGTGCTGTGTACATATAGCAGCATTAACTTTTGTCACTTGATTAAGTTAAGGAGGAGCTCTTTGAAAGTTTGGTTGCTGTTATAAAGAATTCTGTAATATGCAAAATTTGTTCAGTGCCTTTGTCCTTAATTCTCATCTGTGGCCTTACAAACAGCTGTTTAAACACCATACATTTAATTTGCAGCCAAAAAAAATTATCTTAATGCTTATGTTCCACAGAAACATCGGAATTGCTTCAACTGAGTTTAAAAGGAGCAGGCCCCTCTTCCTAAACACTCTCCTCATGTTCCTTGGGCTGCAAGTGATCTGCTCTGTGAGCAAATTTCTGTAAAGACTAATCCTGAAGTTGAATTCTCAGCCACATCAAAAAGGTGATCAGGGCAGCTGCAGCAGCACCTCTGCCAGCCCAGGAAGAAGGATGAAAGCAAAGGCTCCAACTACAGCTCTTGGCAACCTCAACTCAGTTCAGTTCGAGCTGCTGCTGAAACCACACCCTCAAGTTAGCAATCCCACATTTTTTTTTGTGCTACAGACAAACCTTGTTTCTACCACAGCACACCAGAACTTCACAGGGTGCTTGTGTGAAAATCTATGTCCTGTTGTGCAATCCCTACTGCTATGAAGTCAGGAAACAAAGTATTCCTCTTGAATTTGATCCATTAAGGTCTCAGTTATCAAATATGTAACTACATATTGGGTATTTCAGTCTCCATTTGAAGACCAGGAACGGTCAATAACTAAGTTCCAAACTAAGATTCCTACAGAACCAGGTACAGCAACACAAAAAGAAAGCGCTTCAATACTTCCCTATGTTTTTTTCAACATCAAAACAGTGAAATAATAAAGGAGCTGACTTCAGCAACCAAAGGAGACTGAAAGGTGCTGCTCTCATTCGTAGCAAAATAGGGAAAAAGTCAACTGTAATTAAAAATATATCTGAACTAAGTGAACTGCATCACACCCAAGTGTTAAGTGAATATCTGCATTTCCCAATCAGTGTAAATTTTGATCAGACACAATTAGGTATTAACTATGGCATCTTAATGCAGGAATCAAACACAACTATTGGATTTCTTCAGGAAATCAAAGCAGAAAGCTAAAAAGGAAATCTCAGTTCTAGCAAATGCAGATACAAATACCCCTGTAATTAGACTTCTGGTAGACTAAGTTAAATGACACAGTAAGGCCACATGTGGGCAGAAAGGAAAATGCTCATTTTAAAGCTACTCGTTCAGAAAGTTCAGTTCTCTCCAGAAAACAAGATCTGTCAAAAGGTCAAAACAAAGACTACTCTGAATGCTAGTATCAGCCTTTCATAGCCTTTCACTAAGGATCAAATAGATCAGTATTATCACTTTGCACAGCACAGGGGCAACAGCCCCATTGGATTCCAGTGTTGGTGCTTCCCCAGAGCAGAGGCTGCATGTGTTGTCAAGAGCCTCCAAGACCACAGCTCCAAATACATACCAAATTTATTCAATCAATCCAGTCCATCTCTACAGGAAGCATTATAAGTGTTTAACAAAAAAGCTCACCCAAGCCTAAAATTTAGGAGAAATTAATTTAGTGTTAACAGGTAAGATACAGGATCCAAAATGCTGAAAGGATATAGACCAGTTCTCCATTTTCACTTACCTTCAGGTCTACGTCAACTCTGAGTAAGGTCCCTGTGTTAAGCCTGGTGTTAAGCCCACACCAAAACAAACAGCCTACCAGCAAGTCTGTAGTGATAAATGCTCAGTTTTCTTCAACTTTGAGAAGCTCTATAGATGTTCAGAGTTTCAGCTAGGCCTCAGTATGCTTAAGTACAGATTCTTGTGTCAAATCTTGGGCGCCAAAACACCTACCAAAAAACTTTTCTAGTAAGCCTTTTCTTAAGGACAGTAGTGTGTTCTTCATCTAGAATAGTGGATTTTTTGCATACCACAGTATTACACTTCAGCTGTTAATCAGGGCACCACCAGTGCACTAGCAAAACCCCTCCTGTCTCATCACACCACAGCCACATTCTGTTGCTCTTCCACCATAACTTTGAAGTGTATCAGAAAAAGGCAGATACCTCACGTACGTTAGAATTTGTTGGAAGCTACTGTGTTCCATCTGTCAGACTTAAATCCCGTACTCACTCCCTATCCAGGTTATGCTAAACAACTTCCACAAAAACTATTATATCTCAATTGAGTTTCCACTATTTTTATTGTCCCAGGCTGCCAAAAACGAGTAGGAGTTACTAAGTTAACAAGGGATTCTCTAATCAGAGTCTTCAAGTTTTCATGACACCACACAAATTACGAAGTTTTAAACAAAGCACAGAAATCTGTTAAGGTCTGAAATAATGAATTAGCTGGTAGTAACCTCCTAGTAACAGTGATAAATTCAATACAAGTTTAAGTTGCACTCTAACAGTAGCATCTGAAGCTTAAAACTACAGCTAATTCAGAAATAGGTATATACTAACCATTGGAACACCTTTAGTTCACCAAAACAAGTATCTGCATCTCACCTGAGAGCGAGCGAATTAAAGAAATCTGAATATGAAAGTAGCATTTAAACTTTAATTTTATTATTTCATTAAACGTGCATGCATTGACTAGGGCAGACTGTGTAGTAACAGCTGAATTTATCATGAGTGTCAAGGGCTGCTTCAGGCTGTTGTGAAGGTTATTTGTTACAGGTTAAGAAGTAACCAAACTAAGTGGCTACATCATCCCCTTGCTCTTCTTTAGACCCAAAGAATATCTAAGCACTAAAATGAGCTTGCAAAGCTTGAGTGTCACAGTGTTTCCAAAGCCTGGAAAACTTACTCCTCTCTTAACCCCAGCAGTAGCTCCTCCCTGCTGCGTCAACAGCCTGAAATGAAACGGATTTATCCCTCTAAGCACAGGAAGGGACACGAACACTGTTGACCAGGAAATATCTCGAAAGATTAGATCATAAAAGAGCATATTCGTTAATACCTGTTTGTAAAACTAGCTTATTTCACAGTTTTATGCCTCCTGTGTTATTTCACAGAATCATAGAATCACCAGGTTGGAAGAGACCCATCGGATCATCGAGTCCAACCATTCCTACCAAACACTAAACCAAAAGAACACAAAGAAACACACAAAGAAACTCGTACAGCATCAACCTTCAAAAAAGTCTATTACTAACCACATCTTCCTAACCTGATTAGGAGAAACTTCGTAATGGCTGGGTTTTCCTCGTAGCTCCTTCCCCATATGTACTCTCCAGCAAAGACACAGAGATGAGACAAGCCCAGCTCACAAGGAGCAGGGACTGGGATCCAGGACCTGAGGCCCCGGATCTCCATGGCACCATGGAAACCTCTCCATCCCCGCAGCCCTGGGCCCCGCAGAGCTCATCCTTCACGGAGAGCTCCCAGGTTATCCCTGCAGAAGCTCCTCAGGGCCTAGCGCGGCTCTGGCCCAGCACCTCCCTAAATCCCACCCGCTTCGTCGCCTCTGGCGGGAACACAGCGACGCCCTCCTCCTCCTCCTCCTCCCGCCCCTTCCAGGCCCTAAACCTTGCGGCACTCGCCCCATGCAGTAAGGGAGCAGCCGATACCCCCTCCCGGGACGCCACGGGCTACTCCTCGCCTCACAGAGCGGGCCCAACACAAGGGCAGGGGCCAACGCGTCCCGCGGGGCTCAATCCCATCCCCCGGGGAAGGGAAAGCGGCAGGAAAAGATGTGCCCGAAAGGCTCCTAGAGGCAGCAGCGCTCGCCTCACGTAGCAAGGGAGCGGCCCATACCCCCTCCGGGGACGCCACTGCCTCTTCCTCGCCTCACAAAGCAGTGCGGACAAGGGAAAGCGCCCCGCCGGGCTCACCCCCATCCCTCAAAAATGTGATGGGGAAAGGCGAGTCCGAAAGGCTCCTGGAGACAGCGGCACTCGCCCCATGAAGCGAGGGAACAGCCAATACCCCCTGCCGGGCCACCACGGTCTCCTCTCGCCTGACAAAGCGAGAGCGACAAGGCGCGCCCCGTCGGGCTGACTCCGTCCCCCAGAGAAGGGAAAGCAGCGTGGAAAGACGGCCCCGAAAGGCTCCCAGATGCAACCGCACTAGCCCCATGAAGCTGGGGAACAGCCAGCATCCCCTCCTGGGCCGCCACGGTCTCCCGTCGCCCCACAAAGCGGGTGTGGGGAACGCGCTCCTCCAGGCTCGTCCCACCCCCCGCAGAGGGGAAAGCAGCGGGGAAAGACGGACCCGAAAGGCTCGCAGAGGCAGCGGCCCTCCCCGTCCCCCGCCGCGCCCGCCCGCCATCCATCCCCAGGGGAAGGGGCAGGCCCGGCCCGGCCGCGCCCCTTCCTCGCCGGCCGCGGGGCGCCGCTCCCTCCTTCCCTCGCCTCTCTGGGACCCAACCCTCAGCGCTGTCCCGCTCCCAGGCCCCGTCGGCGATCCCAGCAGCCCCGGCTCACCCCCGGCCACCGCCGAAGCTGCTGTAGGCCCGATCATCGTAAGGATCGAAATCCGCCATCGCCAGCTCGGCCTCCTCCCCGCGCGAGCGTGACAGGACCGCGCCTTGAGGACCCCGCGCCCTTATATAAGGCGGGGCGCGCGCCGGGGCTGCCCATGTAGTGCCTGTCTCCAGCGCCGAGCCCCGCCGGGGCTGCCCGAGGCACTGCCTGGCGGGAGGACGGCACGGGCACGCTGCTTGTTGATCCCCAGCGTTAGGGGAAAGTGGGAGGGACGGGACCGGGCCAGAGGCCACGGAGATGGTCAAAGGCACTGAGCCTCTGCTATGAGGGCAGGCTGAGAGAGCCTGGAGAAATAATACATATATATATGTACTTAGAATGGTCCAGAGGGGGCTGACGCCAGGGCTGGAGCACGTCCTGCACGAGGCCAGGCTGAGAGAGTTGGGGTTGTTCAGCCTGAAGAAGAGAAGGCTGTGGGGAGACCTCAGAGCAGTTTTCAGTACTGAAAAGGGCTCCAGGAAAGCTGCAGAGGGACCTTTTACAAGGGCATGAAGTGATAGGATGAGGGGGAATGGCTCTAAATTAGAAGGGGGAAGATATAGGTTAGACATTAAGAAGAAACTTCATGATGAGGGTTGAGTGAGCCTGGCCTAGGTTGCCCAGAGCAATGGTGGCTGCCCCATCCCTGGAGAGGTTCAAGGCCAAGTTGGAGTCCCTAATCCAGTGGAAGGTGTCTTTGGGTTGGAACTGGATGATCTGTAAAGATTCCAACCCAAAGCATTGGATGATTCTATGAGCTGATGTTTCCCATCTTCCTGGGCTGGTATAATACACCAGAGATGCAGGGACTCTGCACAATGGCCAATGTGTCTGGTGTCTGTCCGATGCTGCGTGCCATGTGCATCTTGCAGCGATTTAGCTGTCTTCACCTCTGAGTGCCTCTTCCCCACTTAGGCAGGGCCCAGCACCCCTCACCTGCTGCAAACCAGGGCGCAGGGGAGGGACCAGCAAAGGGGTGCGGAACACGGGGAAGAGAGTGGAACAGAAGGGGAGCCATGGGCTGGAGGGGACAGCGGGATGGAGGGAGATGTGCTGGACAGAAGGAGATTGTGGGACAGAACAGGAGAGAGGAGGGAAAGCGTGACAGGGGAGAGAGTGGGATGAGGGAGAGCAGGAGAGAGAGAAAGACAGAGATGAAGCCATGGAACAGAGGGGAGAGTGGGACTAGGAGAAGAGAGGGATCATGGAATCAAAGAATCACCAGGTTGGAAAGAACCAGGTTTAGGCTGAACATTAGGAAAAAAAAATCACAGAAAGGGTCATCGGGCACTGTCAGAGGCTGCCCAGGGAGGTCGTTGGGTCACCTTCCCTGGAGGGGTTTAAGGGATGGGTGGACGAGGTGCTGAGGGACATGGGTTAGTGTTTGATAGGAATAGTTGGACTCTATGATCCTGGGGGTCTTTTCCAACCTGGGATTCTATGATTCTATGAATCGTGGGATAGAGGGGAGAGCGGGATGGGGGGGAGAAGTGCTGGACAGGAGAGAGCGGGACAGCAGAGAACGGGAGAGAGGGCAGAGGTGAAGCCGCGGGACAGGGGGAGGTGTGGGGGAAGAGAGTGGGGCCAGTGACGAAGCCGTGGGGCAGGGGGAAAACCCTGGGCCAGAGAGAAGGCCGGGGCAAAGGGAGAGCGGCCCAGGGAAGGCGCGGGGCTGAAGGAAGTGCGGGACCGGGCAGAGGAGGAAGAGGCGGAGCGGCCGCGGCCCCACGTGCGGCGGGTCCGGGACAGGGACGGGGTCCGGGACAGGGACAGAGCCGTGTCTCGGCATGGCCCGGCGGCAGGGAGCGGGGCAGGGGCAGGACGGCGTGTCGGGGCCGCAGGGAGCGGGGCAGGAGCGCGGGCAGGGCGGCGCGGCGCCCCCCGACCCCCGCGGGCTGCTGCGGCAGGGCCGAGCCTTCCTCGACTTGTTCTGGGACATCGCCAAACCCGACCAGGAGGTGCGGCTGGAGGGCACCGAGCGGCTGCTGCGGCACCTGCGGGAGAGCAGGGAGGTGAGCGGGGGGCGGGGGGCAGACGGGAGGGATACGGCAGAGGTACTGGAGCACAGGGATCCGGGGGGGGGGGGGGCGGGGGGGGAGGGGGCAGGGAGAGAGGAGGGGGACGAGGGGGGGCGGGGGAGAGGGGGGTGCAGGAGAGATGCTGGAGCACAGGGATGTGGGAGAGATGTGGGAGGAATGCGGGAAAGCAGGGGTGCGGGGGGGATGCGGGAGCACAGGGATGCCGGGGGCGTGCGGGAGAGATGCTGGAGCACAGGGTTGTGGGAGGGATATGGGAGGGATGTGGAAGTGCAGGGGTGCGGGGGGCGTGCGGGAGAGATACTGGAGCACAGGGATATGGGAGAGATACTGGAGCGCAGGGATGCGGGAGGGATGTGGGAGTGCAGGGGTGTGGGAGGGATGCGGGAGAGATGCTGGAGCACAGGGATGCAGGAGATGCTGGAGCACAGGGATGCGGGAGGTGCTGGAGCACAGGGATGTGGGAGGGATGCGGGAGGGATGCGGAAGGAGAGGGATGCGGGAGAGATGCTGGAGCACAGGGATGTGGGAGGGATGCAGAAGAGATGCTGGAGCACTGGAATGGTGGAGCACAGGGATGTGGGAGGGATGTAGGGTTGCAGAGATGCAGGAGGGATACAGGAGAGATGCTGGAGCACAGGGATGCTGGAGGGATGCTGGAGCACAGGGATGCTGGAGGGATGCTGGAGCACAGGGATGTGGGAGGAATATGGGAGCATAGGGATACAGGAAGGATGCTGGGGAGGAATGGGGTGGGGGAGCGCAGGGATGTGGGAGTGCAGGGATGCAGTGGAGATGAGGGAGGGATGCAGGAGCACAGGGATGCGAAGGGGATGCTGGAGGAATGCAGGAGCATAGGGATGCGGGAGGGATGCAGACGAGGGCAGCACATTCCCCGGGCTCCCCACAGCACTGTCTCTCTTGCAGGATGAGGAGCTCAAGTACACGCTGAAACGCCTGGTGGAAGGGTTGGGAGCCACCCGGGAAGCCGCCCGTCCTGGCTTCAGCCTGGCCCTGGCGCAGGTCAGTGTTTGCCCATGGAAACCCTGGGGTCCCGCTTTTTTGGGAGGTGGGAGGGCTCTTCTCTGCATGCGGAGGGCACAGAGGGCTCCTGTGGTGAGCATGGGACAGCTGTGGGGGTTTGGAGGGTGCTGCCCTTTTAGAATCGCGGAATGGTTTGGGTTGGGAGAGACCTCAAAGCCCATCCAGTCCCACCCCTGCCATGGGCAGGGACACCTCCCACTGGATCAGGGGCTCCAAGCCCCATCCAACCTGGCCTTGAACACCTCCAGGATGGGGCAGCCACCTGCTGCTGTGCTGAACACAGCTCTGGTTTGGCTGAACTCAGTAAAATTTCATAAATTGTAAGAACTGCAGACTGAGCTATTCCATCCGTCTCCTCAGGTTTTACAGGCTTTTGAGGAAATTCCCCTCTGCAGCGTCCTGGAACAGATCAAAGAAAAACACAATCTGGAAAAAGTGAAAAAGGTGAGTTGGCTCGTAGCAACATTGGCCAACAGCTAGTTTAAATCAGCCATTCCTGATTCTTGGAAGGCTTGGTGCTTGGATGCTGTACTTTTGAGGTTCTTGCTAAGGCAAACTACTATAATTAAACAAAGGAAATATTTGTGGAATTATAAGGTAATGACATTATCTGGTCTGGTTTTAGCTGAGATTCATCCATTGGGCATAAAGATAATCTAGGACAGTTGCTCTTAAACACACTGCAGGGGGTTGCTTTTTAGTGTGTTATCTTCATCTGGCACCGTGTTCGAGGCTGGAGGTTCCAGCTGTCGAGTTTCACTGATCAGAGTGGTAGCTGAATGTGCAATCTAATCACTTGGTGAAGTGGATTTTTAACCCTCCTTCTCCCCACCCCTTTTCAGAAACTTGTAAGAAATGCTGCTTTTGGAAACTTCTTTGGCATCGTGGCTCTGTTTCAATCTGGCCGGCTCGTTAAGGTATGTTACACCCTTGTTGTGTTGTTAGAATTCGTTCTGTCTAAAATGGAGAGAGGATTGGGAGAAAACAGCTGGGTCATTAACTTCTGGTTAGGATGGGACTTGAAGCATCATTTCTGCTACATTCTCTGTAGACTTTTTGTGTTTCTTAAGTGTCTATTTCTGACCAGAATGTAGGAACTACGTCAAATAGCATAGGAGGCTCCTGCCTCTCCTGGAAGGAAGAGGCTGTTGTCACATACAGCCAGAAAACACCCAATTTTGGGAAAGCTGAGGGGCCTGTCAAGAAAAAATTGTGTAGGTTTTTTATTGCAAGTAGACTTAAGGGCCTTAGGAGGGGATTATTACCTGAGCCTTCCGAGTTTGTGGTATATGTCCTCTGGTTTTGGCTTATCTTTTTTTTCTAGGACCGGGAAGCTCTGCTGGAGAGCATCCAGCTTCTCCAGCAGCTGGGATGTTACCAAGCACACCTCAGAGATCTCCCTCGCAAAACTCTTATCGACATTACATCCGAGGTACAGCCACGGCGTGTGGTGGGCAGGAGGACCTTGCTTTTGGGACTTCTATTTCCTTAGCATGTTCATAGAATCATAGAATCACCAGGTTGGAAGAGACCCACCAGATCATCGAGTCCAACCATTCCTATCAAACACTAAACCATGTCCCTCAGCACCTCATCTACCCGTCCCTTAAACACCTCCAGGGAAGGTGAATCAACCACCTCCCTGGGCAGCCTGTTCAGAGCTGAAAGTTAAAGGAGTGTGTGTGGAAGAGCGAATTTAAACTGTGGGAGATGTTTCATATACTGTGTGTGTGCAAATGTTTTTATTCTGGGAAGGGTGTTTTCATTTAGCTTAGTCTGATTTCATCATGGACAAACTCGGTGTCTGTTTTTTTATGGTTGACTTGCTTGGGTCGTATTTAGACCCTCTGCTCTTTTGAACAGAAGTATGCTGAAAACTCTAGATAGCAAACCCCTTTTATACACCACATCTGGACCTAAGGCTGAATTTTGGGCTGTGGGAAGTGATAGTTTTTCTTATTTCCTTGTTTTGTGTGGATGTTGTTTGTAGCTATGAAGATTTACAGTCTTAAATCAAAATTAAATAATAGTTTGTATGGAAGTGTTCTGGGTACTTTAGTCTCAGTGTTAGATTTAAGTGTGTTTTGAATCCA
>WAAB01013662.1:119977-140310 GCA_013389865.1 Piaya cayana | reverse complement strand
AGACTTCATACTATCTAAAAGATAAAAGCCACGTTTGTGCACTCCAATTCTCTCCACATGAAGTGCATTCCAGACAGTAATAGTATTGCTGACAGGCTCAACAGTTCACTCTCCCCCAGCTCCATCCTCTTACTGCAACGTCCCATCCATGCAAAATTAGTGAATTAATTTCTTTCAACCTTTTCCACCTCCATCCCATTTCTATACTGAAATCCAAACCTAATACTGTCATTATTTTTCCTCTTTAAAGCCTTCAAGCTGTTTAGTTTTTCCGGCTTACCTTTCATTGAGTACATCATGAAGAGCAGTCAGGATATTATCCAGTTGTTTAACTAGTACCTATAACACAAGATGCATAAAAGCCATAAGTATAATAACAGACACAATAACTTCTGCAAATTAGGTCCTGTTTACACCCATTAAAAACACCGGTGCCAATTCTGCTTGCTAACATAATACTATTATGCTTTCCACGGCCACTGCAGACTAGCATGAACTATATTAAGCAACACTGCAATATTATCCTACATGTTATAGTTCATATTTATTTACAGTAGCCACAGAAATACACTGGCTGCCTGCCACCAAGGTCTGTTCCAAGTTTAGTTCTGGCTGATAACATTACATCACAAATGTACGACTCACCATTCAGTTCATCAGTAGCTTCTAGGAAGACCTAGTCACCTATACTAACAATCAACTGCACCAGCAGAAGATTTCACTGATCGCATTGTGCAATCTGCAATATTAAAACTTCTGCTTAGGCAACCCTCACGTTCAAAA
The DNA here is from genome assembly GCA_013389865.1 of Piaya cayana. Taxonomy (NCBI): domain Eukaryota; kingdom Metazoa; phylum Chordata; class Aves; order Cuculiformes; family Coccyzidae; genus Piaya; species Piaya cayana. The sequence continues at coordinate 139,527 of WAAB01013662.1, read as the reverse complement.
TAAAGGAGTCCTACTTTGGGGATGAGACATTGTGTTTACCAAGGAATCCACTCAGTTTGCTTTAAGGCAATATATCATAAGTAATCAAGCAAGAAAAAGTTTCCTGAACACCAGAAAAAGGGGAATGCAATCCAGGAATACACTCTCCTTTGTTGTGGACGGAAACACTTTATATGTAATCTATTTCTTGCAGACATATTCCAATATTCAGATTTTTAAAAAGACAGTTCTATAAAATGAGAAATAATCCAGCGCTACGGAAAAGCAATAATTACTAACCAGTTTGTTTTCTGGTTGCTGAATGAATTCTTTCAGTTGCTTTACAGTAGCCAGTCTTCGGTCTCTGTCATCTTCCCGAGTAATCCTCCGAAGAAGATTTGACAGTCGAGACTCGTCAGAATAAGACAACGATCGCTCTGAAAAAGAAAAGACAATTATTTCTTTTCTCCACAGCACGTGATTGATAATATCTGCATTGTCTGAAACGTGTATTTTTGGACTCTATCCGTCATAATAGTAATCTGAGAAAAAAGTTTAACATCCTGATTTGTTTTAAAGCTAATATGAGGAAAATTAAATGTAAAATCTAAGTTAGCTACCAAAATATTTCATTTCTTCCTGTGGAGAGCTCAGTACCCAGTTAGAACTCATGCAGAATCAAGCAGAATTCTTTTACTTCTATGCAAAAACCTGGTTTTAGTTCCCTTCTACCCAAATGGAACTAAAAAAGGAGGCGTAAGTAAGGTTAAATAAGACTTCTGACTGAATATATAAACAAAAATAATTCAAATGACATAGCTCTTATAGGTCATGGCACCACGTGTAGGAGAGCACATCTGAAATCTGACTTCTGGAGGACAGAATATGTACAGAAACAGAGGAGTCACAGGCAGCAGACACCCAAAATTACATTTTATGGACTGAAGAGGTGCTCATGTACAGTCTGAATTTTCTGCCAGTACTAACAGTAATCCCATGCACAAGCCCACTAGCAGAAGTATTTACACATCTCGAACAATTTTCTATTCCCTCTATATCGACATAACTTAAGACACTAAAAGGAGCGCATAGTTTTCAGCTGAAGACACCAGAACTATGAAGTCTGGGTTTAATCCATTCCAAAGATCAGGCTTTTGCAACAGTCACGTCACCAGTTGCACCTCAATTCCTCCACCCACAAAGCACTCTCAACAGTCTCCTTCCACCTTTTGTCTCCTCTGAAATATAAATCTGTCGGGAGAACATCATGTCCTCATGTTTATAACGTGCCTGGCACAGGGCAGCCACAGTTTTTGTCAGTGGCTCAACTACCACTTATATTAAGTGATGCAATAAATGACAGTGCTTAGTCATAACGAAATTTCTATTTTCATTCAAAAGTCCTTGGAATATCTTTTTTAATAAAAAAAACCAACCACGCTGTGATTTAAACCCGAACTGCTGGAAGGACAAAGCCTTCTTCCTCAAAAACACGTGCCCAGCTTTCTTGCACCCTCTTACAACTCCAGATTTCACCTCGCTGCATCTCCCAAGACCTTGCCCACATTCCTCTGATGCCTTCAGTTCCTCCGTGGCCTCTAATCCTCAGCTGAGCAAGAGGGAGCATGAATTGGAGCGTGAATTCAGGAGTACACATCAACTGACTAATCAGCTGGTATGATGTGATGACTAGCTGACCTGCAGGCCAGTGAGAACAGATACTGGCTGAGCTCACCAGGGCACATCTTCCCATACTACTGACTCATTAATTTACTCAGGAATCAACTTGCAACAAATCTAACAGATCTTTGATCTCTTTGCCAAATCTGGCTAACCTGAACAAGGTTTCAAAAGCTATTTAAAGAAAATTGAGAGATGGACAGCATAAGCCACATAGTCAAGAGATCTGCCTGACCTGTGAGGGAATTCTCACTGCAGGGAACTGTAATGACAGGTCAACAATTTCCATCACCATCATCTAATTATACATCACAAAAAATAAAATCCATACAGATTGCCTTAGTCAACTTCTTATATTCTGAACACAAAAGAGGTTGCCAAAAGAGATCCGTTTCTCCTGAAAACCTGTGGTGTCCTTACCCTGTGATTTCCTCATGTCTTTTGTGGCTAAAGCACGATTTCCATGCGGAACACTGGTAAAATCAGGATTGGTCACATTGTTAACTCTCAGCTCTTGCCCCAACGACTTCCGACCATAAGTATTTTCCCCAGATCCTCCATTGACACCGTAGCCACCTGCAGAAAAAAAATCGCAAGATTACAAAAGACTATCAGATCATGTATTCAGCAGAGTGGCATGTTACAAGTTATTAATTTCATATGAAATTCACAGCCCTGTCCTCCCCACCTTCTTTAGCTTCCTTTTTCACTTTCACAAATAAATATGTTTTGTTATGCTCTGTAAGTTTCCACGTCACACATTCAGAATCTAAGCAGTCTCTTTTTGAAGCATATGAAAAACCTTCTATTGCAATGAAATTTGACATTGATTTTGCTGCGTTTGGGGTTTTATTATTACTTTTGACCCTGTATTTCACAAGGCCTTTCATGCCAAACTACTAGTACACCTGCTTAGATACATTTTTGGACATCAAATTTCCACTCTTTGTTATAAATCCACCACACAGGCTCAGTAAAAGGGTCAAAAAGAAACTAGGAGAAAGCTTTTAAAAAGCCACAGATCATTTAAATGCCCAGATTGCACAATTCTCCCTAAACACGTAACAGCCAGTATTTTCACACACTAATATTGACATTATCTTGAATTAATTATACTCAATCCTACACAGTACATCTTTGTAACAATATAAAACAGAGATAAAGGGTCATTTTGAATAATTAATTTTTTTTTCCTCTAAATCCGCAAGAATTTACATACACTAATGTTGAAACAAAAGATCTCCCCAGTCTGCCACATCACTTTGAGAGGCAGTTTTTGCCTCTGCAGTACTGCGAGAAGTAAAACACTCCCCTGAGCCTGCTCAATACTTCACTCCATAGATTAGAGCTCACTTTAGAGGCAGCTGTGCAGGCGGTTCTCTAACGTGTCTTCCCTGCCTAAGACTGGGAAGAATCAGCTCACAAAATAGGAATGATTTGATAGGAATGGTTGGACTCGATGATCCGGTGGGTCTCTTCCAACCTGGTGATTCTATGATTCTATAAAACTAAACCCTGAACAACAAAAGATATGCAAGAAGAGCTATTTCCACAATTCCACCTGCATTGGTGTCTAAAAGCAAACCTGAGGAAAAAGAGAGGTGGTTCTCCATGAGAAAGGCAACCTACCAAGACTACAGAACAAATAAGAAAGTAAATTCAAACATCAAAGTGAATCTGGACCGTAGTAGATGTAAAGAATGTCATCTTGAAGGTAAAGCTTTTGATAAAAAGCTGTGAACTACCAACAGATGTTTGTGTACTTCTACACACAGTCAACTGCCCTAGCACTGCAGAAAATCCTGTGCAAAATCTCAGTTGTAATTAATTACAACTACAGTAAAGATAATTCATGTATGTTTGGATTTACAACAATAAACTAATTTTTTAAACATAAACTAGCATATAAGCCCCCTTAATGTTATTTTGTCACAACAAGACTGTCCTATGAAATTACTTCCACCAGCAATAATTACATCTGTGACTAAACAGGAGCATATCGCTAAAATTCAAAGCAATGAAAATTAGTTTAACTGAAAATGTCAGATAGCCACGCATCGAGACCACAAACATCAACCATCAAAACCAGACGTACTATCATATATTACTGGAGTTTTCAAAATTATTTCATACCTTCCCTCTAGCACACAAAATATCCCAGCTTTGTTTGGTTGCCTATAAAGACAATAATATTTCCTAAAGCCTATTTGACATTGTCTTAAATGAACTAAGCACAATCCTCTATTCTCCCACTTGACATATAGAAGGTACATCTTTAGTAATAATACGAAACAAATTTTAATTTAGAGTAATTAAAAACCAGCAGGGAAATCAGTTTTTCTGGCTATAGGGCTGTAAATATTATAACTTTCATCAGTTATCTCCTGGTCTGAAAAGTTTTTGATGATTCTGATAACCACAAATTCTATTCATTTCCCTTTAAATGTTAAATCTGAGGCCAAATAAGACTACGATAAGCTATGTTATTCTTATTAAAATATGCAAATACCAGTGCAATATTGGTTTTGGCAGCAAGGACTGAGCACATCGTACAAATCAAATGGAGGAAAGTGTTGCAGGAAGGAAAAACACCTCACCTGTAAGTAAAAACCCAACAGCCTTCTATTTAGTTTATAAATTTAAATCCTTGAACTCTTGTTAAAGGAAGAACACAAAGGAGAGTGATCTAACTGCAGTCTTCCAGTAGTAAATATGAAGGGTTATTTAAAAAAAAGAGACAGCCAGACTAATCTCTTAGACGCAGAGCAAAACAACAGGAGTCAGTCATATATTGCAGCAAAGGAAATTCAAATGGGGTATGAAAAAACCCAATTATTTACCAGGAGAGTGGTAAAGCAGTAAGCAGGCTGCAAAACCTCCCACCCTTGGAGGTTTTCAAACCTGAACAACTTCCAGAAATTATCAAGTGGGAAGTAATTTTTATTATCCACACCAGAAATTGGTGGGGAGAAGGAATCTCTTCTCAAGGATTCTAGGTACTTAGAACATAGGGTTAGCAAGATAGGAAAGCTAGAAGTTCTTAAAACGAATATTGCGTGCTGGCAGACTTCAAGAGATTCACTGAAAAAATCTTAGTAAACAAAGAAGCTTTTCTGCACCTGCAAGCTTACAGATTTCTCCAAAACTAAAAATTAACTAGAGACGCTTGGAATTTGGGTTTATATTACAGAATCTCCTAATCATCACTTCTAAAGTCATATCTGATTAAAACAGCGTGAGCTAGCAGAGACATGTCCTGTGAGATACAGCACCTGAGGGAGAAATAGATACTTTTTTTCAAATAGTATTTTCCCAGCAACCTCACAAACTACCTTACTGAATCTGTCCAAAACTGACTATTTCCCTATACTGCCAGTATGTCCTTTAAACAGCAGCACACATCAAAGTACAATAACCTATTATGCCAGTGTCTGTGGCTGTGTGGGTCTTAACTCCAAAGCTCCTGCCTCCTACTAACAGTACCTACTACTAAAAAAATAAATTTGCATCAGTGCACTCAGCTCTAACTCCCCCCAAGATGCAGTAATTCTTTACGAAGAGTTACAGGGCAGAGAAGTAGGGGGAGTGCAAACGCTTTTTAGGTGCCTGAGCAAAACCTCCCACACTAATATTCCTGTGAGATGTTATGAGTCTGGCCTGCCTGAAGATGATTTTATACAGTCTAAAATGCAGCTCTGCAAATAAAAAAATTATCCTATTTGATATCTGTATTTGGTGATAAATCAGAATACAGATTTCTTTTTCATAACGGTGAAAAAGACTATTCCAAATTTTTCATTATTTTCTAGAGAAAGTATTTCCATTTGCAAAAAAAAAAATCCCAGAAAAAAACTTGTACAAACCATACATCACATGATCTATAGGAAGTCTATGAGGCACAAAGAAGTAGGAATGCCTATTAATGACAATGTATGGATTTGACGAGCAAACAAAGGGTCTGCTTTCCTGCATTAAAGCTGCAATAGGCAATATATCAGAGCAGTAGGTCTGTAGCCCATTTAATCAGGCAGCCCATTTTCAATACCAGAAGCACTGGACAGAACACAGATGTTATTACTTGCAGACCAGACACCTCCAGAACACCGTTCTTTAGGATAAAGTGTTTATTCTGTTCATCTTCTCTTACATTCTTCTCCTAACATGTGCGTATTTTTCTCGCTATTCAGATCACCCACAACATATCTTTGATCCCCAATAAACCTCTCAACATTGTGATACTGCAGCAGTGAGTTTGTATCAGTTGACTGCCTTTTTTGGAGGGGGAAGGGAGTGAGAAAAAAAAATTCTTCAGCATTTCCAGTTTGCTGCCTTTACCTGAACATCCCCCTCAATTCACACATGAAACAGCAATCTGTGTACCTTTTTCTTCATTCTGTATGTCAGTGTGGACTCTGATATCATCGTGTCTTTGTCGAGACACCACAGCTGAATTTGAGGGTTGTAATCCATAGGAGGCAGAACTGCCCCGATCTCTGGATGAGGAGTATTTTAAATTGTCCTGGTCAGCTGATGCACTGTCAGTTCTATAAAGAGAAAAATATTTTTTTTTATGTAGGGGTATAACAGAAGTTGGATTCACATTCACTTAGAAATGCAACACACTTAAATGACAATCCCAAATGTATTTTCCTGTCTCAAAAAAAAGTTGTATGCCTAACCTGCTTCTTAAAAAGTGACCCTAAATTCACATTGGGATTAGAATTGATTAATTATTTCAGCGACACGCAAAGGAAATGCATTCTGGTACACCAGTGCCTTTTCTCAGGACATTTAAGTCTCTTTTCAGTCGGGTGGGTAGATAAGGAAAAATTACTTCCCAGAAGTGAAAAACAAAATATAACAGGTTTTACTGTGGAGACACCTGGAATGCAAATTAAGAGTTGTCATCATTAGAGTAAATGTTTGCAGATAACACAGATTTTTTTTGACTCACCTTTTAAATTTAAACTACTCTCATATCAGAACGCTTATTTATAGCCCAAAATAAACTTCTACGGAAAACAGGAGAAAGTTATGAAATCAACTCCTCTCACTGGACATACTGAGTGATTCCATTTTTAACAGTACAGTTACTTTAATACACTAAACTTGTGAGTATGTGACTTCAAAACTTAATTAACAACTTAAAATGCATTCTTACATTCTTTTTGTATAAAAACTGGTAAAACGATATCCACCCAAAACAAAAATCAGCAGAATTTTGTTCAAGTACAACTGGATTCACACTATTCAAATTCTTTACAGAAGGCTTTTTCTAAGCAAACTAGGGACCTATTATTTTTATCTTAAGCTTTCAATAGTTCATTTGATTATTTAACAAAAAGCAGGACAGATCATTCCTTTTCATATCTGTAAATTAACTACAATTTGTGTAAGGACAAACACCACATGTTCTTGGAAAAAAGTCCTCCAATTTACTTTTCAAAAGAACATGGTGATTAGGTAGTCAAATTCAGGGAAAAGGAGGTAAATGCATCTCAAGGCCAAAATCAAATAAAACAGCTAAAATTTTTTAAAAGCAGTAGTTACCTAGCTGTCCTAAAGGCTTGCTGTTTTCAAATACAGCTCGTTCTTGGTACAAGTGGAAGGGTAACACCGTGAGGGCTGATATTTGCAAAAATAACTGGCATTACAAGAACATAACACCCCCTCCCTATTTTATTCTCTTGCATGCTACAAGACAACATACTATCAACTTGGAACAGGGCTTGGAATAAGGAAATTGTGTTTTTGCCCTGTTCTCACAGGAAAAGGCTGCCACTAGGTTTGATTGGAAAGCATTATTCCGTTTGATGTATAAGTAAATTCATCTTCAGACATACTCTGTAAGACACTCTTCCTCACTGTTTGTTGTGCTATCGGAGGTACTGTTCTGTCACACACCTGCCTGGACTGTTTGATAAAATATTCTATGCTACTCAAGAGGAATCATAGAATCACCAGGTTGGAAGAGACCCATCGGATCATCGAGTCCAACCATTCCTATCAAACACTAAATCATGACCCTCAGCACCTCGTCTACTCGTGCCTTAAACACCTCATGTCTTTGCTCATGACAATCAACTAGGACTGTAGGAATACGCTTGGACCTTCAGCATTCACCTCAGTTATGATGAGCAACAACAAAGTTCAAGGCCTGGAGGGATGGAGCCTTGAGCAGCCTGATCCATGGCAAGGGAGTCAGAACTGGGTGATCTTTAAGGTCCCTTCCAGCCTAAACCATTCTATGATTCTAAATGGTTCTGCACTGCACCTTCCAAGGGTATGAACCTAAAGGTGCCTACACCAAGAGTAAGTTTTCCAGTCTGCTATAGAACCCTCAGATTTTCTCCCTGCCCTAAAACCTTGGGAGACTTCCAGCTCACTTTGGGGAACAGCAGAGTTCATTACAGAAGATGAAAATTATTTTAGCCTTTCAATGAAAGAGACTGACAAATTTTCAATTCATAAATTTAAGTACTGATGGGTTTTTAATAGAGTAGCTCCCCAAAGAGCTTTGCTTTCTTAAGGCGACGTACTGTAGACTGTACCACCTCCAACTGTCAAGCATTAAATCTGAAGGCAAGTTGATGAAACCTCTGATTTTTACGATTGTTCCATGTACCCCAATCAATTGAAAGACTACCCGTGCTCTCAACTAACCTCACTTCCCCCAGCACAGCCACTGAACGCTTTGTGAAATTTTCCACTGTGGTAAATCACATAAGCCTATTGTTACCCTGGGAAGAACCACACACTTGCTTCATTCCATCTTTGGGAATAGATTTCTACAAGTCCATACTTTATCACTCAACTAAGCAAGCACAATTTTATTAAAAATATATAATTGTTCTCCTACGTATCAATTTAAGAGGTCGCTGCAGCCAATCCAGACGACAGAGGGAAGAACTGTACCCTCTGCTACCTCAGCTCCTGTCTGCATTTCAGGAGGGCACCTGTCCTGTGCACACAGCAGTATTTCTACTGTAATTACACTGTGCCAAGCAGATGGTACCTCGTGACACAGACATAAGGTTCAGCATTATCCTTCAAAGGAAGGCTATGTAATAACAAATTTATCGGTTACACTGACCTTGTTCAGACCTAAACATTGTATACTAATGAAATCACAACATACAATGTTCGCAGCAGATAAGCAACAGCACAAACACAAATTTGATATTAGACAACGTTGGAATGGGAAATTGCAATGATGAACACGACTGATTATTTCATACTGTACCTTCAAAAGCATATTTGCCACTTCATGAGACACTACTCTTTATTTCCACCTGCAAAGCTCATTGATGGAGACTAAGCAAAGGAGTTCAAGAGCTCACACGACAATTTTCATCTGTGCCTGCCTCTGGGTCAAAGACTACCTGATCACCAACACCGATTTCCCGCATACACAGTTTTAGTGACATCATTTATCCATAAGGAGATCACACCCCATTTTCTGCAGGATAATTTCTAGTCTGCCTTTATCAATCAGAACAAGAAAACAGTTCACCCACCTAAATAAACAGAAATTGCCACTAGTTCTCCCTCAAAAAAAGCTACTTAGTTGTTTTTTTTCCAGGACACACAAAGGAAACTCAGACTTTTCCAAAAATAAGTGCATATCTCATCCCATCAGAGGTATCAGCACGATTTGACAATAGCAGTTTGTATGACTGAAGCGAGCACGGTTGAGAAAAAGTGGCTTAAAAAAAATCTCCAACTTTTTATCTAGAAGAAAAATAGGTCAATCAAAAATATATCGTGTTTCTTTGTTTACATGGAAGCCTCAAGAATTTTTATCCAAGAAATTCGTTACAATCTGGTGTATACTATTCATTATGTGCAGGTCATTCAGAACAACCTCAACACATGGATGTTATTTTGAGACAAAAATCACTTAATTATTCTATTTGATTTTATTTCTAAGCACAAGATCTACATGGAGGATTTATTCTGAGACAACTACTGTATGAGCTGTATTATTGTTTGCGTCAGCCAATTTTACTTGCTTACGTGCCCCGGTTGACAGCTGATTTGCTATAAAGCAGCAGATATATTCATTACTTAAAATCTTTATCAATACAATATTTAACACAGTCACTGTACCCACCCGAAGTTAACAGTTTCCCCACCAAGTTTCTGACTTGCCATGTTCTTATGGTCACTTGGTCCATCTTGCCAAGCTTAAGCCTGGCTAGGCCTACGCCAAATCTTACTTCGGTTTCTACTCTTGTGTTGAGAGAGCACGACGAGCGTGTAAGAATACATGTTCTCCACTAGTGAAATAACTAATTAACTCTTTTCCTACTGCAATTGTGCAATTTCCACTACTGAACAACCACCTGCAGTCACAACAGCTTTTCAAATCACACGTCGATTCCGCATCACTCCTTTCCTACATCATTTCTTTACCAATTTCCTTCTGTCCTGCAATGGATATTAGGAGGGAATGGCAAGGAAACTTAGCATATACATATACACATCTTGTTCACTTTTTCCATAGGCATCTTCAGATATAAGATAGTGTGCTAGCTAAATAACTGGTCTGATCTAGTATGGCTATTTGTGTACAGAAGACGATCAGCTCTCCAAGTTCCTTTTGCTTCCCACTGACACACTTCAAACTCCTTTCATCTTTCTCATATCTCATTCTCCTCTGTCTTCACATTAAAAACAAAGGCTTTCACATTAGAAACTCGGTCTCTCCCATTTTACCTAAAAAACCAAAAAAAAGCTCTTTGATCTCATACATTCCCAACCTTATCAGCATATTCAACACACTCAGATGTGAAAGAAGATCAAGAATTACTTGTTACCAGTTCAAAACTGAACCCACTCCAGTTCAGCATCTCCCGCACACAGTCCACTGAATCTATTCCCACGGTTTAGGATTCCATTGACCTCTTCACAATGCACACCACAGCTGATCCAGCATCCCATTCTCTAAGCTGCCTTCAACATAGCAGACTATTTCTCCCTCTCTCTCACCCTATGTACACATCCATGTCTCACTCTCCATGCTCTCCTCTCGGCCAGCTACCTGGAAGGAAAGTCATGTTTGTGCCTTGTTTCATCGTGCCTAGACCCACAGAGACCTAGGCAGTAAGCTGGTTAACATGCTAACAGAAATTAGTAACCTGTAAGACTGACTTACACGGCGTGAAAGGATACACTTCATTTTGAAGAACTAATTTCAGTACTGAAGCTACCAAGACACTTCTGGAACTCCTCAGACGTGAAAGATTTTTTTCACTTTTCCATGTTCTCCCCTGCTAACCTACATTTATAATAGGAGAGATGGAGAAGTCCCATTCATTAAGAACTTGCCTCCCTTTTCTCATTTTCACTTAAGAAAGACAGGGTACATCCTTCACTTGCTAACCTGCTGTACCCACGTGAAACTTGTTTGCCACTTCCCATCAAAGGGAAGTACTGCTTGTTTCAGTAAATAATCAGCCTTCATCACTCTAACAAATTAACTCTACTCACATGTGAGACCTGCACACTGACATGATTTTGGTTTTTCCCCAAAACCCGTATCACACAGGAAAAAACCTTCTAAAAATCCCCTCACTGTTCTATCACATATATCCAACATTCTGTGATTCACCAAAAAAGTTTTTGTGTTGCTATTGTAGTCCGGTACACCTCAGTATACTAATTAATATGCCCATACATATCAAACAACTTCTTCTGTAATCATAGAATCATAGAATCACCAGGTTGGAAGAGACCCATCAGATCATCGAGTCCAACCATTCCTATCAATCACTAACCCATGTCCCTCAGCAGCTCATCCACACACACTGTAGGATAGACAGTTTACATGCATCAGGCAGATACGACTGCATTCATACAGGTGTAAAAAAAGAAATTATAATTAAAAACTATTCTCCCTTAAAGAAGGACGTGTGCTCAAATTCCCAGTTCCACTGTTTTCATCCCAAGCCTTGATACTGATCAGTATTTCTAAAAACTGACAGGAATCTGAACCTAGTAATGAGAATCAATCTAGTCGTTTTCACACATACAAAAATGTGCATTTGAAAACACAATCCACCTGATAACATACCCTTGCATTAGCAGCTCCCCTCTTCCCTTTTAGTAACTTGGAGTAACTACAGTTTCTGCAGCTTGCACCACTTTAGCCACCTGCATTCCCTTTTCCAGGAGCCATTTACCAGCAATAACACCTGCACTAAATGAAATAGTCAACAGAAGAGAAAGAGGAAAGAACAAACACATGGGTATATTTTGTGTTGCAGGGTTTATCCAAAAGAGTACCTCAAATAATAAATTAAAAAGAAACTTACTGCCAGTTTCACAAAACACATCTCCTTCAATCATGCATGTGAATCACTTAAAAATCGGTTAACCCCAAAACAACAAAGACTGATTTAATCTCTAGTTTGCCCTTTAAGCTCTTCAGGTAGACTCACAGGTTTCCTATTGCCAAGTCTATCTTTTTCATATTTAAAAAAGTTCAGCATAATATATATAGAGAAAAGTGCTCTGTGATTGTGTCTGTGTGAATATTTCCAATTCTTCAGCTCTCTTATCAACTTCAAAAAGAAATTGATTAAAGGAAAAAAATTTAAACTCTCATAAGTTAGAGGATCAGGAAGAGGTGTTACCTATTTCTTAGAGCAGGAGCTTTAATAACACAGTGCGATGGAAACCCTAACTAGGCCCTACCCATGCTGTGAAGCTTCCCTAGTCCACCACACTTTCTCTAGTGCCTTCAGATTTTCTGTCCTGTGGCTTTGGGGACAATTATTTTAGCAGCCCAGCTCACAGCAGCTATACTTGAGAGCAAGGTAGCAGTTAAGAAGTAAAAGAGAGACCAGACTCAAATCCACCCCAAAAATCTAGACACTATATCACCAACACTTGCAAGTTTTTAAATGAGGAAAAATACTAAATTATTTCATCAAGCAGTTCGATAACAGAAGAAATTACAACTTAATCATACCACACACACCATTAAGAACTGAAGAGCTTCTAGCATTAGCCCTTGAGGCTGCACTGCTAGCTGTTCAAGAAAAAAGTTACCTACACAGTAAATAATGGAAGTTACAGCCACGTTTTATAACACCTCCCTTCATATCCACCTAATTTAACAGTCTAAATCACATGTGACTGGGACTGCTACCTGTAAATACTTTCCCAAGCATGTGCTGCTCTGTTTTTTGCTGCAAATTTGAGAAGTAGGGACTTATGCTATGTTAAAATTTAAGAAACACTGAACCCCCCCCCATTCTTCCACATTAAAAAAACCCAAGAAACATCAAGTTTATTTACAGGTTCCACATAATTTTGACTATTAAAATAGCAAAGCAGAGCAGTCTATCAAATACACCAGAAGCAATCAAAGACCTGAAATACACTCTCTACGCTTGACTGAAGAAGTCAACAGACTTTCAGTTTCACTTACTACGAAATAAAGTACCAGGTACAGACACATCTTACAACCTAACACATTGCATAAGCTCTCACCTCAGCCTACTTATGGCTCAACTGTTTTCCCTAGATAAAAACTACAACCATCATCATCCTGTATGGTTTTATTAGCCCTCAAACACAAGGGGTACGCCTGCTCCTCTACAATTCCCCACAAGCTGAAAACCAGCCTCAGCAAAGAGAGGTACAGAGCCTTTCCCCTTGCTGCCTGAGGGACACGGCAGCCCCTGGAGATGGTTCTGCTCCTCTCTTGTGAGACCTGATCTGGAGCACTGTGTCCAGTTCTGGGATCCTCAACGTAAGGAGGAGATGGAGCTGTTGGAGCGGGTCCAGAGGAGGCTACAAGGATGATCAGAGGGCTGGGGCACCTCCCATAGGAGGATAGGATGAGAGTTGGGGCTGTTCAGCCTGGAGAAGGCTCCGAGGTGATCTTAGAGCGACCTTCCAGTACCTGAAGGGGCTACAAGAGAGCTGGGAAAGGGCTGTTTAGAAAGCCTTGTGGTGACAGGACGAGGGGGAATGAGTATAAACTGGAGGGGGGTAGATTTAGACTGAATACAAGGAGGAACTTCTTCACTCTGAGGGCGGTGAGGCCCTGGCCCAGGTTGCCCCTCGAAGCCCTGAGGGTGCCCGAGGCCCGGCTGGATGAGCAGCTGATGCAGCGGGAGGTGTCCCTGCCCGGGGCAGGGGGTGGAACTGGATGATCTCCCCGGTCCCTTCCCCCGGTTCCGGGGAGGGGCGCGCCCGGTGACAGCCCCGCGGGCCCGGCCGCCCCCCCCCGCAGGCCCCGCCGCCCGGCCCGGCCCGGCCCCCCCGCCCCGCGCCCACCTGGGTTGCCAGTCATTCCAGCCGCGCGGGTGGTAGTGCTGCCTGCCGCCGGTGCCGCTCAGCCGAGACCCCGGGGCTCTGCGGCTCATTACCTTGCCCGAGACGGCATGGCCGGCCGGGCAGCGGCGCGGGGCAGGGGAGGCGGAGAAGAAGGAGCAGGGAGAGGAGGAAGAAGACGAGGAGGAGAAGGATCAGGAGGAGGAGGACGAGGGAGCGGCGGGGCTGCGGGTAGTGGCTGGCGCCCCGCGGGCGGCCGCTGTGTCGGCGCAGGGAGGGGACGCGGCCGCGGCTGCCCGAGTGCTGCCCGCGCACGGCACGCCGGGATGGCGGACATGGGGCCGCCCGCCCCGCCGCGGGGCACGATGGGAGGCGCCGCGCCACGCCCCCCTCTACCCCCCCGCCCTCTCCTCCCGGCCGGGGAGCCCCGAACCCCTCTTCCACCTCCCTCTGCTAACGGGGCGCAGGAATCCTCCCTTCGTTCCTTGCTGCAGGGGCTGACGGGCTCTGCTCCTTGCAAATGAACTAGCGCCCCAGCCACACGTCCCCCCCCACCAAGGAGTTTCCCCTCCTTCCGAGGAGTTCCCCCTCCAGGGAGTTCCTCCCCCAAGGAGTTTTCCGCCCTAAGGAGTTTCCTTCCTCAATCAGGTTTCCTCCCCACCAGAGNGAAGAGCCCAGCTCCCTCCTCTCCACAACCTCCTCTCAGGTAGTTGCAGAGAGCAATGAGGTCTCCCCTCAGCCTCCTCCAGGCTGAACACCCCCAGCTCTCTCAGCCTTTCCTCATAAAGCCTGTTCACAGTCCATAAGCAATGAGTGCATGACACGTACAGACTTCAGAATCGATTACAGGACATAAAAATTAAAAATTATATCACAAAGCTTCATCGCAGCCTAATGCCATTTAGATGCAGCGTGTCCCGGTGTCCATCAGGCTGCATTTCAGCTGACATGCGCTTGTGTATCTGAAGCAAATGAGTTTTGCAAACCCAATCATTTCCATGAGCCATAATATATCATTTTCTCCCTTCTTTATAATTGAGATGGACATACAGAATTACACAATATGCGGCAAAATTAGATTTCTGCAAATTTCCTCAATGTTTCTGATAAAATCTAGGAGATCCTCTGCCTCAGCGATGTAGCAGGTGATGATTTTTCTGTATATTTCATGACTGTGTAGTATCCCAAAGGTAGCAACATGAATCACTTGAGGGGCAAGGTGACACTTGGAATATGTTTTTAATTGCCTTTCAAATTAATTTAGCAAGGGGAGACAAGAAAGAAATCAGGCATACCATTACCAACAGCTGCCTGCGTATAGCAAGAACTTGAGAACCAGGGTTTCTGTGTTTGGCACACTAAATTTTGTATCAGAAATCCTGTATTCTAGCGGTGAATTTGCTGCAGTCTGTGTGGTCTAATGCAGATCGCTCTTCTGTGCATAGTTGTCTCGGTTTGTAAAACGGATTAGCGATGTTTAGCTTTCTAAACTGCTGTGGCGCACAGCCTTAAAACTGTAAAACGTTATTTAGTTGACAAGTGAAAAGATACACTTGATCTGCTTCTGTAAGGATGTTTATACTGTGAAATTTGAATGGTGTTATAGTTAGTAGTTAAAGTGCTCTTCAAGATCTGTGAGATAGAGCAATAATTATTTGTATAGCACTTTTTTCAGCTGCAAATTCAAATCAACCACTTTGCAAAGATGGATGAGGCCATTCAGACATCACTCTATGAGTGAAGAAACCCAGGGAAGCTGAGACCAGGATTTTCAAAACTGTCTCCTAATTTTCTGTCTTCAAGTTTGGGACTTCACTTTTGGATGTTTAGTGGCCAGCACGGTCATCAGCTGGACCTGTAGATTATTGAGTCTTGTTAAAAGAATAAGAAAATAAGGTGTGTAAATCTGGATGTCCTCAAAACAGAAATATATGGTCTTAAAAGACCTGTCTTACATCTCAGCATGAGTCAATAACACTGGCAGAGATATGTTTCCCATCTCACTTCTGAGCCTCAATCCATTCCATCACACTGTCCACATCCATCCTAATGCAGAACTCTGGAGTGACAGACATTATGAATCATGCTTTGGCTGCTTTATAATTCGTTCTATTTAATACATAAAGGAAAGCTATATTAATCTAAGCGTTATTTTTAGTTGCAATAAAGTGCAGATTGTATTTATTTAATGTGCTGAAATAGGGCAGTAAGCACCGTATTGCATCTTTTACCCCTTAGTAGTTTATTTCCTTACTGAGCAGTATGTCTAGAATAAAACAGCATGTGCTTGGGTTTATAAGTCACTTTTGGCCCTTGGCTCCCTCTGCTCCATAATGAAGCTACAGATTGGGAGAGAAACTATTACCAACCACAAGAGGGAAAGGGAGGCTATTTCTTCTTCTGGAAATAGGACCGAAGCCAAGGAGCAAAACAGTATTTAGCTAGAGCAGAGAAGTACCAGATGCCAAGATCCTGTAGCCTGCATATTGCAGATGGATGCCTCTTAAAAATTACAAAGGATTCCTAGAATAGTTATTTCCTGTACCTGCCAATTCTTCTGTTTTGATGGCAGAATCCTGTTTGTATCGGTTGAATTTTTCAACTGAATGGCCCTCATCCACTATTTTCTGGACTTAGCAGCCTCCAAGCACGTGTGGCGTGCGGCCAGTCTGTGCAGGCACGGAGAACCTGGGGTGTCCAGAACATATTGTGCTTGCAGCGCAGGCACAGCCTGGCAGCGCAGGCACAGTAGGTCCTTCAGGACTCCTATTGTTTTCTTCATTAAAAATGTCGGCAGGTATAACGATCTGTGGGGATTGTACTGCCAAGCAGAGATACTGTCGATCATGAACAAACAGTGCAGTCCGCATCGGGGCTTACCTTGTTTTATCAAAAAATGAAGTTTTTCCTTATCCTATGGTTGTATTAACACAGAAATCCAATGTACAAGTAGTCCTAACAGCAAGGCATATTGAACCATTCTAGAATCTTCATGTTGAAAATCTTTTTAATGCAAAAAAAGTCCATCTTATTTTTTAGAATTCCATAATAAATCCACTGTGATTTGAATACTGACAACCATCTTTTACCTTCTTTTCTGTATGCAAAAGACTAAGAAAAACAGTATTTAACTTGCTCAGAGTGTTTATAAAACCACTTTGAATTTAAGTGGGATAGCACATGGAACCATCTGCTCCATTTCCTCAAGGTCTTTTAGAAGGTAACCTTTACTGAGCAGTATTCCTCTGCATCAGTGCAACAAATGCAATACATTCGCCTTCTTAGAACTTACATTTTTGCTCTTCCAAATTTTTTTTAAGTCTATTGCATCTTTAAAGCGTTTTACATCTCCTAAGTAAGGTAGCAATACGTACAGTATATGAGTAAATATTTGAGCTCCTGTCACCAATATTCATTATAGATTTATTATATCCTGGGCTAAAGAAGACGTTGGTTGTGTGTGTTGTTGTTTGTTTGGTTTGGTTTTGGGTTTTTTTTAATTTTCTGTTTATTAACACTATGCTTTTCTATTTATCAATTACATGCTTACTTAAATGTCCTAGTCATCATTTATTTTTTATCAGCAACAGCCATATATGTAAACCAAGCACTTCCATTTAAGCAACTGATTCCTAAACAAGCAGTCTTTGTAGTTACTTAGACCTGACACATATGGAGCCTGAAACAGTTGCAGGTCTTGAAATGTCCAAGGAAAAATACTAGACTAGTACATATTTTGTCAATCCAATCAGCCATATTACCTGTTAAATTCCAGCCAACGTACAAATGACGAGATAGCCCAAAGCAGTAGTTCACAGGCTGGTCTCTCAGAAAGCAGAAACTGCAGCGATCCTTTTGTGAGTTTTGGAAGTCACGCAAGGTGCCTTGGAGGAAAGTCATAATCTCCATGCAGTATGTTATGTAGTTAAATTGACAGCATCGTAGCAACTCATTTAAAAAAATTTCTCAGCATCTCTGAAAAATCAAACTCCTGGTGGAACAGTCACACGTGTGATTGGTACGTAACGCTGGCTGAGAATCAAATGTGCTTTTACTTGTGACACAAGAAGTGGTTCCCTCTAATCCTTTCTATGAGACAGCACCATACTCAAAGTCCTGCCCAAGATGTTCTGTATCTGCAAGCCAGACAGCGTGGCTGCAGATTAGTTTACGTTGCTGCAAGAGTTGGCTGCTTTGACTGTCAGCGGTTGGGAGATTTATGCTGCTTGCATTATTGCTGGAGAGCCTGGGCAGAAGCTTAATGAGAAATACTGCATCCTGCAGGAGTGAAAAGCTGAATCAGGGCTTAAAAGCAATTGCATCTTGCAAAATGCTGCACGAAGCTGGCATTCGCTCTACTGCACTGCAGAAAAAAAACAAAGTTGGAGCAAGAAGCCGTTCTCTTTTACCACGGATGCCAATAGTACAAGACTATTATGGGTGAAGCCCTCTTGAAAAATTGTTAGTGTACTTGATACTTCACCTTTCCCAGTGAATCTGAGAATTTCTACCTGTTAAAATAACTGCTCTCCCACATAATTTTTCATGCTCTATGGACCCAAGCTTATGTTATGTTTGTTGATGGGGTTAGTTGAAAGAGGCTGCCAGGAAAGTATCAAGCCTTTAAGGCATAATAAACCTGGGGAAATTTGTTTGGACAGTATAATGAATCCAACTTGTTAATTTAGTTCGGTTTAATGCTCGTTGCAGATACTAGAGTGCTACAAAAATTAAAAGAAAAATTGGTCTAAGAGGTGCAGTACAACTAGAAGCGAAACACGCAGTAAACTTCCCCAAGGTATTTATCCTTTAATCTCCTCTCATTTTAACTGGATGGGTTTTTAGGCTTTTTTTCCTGCCTGTTTTTTAATGTGTTTTAGGTCTCAACCTGATCAAGTCCTTATCTCTCCATCTTTCCTTGAAGCTTCTTGAAAAGCTTTGATGATATCACTAGAGATGTTACTTGGGTCATACTCTGAACGACAGCTTGATATGCAGCCTTTATGAGAAAAAAAAAAACATGGTATCAAAGCACAAAAGTTCTAGCCCTGTCCTCCAAGTTGAGCTGTGCCAGGTCAGAAAGTCTCAGCACAGACCAGACTGGACAGTGCAGGTGAGAGGCCAAAAATTAAAGAGCGTTCCTCGTTCTGAGCAGTGAGTTATGAAACACACATTCCTCATGGGCGCTGGGAGTTGCTAAATGAGTTTCTGATAGTCTCCATAGCAATGGAAAGGCACACTAAGAGGAGAAACCACAGAGAAGATATTTGCCAGAGATATGTCTCCTTGACAACAACAGAGGGATGGGACTGAAAGCGCTGCCTGAAGAAGCGAACGCTGGATCCTCGCATCCTCCTGAAGTGACTCAGGACGTCAGAAGAGGCTACTCTAAATAAAAGCAATGAGCACCAAGACAAGAATAAATGGAACCACTAACACCAGGAATGAAGCTGTCACTAATTTTTATGAATTGGAAATATACTCTTGGGTATATCGGTTCCTTTATCCACCTATATGAATTATATATGGGCTGCAAAGTCGAATAGTCAAAAAACGTCAGATTTACTACAGGTCATGCAGCTGTCTCCAGTCCTCCTTTTTCT
>WAAB01013662.1:99254-119511 GCA_013389865.1 Piaya cayana | reverse complement strand
CGTCAGATTTACTACAGGTCATGCAGCTGTCTCCTGTCCTCCTTTTTCTTTGCCTTATGAGCTATTCCTTAATAACACAATCACAGGAGGTATTTCTGTAGGACCCCTGCCTCGTTCACAACATTAGGCAGATGATGCTTACCGAGTCAATATTTTCTATTTCCCTTGTTGTTTGGTAGCTTGCCTTAGGCCTTCTTTATTTCACACTGTACAAACATTTTCACAAAGACAGAATAAATTCTTTCATGACAATTTATGCAGCAGTTATTATAGCAGCAAAGTTAAATGCTACCAAACTGGAATAACGCTAAAAATACTAGCAANTGGGTTCTCTCAGTGAACTCTGGCACTGAGGGCAGGCGCTGCTGTACAGACTTGGGATTATAATTTTATAGCAAAGTAGAGGGCCCTGGTTTATTCTTCCATCACGTGCTGAGTATTAAGCAAAGTCCTTACCATGGTTTATCGTATCAATGGTGAAGACAAACAAAGTGTGGTATTTTCAGGCATGCAGCACATTGCAAAGCGGGAAGTTCTGTCCCTTTTGTAATAAATAAAATCATTGCTAAGTTGTCTGAAATGTTATTGAAATTAAATCATATTGATTCTCCCATCTTGCTTGTAATTAAAGGAAGTAATTGCTCTTTGATTGTTTAAGGAACTTAAAATTAATTCTGCTGTTATACCCTACTTTGGTTATTAGCTGAAGAAAGCAAATCTCCCAGGACAGTTGACTAGCTCCTGCAGTCTTCCTACTCCCTCCCTCACCGCTGACTCTTACCCGCCTTGGAGTTTCCAATATTTCCTGGAAACCGGGAGGAACACATGAATCTTCTTGCAATGTCAGCAAAGAGGACTTCTACTGTTTGCTACAGTCAGCTGAATAAAATTTAAAAAAAGAAAACCAAGAAAAACGGAAACCAAGGTCAGAACATGGGGGCCAGCAGGATCTAGTCTGGAAGTGATGGGTTCCCAAGACAGGAGACTCGTTAAAGAGCTATTCCTTCCTTCAGATCAGATGCTGCTGAATCCTGGCAGGTCGTTCTGGACAACTGTTTGCTCCTGTAAGAGGGAAAGGGCCATCAAGACACAAGGATGAATTCACAGAGAGCTGAAGCTCTCTACAGCTGTAATCACTGGTACAGTGTGAAGTGCAGTCACGTTAACTTTGGGCTCATGCAACACATCCTCTGCTAGCAGGCAACTTTATTATTTCCTTTTATCTTTTGAAGCATACGTCTCGCTTTCCACTTGAAGAAGTGGAATGTGTTTTGCAGTTAGCCCAAAGGTGCCCATATAGCTTCCAGAGACCATGATGTCATCGGTGCCTTGGACCTGGCTATTCTGGACACCGCATGCCAGGCACTCGTGTGCCAAATGAAAAACAACAATGGCAAAATATTCCATGGGCTGCCAACGAGACAGACTGTATCGCATGAGGTGCCTGTCTGTGAAGCCAAATAAATAAGCAGCACTTGAAGAGAGCTTCAAGACACATCCATCATGAAAGCCCAAACCCAGTAAAGGGGCAAGTCGCAGAAAAGATAGCACATCTGAGAAATAAGAGAGATTTCCTTAATGCCTTTTATTGGCGTGTGCAAAGCTGCCGGACTCCATAAGCCCAGGGATACATCCTGTCCACCTTGTGTGAGTAGCACTATTTGTCTTGTGCTGAGAAATGACTCCACATCTGCTTTGGTTTAATCCAGCAGCTCCCCAGTCCTGGGTTTCTTTCACTGTTGCTGCAACATACCCACCCCTGGAGAGGGGAACAACAGCCTGAAATACAACTCAGCAATTCCCCATGGCAAACAAGAAATACACCTTTACTGTTCCAGGCTATGGCAATTGCTCAAGCCTTTCGGAGATTAAATATCCTCTTTGAAGTTAAGGGAATCCACACCTAAAGATTGATATGGCCCAGCCTAATACATTGATGGGGACTGACTTCAGTTGAGCTGTGAAAGCCTCAGCACAGACATCTCTATCCCAAAGGTGCTGTTTGGGGGTTGAGGATGTGTCCTGTCATAGAAAGAGCACAAGTTCCTAGCGAGATATTGAGAAACGTGGTATGAAAAATGGAGCTGGAAAGCAAATGAGCAGAAGTGAGTCAATACACGGCCTGTCAAAAGTAGAAGCAGTTTTCAAACTGATGATAGCTGAACGTAGGAGACAGTTATTGTGCCCTGGTTCTATTCCCAGGTGTGATCCACGACTCTATAAGTTACAGATATTAGACAAATGCATTTCTAGAAACACCTGCAGCCATTGGCAGCAGCAAGTGCTTGGCAGCCTGGGGAAAGCTTGTCAGGAGCCAGCAGGATCACCTGCTAATCGCCACCCAGAGACACTGTTATGGACCAAGGTGGTGTTCCCAAACCTGGATGTAGATTACTGCAATGTCAGGGAGTCTGGGTGAGACTGTCACCCCTATCTCGCCATGTGGGGTGGATCCCAATAGCTCAGCGGGGTGTTGGGGTCCCCACAGTCCCTCTCCCACCCGCAGCAGCTCAGAAGCCACGAGGCCAGGGTGATGGGCTCTGTTCTGCCATGCTCATGCAATTCTTACTATCAGCAGCAGATGGCCAAATATTACCACATATCCATAACATTTACATCAAAAAGGCCACATCACAGGGTAGAAAACGCCTTTCCTTGCCAGAAGCATTTATTTATAAAGTGGCATATGTACACTTGGCATTTACCTTTCTATGTGCGATATTACCAAACGTGTGACCAACGTTAACACTCGTTTCCTTTCCGACACTTAACATTCTTGCCAAAGTAAAGGACGTTAAGCAAACAAGTAATAGGATAAAGCTCTGCCCTAACCCACCTAAATATTACTTCTTATTTCAAATTTATTTTACAATAAATAAAAAAAAAGGCCTAGAACTGGCTGAAGTGAAGCCAATGTTCCCAGCAGAGCAAAGGTGCTGTCACACAGCACAAGAAGCGATTGGAATTTGAATGCAGAAAGTGTTTCATTAAAAA
This sequence comes from Piaya cayana, assembly GCA_013389865.1. Lineage (NCBI taxonomy): Eukaryota > Metazoa > Chordata > Aves > Cuculiformes > Coccyzidae > Piaya > Piaya cayana. The sequence continues at coordinate 116,517 of WAAB01013662.1, read as the reverse complement.
GGTAAAAAGGCCCAGCAAGGGGTTGTTTTTGCAAATGCTCATTTTTATAGTTTTAGTTGTTTTGAAGAAAGGCACACAAGTCCCATTTCACGCTGCCTCACAAGGGCGGGGGGGGGGGGGGCTTTAACTTCACACTTTCAATGTCTGAAAATAATCAATATGGGCACGGCACTAGCATGACTAATAGCAAAAACACAAGGAACAACCTGCCCAGCATCTCCTCGGGGCATGCCTGTGCAGCACACGGGGTTGATTCAGCCAGGACACATGCCAGACAGTCAAAATCATCTGGCTGTACTTGCAGAGGAACAGGAGCACCAACACAGCAGCATTTAACTATCCTCTGCCTTTTTGGGACCATGGCAGAAACATGCAACCGCATTTTCCTGCTTTGGCCAGGACTCTCAGGCTAGTGTTGCTGTTGTCTGGCAGATTCACCCATCCAGGGCTGGCCAGTCCTTCTTCCCTGTGAAATGTCTCAACACCCAAGCATCCCCACTGCCTTCATCTTTCTAGTATGGTCTGTGCTTAGAGACCCCTGGCTCTGCATCACTGAACTCACTCCCAGACATAACCACTCGTACATGGTGAGGAGGTGCAGGAACAGGAGCTCCAGCATGGGCCTGGTGGTCCTGGGGAGACAGGAGTGTGATGTGCCCAGGAGGCACACACAGCCTCAGCTTCATTTTTCAGATTTATGAAATCATGCCAGATTTCCCACTTTGTGCAACCTCCAGTATTTCTTCGTGTCCACGCAGAAGCTTTTAATCGCTCTTGATGAGTGTTTGCACTACCCTGGAATCTGAAGAGAATTAATGGTGCTAATGAGGGGCTGCTGTCCCTAGTTAGCACCCTGCTGGGGAAGTTCTTGTTCTGCAATAGCTCAAAAAAAGAGAGTGCTGAGCCCCAGACCGCAGTCAAGGATGGCATTGGAGTGCTGGGTGCTCTACTGCAGCTGCTTTCTACCCTCCTGCCAAGGCTCTTTGCTTTGCTACCTGATACCCAAGACATACCCTGACCCTTTATAGAAGCTCCTTGGGGCAGACTGAGCCATGCTGGCTGGTCCTCTGCACCGCACATCCTGAAGAGACACCATCCAACACCTCCACTGGGCAAGACCATCCCTAAGCAGAGGCTGAAGGACATCTTTGCTGACTAAATGACCTCTTCTAGTCCTCTTGTAGAAGGAGCTGCAATTTCAGACCTTTGGAAGGGTGCAGTGGTGCCCACATGCAGACATCACTTTGCTAGTGGCTGGGATGTGCTTACGACCATGCAGCAGCTTCGGCTCCTGCCATTTTAGAAATCACTCCCTAAAAGTGGGGTGTTTTTTTTGGTTTTCTTTCTTTTGCGTATTGTATTTCTACCTACAGTAACTCATTTCAGGATTTTCCAGCTTTAAAAAGGAGCCTTTCAGGACATGGAGACTTAAAAGAATTTTTTATTCAGCTTAATGTAGTTACGGAGTTATCTGTGGCTCAGCAATCTGATTTAAACAATTTAAGCAAATATAATTCAAGTACCAAACTTTTCAATTTGAGAAAATAACTCCCTTTGTCTTCTGAGAGCCTTATGATAACCAAGGGTATCACTGACTTTATGACAAACGTAATTCCAGTCTTGGACACCAGCAACCTGAGGAGGCAGTTTTAGAAGTCTACAATTCTATATATGTCAGAGAAAACAGATCATCTGAAAGTAAAATGGCTCTCCAAAGAAAAAGAAAAGCATCCTGCCTATCTTTACCTATTTTTTTCATCATGTTTTCTTTGAGGCAGGATGGGGACTTCCACAGGGGAGTATTTTGAGCCTGAGCCTTTTCTCCATGCCTGTTCCCAAACAGAGCAAACCCAGAGGAAAGGGCAGAGGGGTCAGCCTGGAACAGGGGATGCAGGCAGCCCCCCCAGGCTGGAGATCAGCCCCAGGAACAGAAACCCCCCTATTCCCAGCCCCACACACCCTAGAGCTCCTGGGTTTTCAGGCAGTGACCAGGTGGAAACTACAAGGTAAATCTCCGCACGTGTATTAATAACCACCTGCTCCTATCCTAATCGTGCCAGCCACGAGGTGGCTGCTAAGCAACTAAACCCTGGGAAAGAGGCACTTTTGAGATGATGCTAAAAATAGCCCCCGGCAGGCGAGACGGAGCAAGCTGCCATGGTGGGTGACGTCAGGTTTCGTACTGTTGCTCTCCCTGTAGTCACTCACAGACGAGTTCGATGACGTGGAAGGTTCCTCCAGGCCTCCCTGGGGACCAGCATCGCTGGCAGTTCCTGACACCCAGAGCTCAGCGCAGCCCCTCAGCTGTCCTTCCATTTTAATTTGTATTTCTTTTCATTTTACAATTCTTGAATGATGGCTGAAGCCAGTTCAGCTGCCACCTCCAACGACCTCTCAGGCATTTCTTTCAGCAGCAAGAAATTTCCTGAACATCCCCTTCCTTTACAAGCAGCAGCCCCTCTCCACCTCTCTTAACCACATCAGTGAAATTACTAGACTGAACATAGACCCAAGCCCCCTTTTCCCAGAGTTATTCTGGCCCAGGTCTGCTCACACAGAGCCCTGTGCCAGCTCCCCCAGGTCCCATCAGGGATGGGGTGCGATGAGGGTGCCCACTGCCTGCGAGAGCTCTGGGCAGGGAGAGATGTTAGTCACAGGCATTAGGCAACCCCTGTCTCCACCTCCTTGCAACACAAAGCACCGGGACAGGTGCCACCCCACATTCCTGCATTTAAAGATGACTGATTCTTTAAATAATGTATCTGAGGGATGCGCTTCACTCCTTGAATTCACTTTCTTCTAAAAGAGTGACCCAAGACCACAGGGAACTGATAAGCAAAGCTGCTTAAGTAGAGAAGAGCATTAAACCCCTCCCTGTTCAAGCCAGTGGAGGCAGAGGAACATCCCATAACTCAGCAGGGCCCCATGCCACCCACTGAAGGACAATTGCAAGGACCAGTACAAGCTTAACCCAGTCACTCCAGTAACCCAGACAAGCACCTTTAACATGGTTTAGTTCTGCCTCATCTCACCTGACAGATCAGCATAAAGTCCTCTGTACCGGCCTTGGGAGCATCTGCAGCAGGTGTCCCAGCACTCCCCACAGAGTCACCTGTAACAGCACCTACCCTGCTCCCTGCCCTCCAGCCCTTAAACTGCCCTTAACGACCCCAGGGGTGCAGTTCTCCTGGCAGGTGACGTTTTCCACCTAGCAGCCCACACACACTATGCGAATTGACTCCTTTGGTCACTCAAAATAAGCCCCAGGAGAAAGGAGCCAGATCTGAAGAGCTGACCCACTCCCTCATTCCATAGAATCGTAGAATAACCAGGTTGAAGAGACCCACCAGATCATCGACTCCAGGACCATAACACAGGAAAACAAACTCAAACGGAGAAAGAGCAGAACTAGAAAGTGAAGCTGCAAACTGACTGCAGAGGAAACAGCCTCTCTGCAGCTGGGGAGAGGGTCATAAATTTCCCAGCGAGGACAAGCAGAGACGTGGGTGCACGTATGTCTTGTAAATACCACTGTCACTTTCAGTGGGAGTAAAAGCTAATTGATCTTTAACATGTAGCACTTAATTTCGATGCCTTTTGTACATCAACACTACTAGTGAAACAAATACCAGATTTTACTGAAATGAGTATGCGTCAACATATTGATGATTCACACGCCCTGTTGCAAAGGGAGACTCTGAGTTACTCAAAAGGATTCTGCTTTAGTGGTTTTTTATCCAGCAATGATAGAAATAGACCAGCTGGAAGTTCTGGTGTGTCCCAGGTCTTTCTTGCTCTTACTTTGAAGCTGAAGTCCCAGCACATTTGGAAAGAGATTTCCAAGTGAGAAATATTGTCAGTGCCAGATGCACACACACAGCGTTGAAAATCTCAAGGCAGCAGTTCTAAAACTTTCAACAAACCCAAATGGAGAGGGTTCAGCCAAAATAAGATACCTGTAAATGTTTCACCCCAGGCTTTTTTTTACTCTTCCTAGGCTCTCCCTGCTGCTGAAGCACGTTGGTGATGTTACAGCACGAGGAGAAAGCAATGCTGCCCTGGGACCCACAACGGCTCAGGCTGTGGGTGCAGGCTGCCACAGCTCCACAGCTATTTCCCTCTTCTCTTTATGGCTTACTTCAACTGAATTACCATTAAAAAGCTGAGGGTTTGATACCTCACCTCTGTGAAGTATAAAGAAAGACTTCAAGAGATATCTTGCACCATAAATGTACTTGCCAGTGCTGGTCTATATCTAGGTGATAAATGAAGCCCAAGACACTTGAAAGAGCCCCTTAATCTTTGAAAAGCAAACCAAAGCAAATAATCCTTTGTAGTTTTATTACACCATCCATCCAATTTCTTTTACTCAGCTTGCAAAAGTATTCCTGGCAGATGGGCAGCCTCTGGTTTCCAGCCTGGTGGGGTTTGAGGGTGGGATCCCACCAGATCATCGCAGCGAGGCTGAGAGACAGGGAGGTGAAGAGCAGGGAACCAGCTTCAGCTGCCCTGGAGAAAAAGGGATGCGGAGGCACAGCTTCAGATTGAGCAAGAGGTACCCAGACCCTCAAGGGATCTCTCTTCCTAACTGCGGTCTCCCCCTTCTGCAAGACTCTGCTAGGCACTGCAGCCATCAGAGTTTGGTTTCTCTTCTAGGAGCATAAATGCTGTTTTATAAGAGGTATTATGGCATCCCAAGCCATCTCTGAACTGCCTGAGCACCAGTAACTCTCAGCAAAACCTTCAGCAGTTCTGAGTTTTCTGGTTTCTGTTCCGAACCACCTTTCCCTGCCGCAGCCCTGACTCACCCTGGACAGCTGGAGGGCTTCTTTCCATCTACTCTCCTCTTTCAAGGAATACAGGAAGAGATTCTTGCCCTACACTCATGGAGTGTTTAAAAAGAAATGACTCAAGGGAGCAGAGTTAGCAAAAATCCAACCTTTTGCCCAAATCCTTTCTGCCAGAACACTTTTACCATTCTGAACATTTTAATTATTGGGGTATATTCAAGTCCTTAGTGGGTAAAAGGGAAGGGAATACTCCTGGGATAGGCGCATGGTGCATTTGCTAATAAAAAGCATTAGAAGGCAACTGAATAGGATTTTGCAGTTGAAACAAGCAAATCTTAAGTTCTCAGTTGCTCAGGAGCTGCAGCTCAAGTCAGTTAGGACCTCCACATCCCCACCACACTGTCCTCAGAGCTCACAACATTTGCAAGCTTTCTCCCTTAAAGAGAATTCTAACAAAACCTCAGATCTACACCAGAAAATTTAAGGTGACTGTAACCTTCTACTAGATATGGCTCTGTAGGCCATCCCTCTTCTCCAGGGAAATCTCCTTGCAGATCTTTGACAACTCTTGCAAGTCTCAGACATCCATAGTCCCCATTTACAACCATCCACAGGTCTCTGCGGACCCAAACCCATCTGATGAAGATCTACTGCCAGCACATCCTTATCGTGAGGTGGGAAGATGCTACAAAACGAAGAGCCTGTTGCTGTGCTTTATTTCCCCCCCCAGGCTCCACCATGAAATCTCTTCAATAATGAATTTATGGCTCCATCAATCTTATTTAAACTTCAGTACAAATAAATTGCAGCGCATTCACAGTCCCATCACAGTGCTCTGACTCACCCAGTCCCAGCAGACATCATATATTAAATTAATTTCAGAATGTATTCCAAAGAAATGGTTTCAGCTTCTTCTGCTAAGAACTCCCCATGCTGTATGATAGGGTAGAGCATCACATGATATCTAATAGGAGAACTTTAATTAGCTGGTGATTAACCTCATTACAGCTCAGCTCATGAATAATTTAAGTCATGCCCAACACCCACCCACCCACCCCTGGCTCAGGGGAGATAAGTCTTACACTGATGGGGGGAAACGTAGCGTTGATCTTGGATTTGCTTCTCCTGCCCAGGCTCTGGATCCCTCACAAGATGTAGAGACAAATTCTACATTTCTTTACAGCCAGGTATCTCTAACAAATCAAATTAACTTCAGATGTGCTCCAGCATCACTCAGAGAAGGGTTACACTCAGAGACTAAAGTGTTTACCAACCAGATGGGGAAAAAATGCCTTTCCAGCTATTAATTTCTGTGCCATCCAGCACACACAGCTCCAGTCACTCACGTGGGGAGCGCACAAGACTGAGGAAATCAGGACTGGGGGTAACCAGGGAACCTGCTTACTGCAGAAATTTCTGTACTGCTGGCTCAGGCTTATGTCTCATTAAAAACATTGAGGTTTTTATTTTCCACTGGCTCCAGCCTTCGTGAACCCTTGGACCCCTCTAACAGGCTGAAAGCTCCCGGTCGCTCTGGGCTTGTCTTGTGGCCCTATCCGTGATGTTCAATTCAGAGTTCTGTAGGATGCAAAAAAGCCCACGTCAAATACACAAATAAAACAAATAAACCAAAATAAAAACCCCAGAGGCCAAGGTTTTCTCCTGCTGCAGCAGCAGGGGAATGAGAGAGTGGTGGGGAATGAGCTGCAGCCTGTGTGATGCCACAAAAGCACACAGAGAAGCCAAAGTGCTAAATATGCTTCCTAATAGCAAAAAAAAATGTGTCTAAACTGAATTACTCTTTGACTTACTGGCTGACAAGATAATTAGTTTTCCCACACAGCTAATTAGCAAATTCCTGAGGCTGTAGTAACAATCAGACCAAAGCCATACCAAACTACTTGCTAATTCAGCCCTGTTGCATGGCTCCTCTGCCTGTTTTTATTATGCATTCTTATCTTCTTCTAGCAAGCTCGTGCTTGAATAGGAAACACCTTCCTATTTAACTGCCTGTGTTCTGGAGTGGTTTCCAATCAGTGGGCACCAGCATCAGCTTTGGGTGCAGATATCTGGTTAATCTAATCCGCCTGGCTGGTTGATTGATATCTGTGAGGTTGATGTTAAAGGGAGATGACCAGGGCTGATGGTGTTAATAACAATGATTATATGCAGGCTCACATTTTCCCCATCGAGGCAGATGCCTGGGCGCTGGAGAAGCTTGTCTTCTCCCCAGCCTGAACAGAGCAGCCGGGGCTTTTGCAGGGCAGCGCCCAGCCTGTGCCAAAGCAACAGCTTTCAGCTCTGCTCCTTTAGTTTCAACTGCATTTCCATTCCCAAGCAAGAGGTAGAGAGGAGCTGTGGGTGACAAGGACTTCCAAGGCAAAAGGACATCTCTATTGACCTTGAAAAGCTACTAAAGTATTTAGCTGTATAAAAGTGAACTAAATCCTCGCAGGCCCTGCCAGTGTGTTCCATCATTTGCTGGTTTTGCTGTTGCTGTGGGACTGTACCTGCACCCACAGGAATGTCAGTTCTCTCCAGCCGCAGACTGACCTTTTCCTAAGCCGCACTGGTCAAGCCTGGAAAATGACTCTAAGTACTGAGGCTCTGCTGCTTTCTTTCTAAATCACATCAGGCGGCTCAGCAAAAGCTGCTCAGTGACATCCACGTCCTGCAGCTTCCCTGCAGCAATCCAGGTGTTCTCCGGTTCCCGACAGGGTGTAAGTCTAGAAGAGAGGTTTGTGCGACCCATGCAGCCCTGGCACTGCCCTAGGATGCCTGCTCTGCCCTGCCAAGCATGACTCCTCACCCTCTGGAGCCACCAGCCAGCAGATATTGGGGTAAGCAGAGGTGGATTTGGCAGGAGAGGTGCTGAGAGACGCTTCCTACCCCAGGGCCATGGGAAGACCCAGACAATGGGTTGGGCTCCACCAGCCCTGTCCGAGTTTTCCATCGTGGGTTTGGGGGACATTCCCTAGAGGTATCCTCAATTCATGACACCAGCAAGCTCTCCATTATGGGTTTGGGGGTATTCCCTACAGGTATCCTGAATTCATGACACCAGCAAGCTCTCCATCGTGGGTTTGGGGGCATTCCCTAGGGGTATCCTGAATTCATGACACCAGCATTCCGTATCCCCCTGTCCCTACGTCCTGGTCTCCACAAAGCAGGCACTCGGCTGCGTGGGCCCACGGGGAGCCACAACACGGCTCAGCTGGGCCACACGAGGCTTCAGGCAGGCACCCCACTCCTCTTTGCTTTAATTCTCGTGGAGATGATGCAGTGTAGGGGAAATACTGACTCTGCATCCACAGGGAAGTGCTGGCAGCAGCCGTGGTGGCATAGGGATGGCCAAAGTCAAGGAGAAGGCAGCTAAACCCAGACTTACTTTGCTCCCCCTTGCAGAGCGTCTGTGTCTCCACCCCAAGGGCAGCAAGACCCTCAGAGCCTTGGGGGCTGAGTCTCTGGGACTGGCCAGGAGCCCCAAGCTGCCCCTCTCACTACTCCCTATCCCAGTGCCTGCGCAGGCTCTTGACATCCCTCTTCCTAGCACCCCAGTGGGACGCTGCTGCTTTTGGTACCGAAAATAAAATAAAATGTCAGGCCTCTGGCTGCTGAAACCACTTTTCAGTTGAGAAATTGTCATTTTGGTGCTGATAATGGCCAGGATCAGTCCTGTCAGCAGCAGAGGGAAGCAGCAGGTTGCAGCAGCAAACACCACAGCGGCTGATACCGGCTGCCCAGGATGACTCACCACTGTTGATTTTGACAGAGGCAAGAAAAACAGCCTGAAAGGCTCCATTTCAGCATCTGTATTCACAGTGATGGGCTATTAGCTCAGAGCTGGTCCCTATCCTATCTCCCCCCCCACCCTTATTTCAGTGCCATATCACTGAAATTCATTTTCTATGTTGGAAAAGTGATTTATTGACATCCTTGCACATGGGAAAGCAGCCAGAGATGTCACATTCAAATGGATCACATCTGCATCAACAAAATACCTGGCACAGTTTGTCCCTCTCATCGCTGCAGGCCATTTCTCTTTCTTATTTCGAGCCTGCTCAAATATTGGCTTTATCACCACGGGAAGGATAAGAGCGGCCTATAGAGCAAATGCTTATGATGGCTTTTCGGGGCTCTCTTTGCAGGGCTGTTGTCCCCAAAGCAATCACCCCCAAAGGGATATTTAAATCAGGGTGAGCTCGCAGGGATGTATTCCTGCCCTTTGCTGCACAGCTGCAACCAAACCCCTGGGCAGGGCCCTGACTGCGATGGAGCAGAGCCTGGAGCCCACGGTCAGTGCTCCCGAGCGAGGAAAGGGAGCTCACAGCACAAAGCAACCCAAACACTTCTCTCTAGCACGGGTGGCAGCTTGGCTCCAGCCTTGTGTGGGAAGCAAGCCGTCAGGTCCTGTTCCCTATGTCCAGCCTGGGCAGCCTCAAGCACTTATTTATATTTGAGCAATAATTTCCTTTTCATTGTCAAAGGTAAAGGAGCCCAGACAAGCTATTTGGACCCACGCAAATGACAAAGAAAGGCTGGTGTACTGACAAATAACCTCTGAAGACCACGATGCCCTGGAGCTGTCAAAGCGTAACCCATTTTCTCTGAAATAAAATCAAACTGGTGGATTTTATGGTAATAATGGATGGATGGAGTTAGTCATTCTTACCAGGGAGGGATCAGATGTCCTATGAAGTTCCTTTCTGAAACCTGTTGTGCGCGGTGGTAGCATTTACCATTCAGTCCTAGACAACACACAGTAATAGTATAGTAAATACAGTATTTAAGACATGGTGCTCACTTATTTCATGATTGTAAACTCCATTTTTAAACCCAGGAGAGTGCAAATGACGTGGCTCCAGATATCGCAGTGCATCGCCGGAGCAAACAGATAAGCTTGACGCTTTCCATCATTCAGTAATTAATTCTCAAATTTACAGAAAGTCTTGATGTATGTTGGGTTGAAGCACTAAAAATAGCTACTCAAGCATTTTGTGTGGAAGAAAGCGATCCTGGTGCCCCACAACACCGTGTGCTCGCTCGGAGGTTTGGCTCAGGCTGTTGGGAGCCAGCGCTAAGTGTAAGCCAGGGCTCTCCCCTCACACCCAGGGTCACTTCCTACAGTCACAGGAATATGTTATTCCTGCAGTACTGGGAATAATGGTGAAAATACACAGAACAGAGAAAAGCGGCGCACAAAGCAGTGTTTTCCCAGCCAGTGCAAACTGCTGTCCGACCCTTCTGTAACTCTCCTGTACAGTCTCTCCTGATTTGCATAGCCAAAAGATGGCAGCACTCTCTCATATATGAGCAACTGCAAAACCTCCTCTCTCCCTACAAATGCACACAAGCCTGGAGAACTTCAATCCAGTGGCAATGCCCTTTGGAGGGACATTTTCCTCTCTCTCATTTGCTGTAGCCCCCAGCCAGACGAATGGTGCTGGGGCTGCACGCAAGCTGTGAGCGCAGAGGGCAGGGATGATGCTCCCTGTGTGCTCTGATACAGCATCACTATCCTCCCCCCACCAAAGCGCTGCCCCACGCAAAAGAAATGGGAAGGAATCATTTCACACATGCCTGGTCGTCCCCGTCAGCACCGAGCCGATGATGAGCTATCCATCCTGGAGTTTGCCAGATGTCAGTGAAAGGACTTGTTCTTCAACTTCTGCGTTGAGGGAGAGAGAAAAAAAAAAAGTTAATAGCATTTTGTGCAAAATGTTGTATATGGTATGACCCTCCCTTCTCATGCAGTGCAGCTCCAGCTGCCCCCCGTGCCTGCACACCCTCTTCTGGTTCAAGTGCATTGGCAGGGAAAATGTTCAGTCTTGATTTTTGCATTTCCCAAGATGATAACACACCACGTGATTCATAGAATCACAGAACAACCAGGTTGAAAGAGACCCACCAGATCATCGAGTCCAGCCGTAAAATCATTGAGTCTAACCATGGATTCCATCCACTTGCCTTTTTATCTCCTACCCTGCATTTATTTCTTGTCTGATTTCCAACAGCCTAGGAGCCTGCTGAGCATTGACCCACCCAGCCCCTGCAAAGCCTCGGTTCCCATGGGATCCTGCCAGGTTCTTGCTGCTGCCTGGGATCGCAGCTGTCCCTCCTTCATCCTGGGTGCTCTGCAAACAGCAGAACCTGAGGTTTTGCTTTCCCTAAGTCCGATGGAAAGATCTGCTTTACAATCCCTATGAGAACAGAAGGAATTAAGATGGATGGAAAGCTGCATGGAAATTCAGAATCGTGACAGTTGCATGTGGAGAAAAGCTGGAGGTGACAGTCCCTCCCCGGTGTGGGTGCCAGGGGTATCTGTGCCCGGAGGAAGCTGCTTTATATCAAGAAGCCCATCGGCAAAGAGGCGTAATGGCGCAACGTGAGCTGTGCTGTGTTGGGATAATCACATCTTCAGTGCATTAAGGTCCAAGTCAAGGCTGAGCACTTCCAGCTCCCCAGGGCTGAGTCCAGCAAATCCAGACAGCCCCCAGAGGGGAAGTTACCCCAGCTGCACCACTCAGATTGTAACAAATAAAGGAGAAAAAGCTTCATCTCGCTGGGCATGAGGAGCCCAACATGCAGTGGTGCATCCAGTGCAGTTAGAAACAGGGTCAGGAGGGAAAACGCTCTCGCTCAGCGCTACCAGCTCTAATTGGGGACCTCCCGTGTGTTTCAGTTAAAACAGAGTTTCAGTTAAAACGTCTCTTGGATATTAACGTACGGGGCATAAACCACCTTCCAGGATGCTTCTGGGTCTCCCATCTTTGAGGACTCCTGCCCTGAAGCGATGGTCTCACAGGAGTTGTACAGTGGGGCAGTGATCTCAGTCACTGCTTTTGGAGGGGGACACGTGCTTTATCTCCACTTGGTGTTGGCCATGGCTGCAGGCAGGTTTAGTGAAACACCAGCATGATCTGAGCCCTCTCCACTTAACACTGTAACATCAGAAGTATAAACAGTGAAAACTGCCACCCTGAGAGCTGGAGAGGGAAAATAATTTCTAATTACGACAAATCTTTATGGAGAAGGGTCTCTGAGGTAAGGTGTGTCCCTTCAGGTGGTAACACCAACCAGAGATGCTCCTTCATCATCAGGTATCAGCTGGACCCACAGTTTTTCTCCATCACCTCGGGGAGCCCCTGGCTCTGGTTTCTGCAGCATAAATCCCACTGCCACCAGTATGGAAAACCTGGGCAGAGAATTAGAGAGAGAATTAGTGACAAGGTTCATTAGAAGAAGCAAGGTGGCCTCACCTGCAAATGCCACCGTGTCACAGCTTCCTCGCCTGTCACAAGAGGAGAGCCCTGAGCTGGAAACACCTTCCCGCAGGGAACCCACCTTCTCTGGCAGCCTACAGGACCTAACTCCAATGGAAAACATTTCCTTTTGGATCTTTGCTTAAAGAAAATGCATCATTTGCCCAGGGAGGTGGTTGAGTCACCTTCCCTGGAGGGGTTTAAGGTGCGGGTGGATGAGGTACTGAGGGACATGGGTTAGTGATTGATGGGAATGGTTGGACTCGATGATCCAGTGGGTCTCTTCCAACCTGGTGATTCTATGATTCTATGATTTTCCTTCATATGGAAAACTTGCCCCTCTGCAAATCCAAGGAGAGCCTGGCGCTTACACCCTGGTTGAACCGAGCCCACAGCCCCAGCGTGACCTCAGCAGCATCACTAGGGGATGAGCAGCAACAAACATTACAGCGACCGGCCATGGAAATAGGATCTTTATCATTTCTCTTGCAAAACACAGAGCGTAACGTCTCCTGGATTCGCCTGTGCTGGCAGGCATTTCATTTGGTCTCTGTTGGTACTCCAGGATGCCTTGTCTGGGTTAATGGCAAAACCAAACACCCAGAGCCGTTTGTAAATTACACGTTCAAAATGAACATTGTAGGAAAACAAGAGCACGATATTGTGTTTGTGCATTTGCAAATGTGCTGAGAGGAGCAGAGTGAGCATTATCGCGGTGCCCATCCGTAGCTCGTCCTGCAGGCTCCTCCGGCGCCCGGCTTGTGCTGAGAGCCGAGCTGCTTTCCTAAGAAAAAGGACCAGCAGATCTAATCTCTGCAGGATGTTTATGAGCAATGGTAACTGCCTTCCTCAGATCATGGAGCGGCATTGCTGCAACCCCAGGCCTCAAGCAGCATTTCAGGCTCCGCAGAGCAGCTCGCGGCAGGGAGGCGAGTGGCACCAGATGAACCGGTCGTCACAGGAGACACCTCATCCTCCCTGGGACACCCACACTGCACCCATCCCAGGGCATGAGGACACCACAAAGAGCTCTCTGCTCCCTGGGAACTCACCTGCCTGGGGAGAAAGCAAGCAGGAAAATTGTTAGAGACAGTGGCAATCAATAACCTTCAAAGAAACACAGAGTCCAGCAGCAGTCATGGCTTAACAACAGTGATTTTAGGCTTTTTTTTTTTCTTAAATGGCTTGATTTTATGCTGAAAATACAGGTCTTTCTCAGTCTGGCATCTGGGACCTGTGCTCTTTGTCACGCTGGGCATCACCAGGGAAGTCAGTGAAGGAAAGTGAAGTAAATCGATGCAGAATTTGGCTCCACGAATAATCCGTCATTAGCAGAGAACCCAGTTCCCAAAATGAGCTAGCAGGCATGAACCATTTAACTAAAATAAATCACTGCAAGGGCAATTCAGAGAACTAGAGAGGAAACTGCTTTTGTTCTTCAGTCATCAATTCCGCACTGACAATTGGACTGCATCTTGCCGAGTTTGCTTGCCAGTACTCCCTGTCTCATAACAATTTTTCAGTCTAGCATTTTCCCATGCAGAATGACCAATTCTTTTTATTTTTGCATGTACATACCTCTCTCTCTTCTGCAAAGATTCTGGTCAGGTATTATTTTTAGTTATTTCCCCCCCATCCCTGCTCTGCTGCAGCTCCCGGTTTTGTGGTACCTCTTGCTGCAGTTTCTCACCTGGGGCATCATTTCCAAAGCACTTCTAGTTGTTTTATGCCAGCCAGAAAACTAATCCCTGACCAGCAACTAATCTTTTCACAGAAAAGGGTCGTTGGGCACTGGAACAGGCTGCCCAGGGAGGTGGTTGAGTCACCTTCCCTGGAGGGGTTTAAGGGACGGGTGGATGAGGTGCTGAGGGACATGGGTTAGTGATTAATAGGAATGGTTGGACTCAATCCAATGGGTCTTTTCCAACCTGATTATTCTATGATTCTATGAAACCAGGGAGCACGGCGAAGCACCCGTCTGGTACCAAAGTCAGCACGTGGCTGCAGATCAGCTCCTGCATCCCTCCACGCTGGGAGGAGGAGGCACGTGGACCCCAGGAAACCACTCCGGCTGCTCTCCATCCTGGCATCCCACCCTCCTGCTGTCTCACCCACGTGAGCTGCGCTACTGATGCTCAGACGGTTTGATTTTCATGGTGAATCCAAGGCAGAAGTTACCACCAGCAAGCTGGGTATCATTTGGCAAATGCAGAGAGATCAGATTCCACCTCACAAAAAGTGAGGCGAGGCTCTTTCTCCTGTCCTGGATGGTCTCACTGCTCCTGGGATGCCAGCTGGCAGATTTAGCCCAAATTACAGACAGATTCTAATTTCAGTCACACGAATGTCAGTCCAGAAGCAATCCCACATTGTTCTGTGTTCATTCCAGCATGCTAGAAAAGAGAACCAAGCCCAGGATACAGGTGAACTATAAATATATCATTGCATTCACCTTCTCCTCCACTTTTGTTTGAATCAATTCAAGAGAAACCTACACTTGTTACACAACTGAGCAGTTTCTGGAGACTCTTTGCAACATAAACAGCTCTGGGTCAGCATCACCACCCAGGTGAGCTCAAACGCAACATCCACACAAGCCCATCAGGCTGGGGCAAATCCCATTTAAATGGATCCATGCTGGATTCAGGACTTAAATAATTTAAAGTCACAAAAAAGCATCCAGGAGTTCAGATGCTCAATAAATTAACGGTGATCGCTGGAACTAATCCTGCAGTTTAAGAATTGGCACTTTATTAGCATGCTTATGGCAGAGTCACATGCCCATAAAAATAAAAAAAAGCAGTATAGTCTTTAAAAAAATATGTAGATACTGAATCTATTGCATTAGGGCGCAGCCATTTAGCACATGCCATTAATTGTGGAGGTTCCCTTAGTGAGCGCGGACAAGGCTGCTGCCACTGCTGGAAAATTCAGACATATCCCCCAAATGGCATATTAATAATGAGATCGTTCAGAGGAGGATCCATGACTCATCTGAGAAGAAAAATGGGTTATTCACTGCACGGAGCCATCTGAACAACGCAGCAGCTTTTTGGGGGGTTGCTCAATTTAAACCTCAGAAGAATGGAGAGAGTAGCACGAGAGAAGATGTGGTGGCTGGAGCTGCCAGATAATATGAGCAGTGAGAGTCTGCACTGGCATTTTGAAGTTAAAAACCCCACCCCGACAGACATTTTGTTTGTGTGCTAAAACCAGGAGTGGAAGAAACTGCAAGCATTCTTCACCACTGCCTCACTCTGCTCCACCCAAAGCCACAAACTCACTAGTTCGTCCCCAAAAGTCGCGTCCTGGGGGTACCCAAGGTTGAAGGGACTAAACCCCCCTGTGCTGAGATGCTTTGGGAGCCCCAGAGCCGCTGTCCTGGCAGTCGGACCCACAAGAGACATCTGGGGGGGCCAGGATAACATGCAATGAAAGATGAAGTTGCTGTAGATGCAAAACACACCCCAAAATGTCAAATCCAGGCAAGGCTTTTGGTGCGCTCCCTGAGTTACTGCCAGAGCGAGAGCTGCTCTGTGTTACCTGTGGGGTTAGGAGGGCAACAGGTAATAAATAACAGTGAAAGCCCCGTCCAGGTGTGCGTGGGGGATTCGAGGGACCATGCGCAAAGCGACGCGCAGAGACAGCAGGTTGCTAGATGGAGTCAGTGCAGAGAAAAGGGCAGGTTAGAAAGCTGGCATTTCAGATTTCATTAGAGCCATAATCTTATTGCTGTCACCAAATCATAATCACTTTCACAACCCCGTTAAATGCAAGGTAACTACCCACATTAGATGAATCTGTTCATCGTTTGCATTCAGCTTTTCCTTGCGACTGTGACTTTGTGTGATGCTTTGGTCAGGGCCCGTTCCTGGGAGCTCTGAGCCGCACACTGATGAAATAACACATTTAATTTCTTTAACCCTCATTTCTCTTTCCTTCCCCTTCTTGTCTCCGCAGCCTTCAAATCTGGTGTCTGCTGGGAGCAACCCATGGCCGGTGGTGGGAGGATGGAGAGGTTGGCTCTGATGGAGAAAACAAGTTCTAGCAGCCCCCAGGCTCCACTGATGTGCAGACCAGGAGCCCACAAAGTTGTTACATCTTCGTGCTGTCAAGTTGCACAAAACAACTTCTAACTGCAGCCCTGCCATTATGTCCTTCCTCCTAATTTAATTATCTTAACGAGATAAAAGAGGAATTAGCAGCAAGGGGATTTTCACCACTAAACAACTGCTTGACATCGAATGCTAAGCTCTTAAACCACTGCTGGACTGTGGGTCCATGGACTTCTAGGAACCCACGGCCATCGAGTCTAAACAGCATCCAACTCGAATGAATTTTGTCTTCAGAACAACAACAAAAAAATAACAAGAAGCAGCCTTCTCCATCCTCATCTACAGCCGCCTGTGAAAATTCAAGCCAGCCTTGCAGCACCGTCCTTTCCCAGAGCTCAGCAGCGAGAGCTGGCTCTGTAATACCAAAAATTAGTAAGCACTTCATCTAAGTTGGCATTTCCCCAAACTTCAAAGTCTGCACGGACTCTGGCAGTGGAAGATGATGGTTATTCCCCCAGCAGCAGGCCCACAGCCCTCCCATCGTGGCCAGCAGGTTGCTCCCAGCACCCCTCCAGCCACACTGCTCTTAACCCTCTCCTCTTTACACAGGGAGACACTGACTCCTCAGACTGCATTGGAGTTAAACTTCTTCACCTTCCTACCCCACAGCATCTTTCGAAGTGCAGCCAGAGAATATTTCAGGTTTCCTCTCCATGCTGTGGAGGCACAAAGCTGCTCCTGCAAACATTTCCCTGTCCCCTCCTCAGCCAGGTCTCATTACTCAGATTTTGTTTTCTCCCAAGCACCTGCCCAAGTACAAATTGATATCAGATGGGATGAGCAGAGCAGGCTTTTCATGGTCCAGGGGCTACATTACCGAGTTTCTCTGGGAGGGACGCAGTTATAACACACCCCACGCTCCAGCAAAGCTCCCATTCAGAAATGCGCTCAATAACAGCACCAGTCACTCCCATCCAGCCCCGACAATCTACGCGCCTCCTGACAAAGAGCATCACAAACGATGCAATCAACAGCCCAGCATAATTTTGAGGAAATACAAATGAGCAAATATCTAGTTGCCATAGTAACCCTGAGAGCCAGTCTGGACTTTTTTTTTTGCAGATAACCCAATCCATTTGGCCGACACAGCAGGAGC
>WAAB01013662.1:78640-91170 GCA_013389865.1 Piaya cayana | reverse complement strand
TCAGGTAGTTGTAGAGAGCAATGAGGTCTCCCCTCAGCCTCCTCTTCTCCAGGATAAACACCCCCAGCTCTCTCAGCCTCTCCTCATCAGGCCTGTTCTCCAGAAGCCACACAAAAGTCTGCAAAAGCCATGGGCCTCTTGATTTTAGCCTCAGCCCAAATCAGAAGGGACATTTCAAGCCAGTTTGATGTTGTTTTAGGCAGAAGGTGCTTAAAATAACGGTGCTGCCTTCTGCTATCAGGGGAAGCAAGATAAGGGCTCTTCTCACCACTCAGGGGCTCCTGGAGCCGCCACTGGACCCGGGGCCCAGAGCTGCAGGGTCAGGGCAGCCTCTGCCCTCCTGCAAAGCCAACACGCGCCCCCTCCCTCACCATCCCGTGTCCCCACGCCTGGATGCAGCCGTGTACACACACACACACGTTAGATCTTGGCCCCCAAAATAGCCCCACACGGTGCCAGCCTGTCTCTCTCCCACCTGATAAGAGCTGGGGCTCCACAGGGAGCTGCTCCTGTTCAGCACAGCAGGGAAGTTACCCACAAAGAACATTTTGGGGCACATTTCTGGAACCTTCACTGCTGCTGCTGGGTAAACACCACAAGGGCTTTAACACTTCTCTCTGACCCCCTCCCTGTCACGTTCCCTGCGTCCCACATGAGGAGGATGCAGCCCAGATGCACAACAGCCAACACTTAGACACACATAAACCCCAAAATCTCATAGTACGTAGGCTTAACTCTTTCATCTACTGGTTTTTGAGCTCTGGTGACCTTCCAGCTCCCCTAGAGACAGTTCCCATGTCCCTGTGGGATCTTCCCTGGGAGTAGGGGGATGGGGAGGGCAGGGGGAGCACGGGGTTACTGCACACAGCAGATGCCGTGAAACTATCCAAGCAGGTAACAGGCTCAAGCCTGGAGGGGTCAGGGTGGTGCAAAGGGCCTCTGGTGCCGTACTGACCCACCGAGGGAGGAGGATTTCCCCAAAAACCCTACGAGCAGCAGCGGGGACATGGGAGCAGTGAGGGCAGCATCAGTGTGGGGAAAAGGAGAGGCGAGGTGAATTCAAAGAGTCATAGAATCACCAGGTTGGAAGAGACCCACCGGCTCATCGAGTCCAACCATTCCCATCAAACACTATTCAAAGCAGCTGTGGACATGTTCACGAAGCCGAAGCCTTTCCTGCCCCAGCACTAGAAGCTCCAAGTGATAATTTCATATTTCATCAGCTCTTTCCACATTGGCCATAAGCATTTTACAAACACCCACCAGCCAGGCTCCAGGTCCCTCCTGTCAGCCCTGCAAGGTGACAAACCACAAATGCTAAGAGCCTTTTTTTTTTTCCTTCAGAGCAAGCAACATGAGTACTGGTGGCCCCCACTGTGCTGAGCCCCATGAGGCTGTGACCCCATCGCCCCTGTCCCAGGACCACTGGCTGCTCCCTGCAGAGGAGCTGGGGCTGGGAGCAGCCCTGCACCCCACAGCAGCAAGGGGCTCTCCCATCCACACCAGCACTAATCATGGGCTGTAGAGAGGAAAGCGATAAGGGACACCAGCCTGGAAACAAGAGAATAGCTTTACTGGAAGGGGGCCAAACCACAGCCGGTTCAGCGGCAAAGCAGGATTCGGCTCCTGGATTCACACGCAGCCGTCCTTGCATTTTAAAACCTTAGAATAGCCCTAAAAAATTCAAATTGTTGCTATTATAGTAATTGAGCAGAGGAGCAGGAACAGAGAGATGATGGGATTTTCTGGGAGCAAAGCCATCCTCCTGCACGGTGCCAGCCGGGGTCCCTGCCACGCTGAAAGCAAAGCAGAGCAAGGGCAGAGGGTCAAAACCATGAGACGTGGCTTCAGCTTCACTGTCAGGCTGTGGATCTGTCCCTCCAGGACAGAGCTGAGCTCTGGACCCGGTTTACGGCAGCTCCGCGTTGCCGCTGGCACTCGAGGTCAGCGCCAGATGGGCAGCACCAGCTCCCCCAGCAACTGGGATTTTATTACAGAGGCTGTGAAATGCCTCCACAAACTTTTTCACCTCTAACAGGACGGTGACAAAATTCACAGGGCTTCACCCAGCAGCATCCCCAGCAAATGGGGCCCTTTGCTCCCGAGTGCTAATTGCAGCGGGCAGCCTGGTGCCCGTCGGCATCCCCATCACCCAGGAAAATCACCCCGGTTTGTTCAGAGCAGGCAAAACCAACTCAGAGATGGAGACAGCCCTTCTTTGTTATTCTGAACTGCTTCCTATTAGGTAGCATTAATTTGATGAGCTTCAGTGAACCAGAGGTGCCTGAAGGAATTTAAGGTTAAATATACCGAAAAGGAAAATACGGGAGGTCAGCGTTTAATTAGCATCTTTTCTGTTAGGTCAGGATCAGAGGCTTGGCAGTGTCTGTGGAGGATAACTACTGCTCCCAGTTTTACAGGCAGGAGCAGCTGGGGGTGTTGCTTTATCTGGGATTTCGGGGGGTTATTTTTAGCAGAAAGGATATAAGAAATTGGATGTATGGTTGTGAGTACATAAGCCACTCATGTCTCTCTAGGAAAACCTCCTAACCCAGCCAGCAGCCGCTGACAGTGTTTTGATCTAAAAGAGGGTGGGGAAGCATTTCTGGGCTATTTAGATAAAATCTTCATTTCTAAGCACCCCAGCAAAACATCTTCCCCAGCAGCACCAGCTGCAAGGGCAGCACAGCCCCTGCCCTGGGATGAGGGTTCCTGCCAGCCCTAAGTTATTTCATCTGTGGGTCCCCAAAGTCCTCATCAAAAAATGATGGCAAGAATTCTTCCCCCCTTTGCTTATTTACAGAGCAGCATTTTTAACATCGGGGTCACGTTATGACCAGCAAAATAAATGTCCAGACTTAGTTGACGATAAAATTTTTATCAGGGAGATGTTACTAACTCAGAAAAGTTGGGAAATGAAAATTTTGGGTCAGAAGAAGAGGTTTGCACACTCTGGGTTTGCTCCTGTGCCAACAAACCTGCTGCCTCCTTATTTATTTACAAGCTGAGGCAACTGCAGAACTGCCAGGAAAATCACTTGTCAAAATCTTCCAGAAGCTGGCACCGGCCTGCCAGAAAGCTTCACTTCCCTGAGTGGCCACTTTCCAGCTAGAAATAATTAACTGAGAAAACACCAGCTACTTTCACACAGTTTCTTATTCCAGGATGCTACTGAAAGAAGATAAAATACCAGCTGCGTGAGTCCCACTGAGTCAGCCAGGGAAGAGCTTTTTTATCTCCTCAGCAGCTCCATCCAAGGTGCGATGCTGCCTCAGATCTGAGATGTGAAGGTTGGGGGTAGGACAAGGCTGGCAAGAGGTGACCGTGCAAGGAAGGCTCCTGGGGGCACTGAGTCTCCATCAAAGGTTTCGGACAGCAGATCGGATCAGGCCAGTGCTGGCAGCAGATGTTCCTCTTGCTGCAGGGAAGCGAAAGGCTCCGTTTCATAAAGAGCTGATGACTTACTAAAGCCTTGGAGACACCAGGAGACACCTCACTGACAGGCGTTGCCTTCAAACACCCCCCTTGGCACAGCCATAAGCTAATTATGCAATTTGACTTGAAAAAGCAAGCGAACTTCTTCAGCTCTCAGCAAGCGTGTGGGTTTGGAAGGTGCCAATCAACACTCCAGAGGCTTGTCTGAAGCTGATGCCAATGGAGAGCCCAGGGGATCCCTACCACAGGTCAGGCTGGGTCCTTCCCAGGGCAGAGCTTCCCGCAGAAACCCTCCTACTAGTACTTGTGAAGCTGAGAACGAGTGAACCAGGGCTCAGGATGAACAGCCTGGTGCTCACAAACACAGCTCAGGGCCATGGGGGAGGCCAGCAGCTCAGCTTCACCCTGTGTAGGCGCTGCTGGAGCTGTGAGCAGTTAGAGGGGATGGGAGAGACACCAGGGCTGGGACAGGGGAGCCTTCAAGACCTTCTGGGACAGCTTCAGCAGCAGAAACCTGCACTGAGATCGGGGGATTCACAGTGGCAGGTGAGCCAGACATCCATCCCACCTCAGTCTCAACACATCATCAGCCCATGTCCTCACTATTGCATTAACCCAAAGAATAAGCATTAAAAAACGAGGTTGGTGGGGAAGAGCATGTAGCAGAAGCTAGGACAGGGCTGCTTTGTGATGCTGAGATGCCTCGAGTCACTCACGGCTTTAGGAACACGTCCTTTAGCCCTGACCATCCAGTCCTTACAGACAAACAATCTCACCTTCGTGTGATTTGCAATATTTACCTTTCATTAACAGATGAAAAAGGCTCACGCTTAACACCCACCTTCAAAATAAGCAGGTCAGGAGAGCGTTTTCAGTCTGAGTGTTTAGGGGCTGTATGGACCTAGAGGGACGGTACCCACTGGTGGGCATAAAGCTTATTAAATAACTGGGTAACAATTTACATGCACTGATGGGGGTTTTCAAGCTCACATGCAAACTTCAAAGTAAAATTTTAAACACCTGTTGAAGCAAGTTGGAAGTGACATCCCTTCCCACCGAGGGTTTTTGCTTCTCTAAATCCCGTGACAAAACCGAGCTGGTTTTACAGCTTCAAACCTTCTGCTGCGTGATTTGGAGTCGTGAGGCTACAGAGGCTACGGCAGACACCAGCAGCAGCCCTCCCGCAGCTGGCACTGACAGATAGGAGCTACTTGCAGGGGTTTTTTTTCCTCCTTAATTAGTTTTGGCGAAGCTCCCATGGATTAGGTGTCTGGCAGGAAAACCGGGCTTTTATGAATCCTTTTTCCCACGAACTCACTGAACACCCCTTAATGAGTCCCCTTCCCGTACGAAAAAATAACAGGGCACGAAGAAACTTGGAGCAGTGACTCTCACCCACACCAGCCCCAGGAAAAAGTTTGCAAGAACCTCAAGAGACATAAATCAGAAGCCACCGGCAACAGTTCAGGAGAGAAAAGGAGGGGAATGAGGGAAATAAGGAGGAATCACTTGTGGCCACTTCTCATGTGTTAAATATGAATAAATAAATAGGGACACCCCCCCTCCTGCATCCCTCACACGTGTGCCCCAATAAAGTTCTTTCTGAAGAAGCCGGTGGGGATGGATGAAGGTTCATGCACATCACTGAGCCGCAGCCTCTCACACACAGGAGCAAAGTCAGAGAGACAGATCCAACATCCAGAGAGAGAGAGAGAGCAGGGCTGCTTGCGGCACAACCCCCCAGGTGAAGAAGAAAGTTGATTTTGAGGAAAGTCTGAGATTTCTGGAGCAGTCAGGGAAAGGGGAAAACCAGCTCTTGACCCAGCGAGAGTTAGGGACGCGCTCTCCTCTCCCTGCAGAAGCTGGGGCAGTTTCAGGCTGCCTTTACCCCACTTTCCCCCAAGGTTTAGTCAACGCTTGGCACTCACCTTGGCTGATCTTGATGTTAGTCTGGGGGAAAGCCTGGGCCGCCAGCAAAGCTGCGGAGAGCAGCGCGTACACATCCCACCCAGCGCCCATCGCAGCGAAGCGAGAAACGCGGCTCCACGGGGGCCAGTGGGCAGGGGTCACTGCTCGGCTGTGCCAGGGAGGCCGCCGGCAGAGGTAGAAATAGGAGCTGGGCTGCTCCCTCCCCCAAAAGCAGCAGCTCTCCCAGCCACACACGCCTCCCCTCCCGCCCTGCATCCCATCCCAAGGGACCCACGCTCAACCCTTGGCTTGGGGCTGCGCATCTCCTGTCCCACACCAAAGGCTGCGGGTAAGCAAGGAAATCCCTTCTCTACCACCCGGGTTTCTTCCCAAGCCATGATTTGTGTCCCCATTCCAGTGCTGCCCAGCTGTGCGGCACTGGCTGCCCACTGGGATGCTGCTGGGCTTCCACAGCCAGGGCAGAGGGGACTGGGGCAAACCTTCCCCTTGAGGAGCCCAAAAAATGCAGCTGGCAGCCCCTCAGAGGCTGGGCAGAGGGAACCAGGCTGTGCTGGGGCTGCAGGGAGCAGCTGGGGAGCAGGCAGAGGGGCCCTGCAGCTGGTATAACCGTAGGGTTTAACCCATCACTACCCCACTTTATGCTTCTTTGGGTTTATTTAACCAGGAAAAGGCAACGCTTTGACACCCTGCATCAGCCTGGGAGGGGAAACCACCAGCTGTGCCAGGGAGTCTGCGGCTGTTTCAGGAGCTCACACACTCTCACTCCCGCCCTGGGCTGGGTCCCAGCTGGGTCTGTGCCATCCCATGACAGCAGAAAACCTTCAGCATCAGGCAGCACTCAGTATTATTAACAGTGTGTGTTTTCTAGCATACCTCTTCCATGGGGTCCATTTTATTTTCTAAAGAAACTTTGGATTTTTAAAAATACTGGATAGAGTCCTTTTCCAGCTGTTGCACTGGTAAGGGAAGCGGTATAGGCACAAAGACTGAAGTTTTGTCATCCTGCTCCATTTCTGATTTACTCCTTAATTCAGCATGGAACAAACTGCTTAGGAACACACTCAGTGACATTCCCTTTCTATTCTTAGCTACAGATCAAAAATTTCAGCATTTTCTGAGTTCAGTTGGGATGACTTTTTACATGCAAGATACAATTGGAGAGAACTTGGGGTGACACAAAGCTTTCAGTGTACTAGAGCATCCAGACTTCAGAGACAGTAGCTCATTCAATCAACTTTCATACACTGAATTTTCTTTGCACTAAATAAAACTTTTTAAGAAAATACCACCACCACCACCACTCCAAATTTTCAGTTGTATACATTGAGCTGAAACTATACAGCTCAAGGAAAAGCCTATCAGACCACAAAAAATTAGGAATTCAGAGCATTAAAAGCCAAGGCGTGCCTTCCCCATTCTTAGCTGTGCGACATCCCCAGATAAAGCCAGGGCTTCAAGCAATTATCAGCAAACTATGAAACAAAACTCTTTCAGCATATTAATCTACTCCCAAAGCAAAAATGTCTGTGCTTAAGGAGGCAGAAGAGATCCAGAATAACTTTAATAATGTTTCTAACAAGAGTCACTCTGACAGCACCTCCTGGGCTCCAGTGCAGGCAGCACTGAGCCCCCTGTGCCCCCCAAGCTGGGGTCCCGTGCCTGGACAGCAGCTGGGGACCAGCTTTGCTTCCAGCACTGGGAAAGTACAAGCACGTTAGGCACACAGAGCTGGTTGGAGTTGCAGCTGCTGTTCTAGATACCTTCTGATTTCACAAAGCACAAGATGCATTTTACCTGCTCTATGGAGCCCCAGGAGCCCAGCCACGTCCAGCTTATCCAGCCCTTCTGCTCTTCTCCCTCCTCGCGTTGTTTTATGGTTGCTCTCCAGGTCAGGAGTTCCTCAGTGTGCTTCCATCCTGGATTTCTGCAAGGTTCCCTGGACAATTTCTGGCATCACATGTACCTGACCCCAACTCCCTTCATGTATAAAAGATACCTCACAGCTCCAAGGACACACTCAGGGGTACGAGTGCCTCCTGCTAACACTCCATCCCCAGTGCTTGAGCAAAGCGTGTGGCAGGTCTCAGGTCAGCTTCCACGGATGCCCAGAGCTCGTGCTGCTGCCAATAGACCCCACATGGAAGAATATTATTATCAATGGCAGGAACTGTGGCCCCTTGCCTGAGCCTTTTTGGGTCAGGGGCAGAGATTGGCTTCTTACAGCGTGTGTTGGCTCAGGACACCCCATGGGCTCTCTCTCCACCATGCTGGAAACATTATTGATGAGACAAACCAGTAGGACAGCAGAGAACAGAGATTTGCTGTTGCCCACACTGTCGCTCTCCCCTCGCTGCTAAAAGATGGCTTCTAGGTGCAGAGGGGAGACAATACCTCTTGCAGCCTCCTTGTATTCATTGCATCCCCTCCTCCACGGCAGCAGGGTCACCACAGCAGAAGAGGCTGTTGCACGGAGAACATGCACAGGGATGCTCTGAACACAGAAGGGAAACACCCACGATTCGGTGTAAACTGGAACAGGTCCCAGATCAAAGTCGTGCTGCAGGGATGATGCCAGTACCAGAGGGACAACAGAGACCTTCACAGCAGAGCACAAACATGTTGGATTTTTTAATTTTTTTTGCTTTTTAAGACTTGCCCATCCCTAACTGTGGCAGCCAATCTCAATCAGCAGGTACCCAGATCCTCTAAAATTACTCCTGGTTCATCTGCAGTGAGTCACAAGGGGGTAAATACCAACAGTTTGGCTTTTCTTGTGCCATAAACAGAACTGATGAACTCAAGATGTTTGATAGGAACGGTTGGACTTGATGACCCAGGGGGTCCTTTCCAACCTAGTGATTCTATGAATGCTGCTAACAAGTATAACCCCGGTCTGCGTGGCACAATTAAATAGAATTTTATTTTCAATAAATATACAATCTGCATCGTACCAGACAATACGCTGTGGAAAAATAAAATGTACAGAAGCAACCAACAGGACAGCTTGACCATAGCGAAGTTCACTTAGTGACCCGGAAAACTACCTGGGTTAACGCACACAACACAGAACGAACCACTGCAGTCTGTGAGAGAGTTAAAATTGTGTGTTTTGGCTCTTCTTAACTGCAAAAGTCCCTGCAGCAGGTTTCTTTTGCACAACACAGGTTTGAAAAGACATGAGCTGGCTTTCTCAGTACAAACGCTACTGGAAAGGTTTACTTTGCTGTATCATCACTGTATCTACTTGACGCACAGAGGCTGCTATGGAGAGTGGCAGGTCTCACCGCTGACATCGGATCCACGTGACCCGCGGCTGCACGGCCACACACACACGTACTAACAGGAGCTTATTCTGTTAAAACTAGTACAAGGACAAAACTGGAGTCAATTGATTTCACCACAGGTTCTACCATTTAAAAAAATATTCTAGCCTAATTACCACGTTCACCAATGAGAGTACACAGGTACTTATATCTCCGAGGGGATAAACCATGGATTTGGACTGGAAGGACGGCAGAGGCGAGTCCTAACTCTTCCAACTGCTCCATGCTTCCCGCGGCACCTCGGTGCACAGCCCACGCTGCCCAGCCACATGCTCCACCACACAGAGAGCCGAGCAGTGCCAGGTACGAGCAGAGAGAGGTACAGCCGGCTGGGCCACTGGTGGCCCCAGGGGAATGGCCAAGACCCAGTGGGACACGGTTCATAGAGGCCACCACGGCCGGTTGGGTGCCGGCAGCCACTTCAGTCCAATGGAGCTGCTGTAGGGGGGTGTAGGGTGTGACGTGGGGTGTTTCGGGTTATTTCTTTTCCGTCGTCTGCCTGCTTGGTCTGGCTGCTGTCAGTCCCCCACTTCATGTTACCTCCAGGGATGCTGGAGAGACGCGGTCGCACTCCTCGCGGGACCGCAGGCTGTGCCACTGCTCCACCGCTGTGCGGTGGGCGTTCAGCATCCGGCGCCAGTGGTTGGACTCCGGGGCGCCAGTCGAGTACTGCCCGATCACGATCCTCCCGATGAAGTCATTGCTGCTCTTCACGTTGTGCCCGTACACTGGGGAGAGCAGGAACAGAAACTGGTCAAGGGAAAAGCATCGCGCATCCTCCTGGAGCCCCAGAGAGCCAAGAGTCCTGCCAAAGCCCCCCTCACGCAGCAAACCAGGCACTAGTGTTTCTTGGCTGTAACTGCACCTCAGAACTGTTAGAGACCGAATCAGGAGTTCAGAAGGAATAAAATAAGCTGTACTACACAGTGAAATATAACTCAATTAAACAGATGTAAATCACAGATATCATGGTATTTAGCAAGAACAGGTGAAGCAGATTCCTAGAGTAGTTTGGGTTGGAAGGGACCTCAAAGATGACCCAATTCCAACCCTGCTGCCACAGGCAGGGACACCTTCCACTGGATCAGGTTGCTCTGAGGCCCATCCAGCCCATCCCTGAAATACAATCACATTGTGTAAAGAAATGCTGGAAGCTCTGCTGGGGCACTGAGAAATGACAAGCAACCCACAGCTGGGTGAGCGAACAAGCAGCATCTTCAATCGTCCTCCTCTAAACGCAAATGTTCCTGCACCGTTCCAGGGCTAATCAATCGCCTTCCTGACTCAGAGACAGGAATCACACACACACAGGCTGTCAGCGGGATGTTTACACAGAAACAATTCACCACAATTATTGCTGCAGCTACTTGTTAAAAGTCCAGGAAAGCAACCTAGGGAGAGACATCAGCCCAACACCCTGTCCTGTGGATTAGCTCAGTCTCCTGGAACAAAACATCACAGACGGAAGCCAGCTCTAAAAATGGGCCCGATCCCAGGGAAGTCTGCGCGCTGCTGCCGGACAGGAGCAAAAGCACTCTGTGTTCTGCAAAGTGGAGCTCTGACTCGGCTCATTAGAAAAGCTGAACAAAAAGACTGTGCAAGCTGAAGCCAGAATATCCACAGGCATTGGCTGGGATACTGAGGATTAAAATAGATCCTCAGGAAAGAGAGGGAATTTTAAGAACCAATGTCTGCAGGGGCTCCAAATCCACCCAGGCTTGTGCAGCAAGAGAAAGTTCAAAGGGGGAGCGCAGCCTGGAGTGGAGCCGAGCGCTGCTGCCACTGGCCTCCCTGCCAGCAGTACCAGCTCTCCAGGCCTGCTGGGAACCAGTGCAAAGTGACATCTGGGGATCCCTGGAGCACCACCCGATGCCGTGCGCACCCCTCCAGGCTGCCAGGACACCAAGCACTAAGCACTCAACCACAATTTTCCCCGCACATCTTGGTCAAGTCTGTGTATCTCCTATCATACTACATCCCATGATTAATTAGTGTTATTTTAAGATGCTACTCAGTGTCTCTACCATCTCCGTACTCTGCAAAGGCTGGTTCCTCGCTGTGGGTGAATCAGGTGTGATCTGCCAGCACAGTCACAAAATGAAGCTTCACAAAATTACATCTCACTTCATTCCCTCCGACAGCTCTGACACACAGTTTATGGGCAAAGATGTTTCTCCACATCAAACTACCCGGGGATATTTTCGGTAACAGCAAACCTTCAAGTGCCCCAATCATTTCTCCAAATAACTGCAACTATCTTCAAACCACAGCTAAAAATGAATTGGGGGTGCATCTTCCCTTTAGGAAGACTGCGTCCCTCCTGCTTGTCGCCATCAGTCATCCCGGGGCGATGCCATTAGCTCTCTGCAAGGTGACGCTGAGGAAGCACCTGTCACAATGCCAGGTTGGGGTTATTTGGAGAGACCACACCTTTGGAGGATGCAAGGAAGAGTTTTAAGCCATCCATCTCCAACCAGCACACAGCCTGCCAGAGTTATTAACGAGTTCTCCTGCAAGGCGATGGATCACAAGTGTATCTATCCTGGCTACGCTACATNGTCTTAAAGGCCATCAATTAATCACAGTGTAAATTAGCAGTAAGGAAGTACCCCAGGCATACCAATTCCTTCGAAAATAACCCATGTCAGGATTGTAAAATGAGTAGGTGTGCTAAATAAGAGGAACTGTTATTTTACTGTTGATCTCAGTATTTTGAGCTCTTATAAAGCATAATCTCAGGCTAGTGATCCTAATCTCATCATGTCAGGCAATTAGCATGCTGATTCCTTTAGGGCATTAATAGGCTAATTATATGAGCATTGTAGCTCTGTTGTTAACTAGTTTAGCTGGCTCAGAGGCAGACTTATTGTTGAAGAACTAGGAGGACATTTTCCGAGGCCACATGCTTATTCACACACAGACCACAAGAGCTGGCGCCAGATTTCACCCCGGGTTTACAAACTCGCAGCTTCACCAAAAGATCGGATCTTCGTATGCTAAAAATTCAGCTTCATTCATCAGTTCATGGGTCTTTAAAACTCAAGCCCAAGCCTTTCTTGATTCCACTCTTAAAATGGCCAGTATTTGCTGAGTAGATTTGCTCGTGGTTGAGCCGCACCGAGCTGCTGCACGGACCTTACCCAGGAGAAGGTGCTAAGGGCAGTATTGTGAAAACAAGCTCTCTTCTTTGCTCAAATTCAGAAGCACCGTTTTCCCTGTTGCTGTCACCGGTTCTCCCAAGAACCAATTGGAAGGAAAACTAGGAGCCCACCAGCGCAGGTGAGAAGCTGAAAGCAGAGGCTGGCTGTGGTGCTGGCTCTCGCTGCTCTGAGCTGGAGCCGTTCTGCATCGTGGGTTCTGGTCGTGGCGTGGGGAGGGGTTACAGCTCCCCCCATCCCTCCCTCTGCAGTGATAATCTCTTCCCAAACAGATGGGGAACTGTTTCCTTGAGCACCAACAACTCTGCACTAACTGTTGCTCTTCTTATGCCATTTACACTCATGCCTGACACGTGAGTTGGCTCCAAAGCCCAGCAGGAGTGACTAACGTCACACTCTAAACACAGACCCCGCGTGTACCACTCGTACCCACCAGGACTCCACGGTGCTCACAACCGACACCAACACGACAGCTTTTCAAGATACAAGGCAAGCTGCACACGGTTGTGGGGCTGCCCTCCGCCCTGGCTGGAAGGGGATCTGCCGATGGAGCCGGCATCCGCAGGGAGACCTGATGTCTCAGCATCCCCTCCCAGAGCCTGAAAGGAATTCAGTGTAGATTGCAGATTAAATCTGCTCTTGGACACAAAAAATCAGTATATCCAGGGAGCTGCTCAGAAGCAGA
>WAAB01013662.1:52026-74749 GCA_013389865.1 Piaya cayana | reverse complement strand
GGTGCTAAGGGCAGTATTGTGAAAACAAGCTCTCTTCTTTGCTCAAATTCAGAAGCACCGTTTTCCCTGTTGCTGTCACCGGTTCTCCCAAGAACCAATTGGAAGGAAAACTAGGAGCCCACCAGCGCAGGTGAGAAGCTGAAAGCAGAGGCTGGCTGTGGTGCTGGCTCTCGCTGCTCTGAGCTGGAGCCGTTCTGCATCGTGGGTTCTGGTCGTGGCGTGGGGAGGGGTTACAGCTCCCCCCATCCCTCCCTCTGCAGTGATAATCTCTTCCCAAACAGATGGGGAACTGTTTCCTTGAGCACCAACAACTCTGCACTAGCTGTTGCTCTTCTTATGCCATTTACACTCATGCCTGACACGTGAGTCGGCTCCAAAGCCCAGCAGGAGTGACTAACGTCACACTCTAAACACAGACCCCGCGTGTACCACTCGTACCCACCAGGACTCCACGGTGCTCACAACCGACACCAACACGACAGCTTTTCAAGATACAAGGCAAGCTGCACACGGTTGTGGGGCTGCCCTCTGCCCTGGCTGGAAAGGGACCTGCCGATGGAGCTGGCATCCGCAGGGAGACCTGATGTCTCAGCATCCCCTCCCAGAGCCTGAAAGGAATTCAGTGTAGATTGCAGATTAAATCTGCTCTTGGACACAAAAAATCAGTATATCCAGGGAGCTGCTCAGAAGCAGAGAGCGAAGTAATTATCATTTGGGGGTATCAGACTGACCCAGCCTCTGCTTATGGACAGGTAGATAGTGCTTTCCATTTCAGAAACCTATTTTTCCTGACAGAAACTACACACCTGATCTCATAAGCTCTTTTTCCACCATCACAATAATTTACACAATGGCAACATCCATTTCCAGGCCAGCACACAGCAAAAAGCAATTAAGGAAGCAGAGGTCAAACCAATTCCTTCTGCAGCTGCTCTTTATCAAGGGATGCATTTGGAAACAGAAAGGCTTCTTTTTAAAAAAATCTCTTTATAACAGAAAGGCTGGAATAGGAGGAAAAATCTTGCAGACAATCAAAGTGATGTAAATAAAATAATTTTTGGGTTATATACTTACTGATGCAGCACTCCTAAAGGACCCACATCAAACTGATAGGGGCCTGGATGCTACGTGTTACTTTTCATCAGGGTGGGGGCCCGTGTCCTTCACGGGGCTCCTGCAGAGGTGAGTCCAGCCCAGCTGCCTTGCTCCTCATCGGGCTGCATGGCCAGCCCAGAGCTGCAGCCCAGGCACGGCAGGGACTGCCAGGAGATGCAACGGGACGGAGAGCTCTGGCACAAATAATTTAAACTCTTCTTCAGTCACCTACATCAGTTACTCGCAATGCAATTAAAACCATTTAACTCAGAGAGAAGAAAAATCACAGGCAGGAATGTGCCTCTGTTCTTCATCTGCCTTCTTATTCAGGCCAGACATTAAGCAGAATGTTTTCACTCAGCATACATCAGTTTGCTGTTCGCTCACTTACAGTCTCACTTACACTTACCACCATTCCTTAACAAATTGCCCCCAAAGGTTTCCTTTTAGGTAGTTGTAGAGAGCAATCATGTCTCCCCTCAGTTGTTGACACAGCCTGTGAAAGTTTCACAGAATCACCAGGTTGGAAAAGACCCATCGGATCATAAAGTCCAATCGTTTCACCCAATACCCTTGGCTAGGAACTGAATTAAATACCTACACAGCAAATACTCTTACTGTAAGGGCTTTGGCCCCACAGGCACAACTAACCACACCGTGTGCAGCCACACTCGCTGCTGACCAGCACTGCACAGCCAGCTGCAAAACCTGCATCCACAAACCTTCAACCACCAGTGTCTTGCGTTGGCAGCCCCACTATGTGATGCGTCCAGATCCTCGGATTGCAGCCAAACCAGAGGAAAAGGAAAATGAGAAAAGACACACCCGAGGCTGCACACGAGCAATTTGTCAGCAGAGCCTCCCTGAGGACACAGGTCGCAGGAGACCACGGGGTCTCTCTGGCAGGAACCACACTCCTTTTCTGCACTGAGGCATCAATACTCCCTGCACTTCCACACTGCAGGGTTACAAAAAGTGCCCTGTTGCACACGCTTGCACCACTCGCACAGGCAACGCTTTGACTCCCATCCTCTGGGGGCAGGAAGGATCTCGCAGCTTTTTCTACGCTGGCCACCGAGCTCTGCCATCAGCTACGACATCTGAGGTTAAGCAGCTCTGAAAACTACCTCTGAACTGCTTGACATCAATATTAAAAAGCTGTTTAGCACAAAGAGGGTGCTCCTAGGAGCAGGCAGCAACAGGACTAATGACGTACACTGAGAAGGTCACAGGTGTGGATCAAATTCTGCGCTTGGGTCCTTGAGCGTGACCTGTAATATTTAGTACAGAGGACAGAAAAACACAGGAGAATCATAGAATCGTAGAACAACCAGGTTGGAAGAGACCCACTGGGTCATCGAGTCCAACCATTCCTATCAAACACTAAACTATGAGAAGAGGCAGTGGTTTCAGTTATCAATTTAATCTCCATCAGGCTCTGATGCGCACATAAAACACACACCCCAGATTCTCCTCGGTGAGGCTGCTCCCTGCAACATCTGCACCCGCCCAGCTCCAGAGGGAACTGGAACCACTTGCTCCAGGCTGATAAACAGCACCTATCGTGAAGACTTCAAAGCCACAGGTGGGGATCTGGAGGATGGAGAGCAATGGGTGCTTTCCTCCAGAAAGGTTTCAAAGTCCACGCATCGTACCCACTGTGGAGAGGCTCTGCCAGACAGAGCAGCTTCCAAAGGCCAAGGTCTCCTGCTGCCACACACCTCCCTGTTCCTCTCTCCCACCCTGAGGAGCAGGAGATGCCCTCACAAGACCTGCGAGGTCATCTCCTGCGGCCACAGGACCCAGAGCAAAGCAGCCAGGATGGCAGGAGGTGCCAACTGGGAGCACCTGCTCTGCCTAGACCACAGCACAGACCATATGGTGTCCAGTGCATAAAAACATTAAGTATTTTATAACAGCAGACATAAAGGCCAACTCTGATCTAAATTAAACAGGTATAAATCCCCAGAAAAGCCACTGCTGACATCAATGTTTTTTTCTTTTCCCTGCCTTTGGCCAAGATAGGATTACACAGGTTTAAGCACAGATTAGATTCTGCTTCTGAGCTCCAGATATGTGGAATATACAGACAGCCCAATGCTTCAGAAACACGTATCTAATAGGCAATAAGAAACAATTTTCTAGCAGCAAGTTGCCTAATTATCTGTCCATCTAGGAGATGTTACAGTGCCCAGCGTGATAGCACTTCAAAACAGAAACCACTTCCTCCTGCTTACCCACATGGGGAAAAAAAATAGGTTCATTTGCCTCATATACTAGAAGAGATTTTTTTTCTCTCATAGATGTGTGCAAAAGACAAAGCGCCTTAATATTTCTGCGGTAAAGAAAAAGCAATAGAGGAAACAAGAGATAAGCACCTGAAGTAGCAAGTCAAAATGTGGATATGTAATGACCCCAAATACACTGCAGTGTCCATCCCTGCAAACAAGCACCTAGAGGTGATGCTGACATCTAAAGGTCACGCTGTCAACACAGTCAGGCAATCAAAATTCAGGTGTATTTCTGGAGAAGCCTGAGGACAAAATCATTATCAGTCTATTCAGCTAAGTGGGACATTTGGAAATCAGCCTGCTAATTAAAAAAATACCATTGGAAAGCCTTGCTATCTCTCCATCCCATTCATAGGACTTTTACACATCTCATCCTGTGCAGACAAAACCCAAAAGCATCACCTTGTCTACAGCAGGAGGCTGACCACCACAGCTGATGGGGAAACCATGAATGCTTTAAGGCTTGAGGAGCTTCAGATGTTTCTCCTCAACCAGAACTCAAGCCACCTGCAGGCCCAACTTAACATCATAATCAGAATGAATCCTAATTAGTTTTATTTCCACCTGCGATGGGTTTGAGGGGGTCTGTGAGCTGCAAGCCTTTGGTGCAGCAGTTTTCTCCTCTGTCTAACCTGGGCTTGCTTGGAAGGTGAGGTCTGGAGCTGACAACCACCTTCAGCTTCAGTCTGTCTCCATCAGTCTTTTCTTCCAGGTCACGGTTGCTCTCCTCCCCACATCTCAACCACCAGCAACTGCCCCAGAAACTGCTATGGGGATCAAATGTCAAAAAACCCTCATTAGACAACACACAAACCCAAACTGGTCTGTACCAGAGCATCTCCACTTTACTGGGAACAAAGGGTGGCAGAGGGGCAGAGCTACCCTCACCAGGAGCTACCTGTGCCATTAGTGACCAGTTACTCCTGACAGAGATAAATCCCAAAACCTCTGTCTCCAACGAGAAGTCAGGATTTCAAGGAAGACCTAATTCCTCTCAAGCTGTAGCGCCACAAAAGCAACGAGTATGCTCAAACAAGCAGTATTTCTTCGAAAAGAAAACATTTCTGTGAAAGTAAACCAAACTAAACTACCCAGAACTACATCGTTAGCAACACACATTAACAATGATGTGATTATTTTTTCTCTAAAAATTCGAAGTTCATTAAATGGTTCCTAAGTTTTCCCAAAGGCCAAGGGAAAGGGAAAATGAGCCAATAGAGGAACCACATATATTGCTATTGAACAGCAATCCGTTGTTTTAATCAAGTGCTGCCTATTAACTGGAAGTAGATGAGAGCCCTGGGATAAAGCATCAAAGTGATCTGTGGCCTGAAAGCAGGCGCTGTTGCAGCACTTGGGGCATGGAGACACTTGATGGCACTGTCAATGCCCCTCTGCAGCAGCTATTGAAACACAGGAGTGGGTGTTCCAAGTCTTGCTGTACAACAACACTCCCTCAGGAAATCCAATACTTACAAAAATAAATAAAAAACTGCTCCTAAATCATTACAGAAAGGAGAGATATGGTCCTTTTTAAAAATATACTGAAGAGACTCATATATAAGAATCCTGTGGATGGTTCAGAAGAGAGAGTGCCCATGAGCTGCCTCCTCAGCCGTGCTCATTGTGAAGGTCTCACCAGCTGTCACACGCTTATCGAGGACACCTCTCCATCAACCAGCAAACCCTGCCCCAGCTGCTCTCTCTGCTGGGCACAGCAGTGTCCTGCTGGAGCAAAAACCACCTTTCACATGGCAACAGTGCCGTGGGACAAGCCCTATCACCATGCTTCATCAGACACCATCAGCCCTGATGCTTGTCCCAGCTCCAGCTACGCTCTCAGCCAGGTCAGATGAGAAAGCAGGTTCTCCCTCTGCATTTGCACAGACAGTACCCAGAGCATGAAAAGGACTTTTCCCTCTTTGGGGACGCTGCTTGTTTCACAACCCCTAAAGATCCTGTCATCTAAACATGTACAAGAGCTTATTTAGATGGAGAAAGACACACAGTCACCAGAGGACCTCGGGGGTATATATACCCCCTAACTGTGACCACTGCAGGTTGCTTTTTTTATGGTACGTAATGAAAAGACGTTAACGAGTCACCAAGATGCGGTTTGCCCTGGAGCGCTGGTGATTTTTACTGGGCCATCTGGGCTTTACTGCAGCGCAAACAGCATTACCGATGATTGCTATTAACAACATTATAATCATTAACAAAATACTACAGTGCTCAGATTTCAGGTGTTGTCTGACTCAGGCTTTCTGAAGGTTGGGATGAGATTTAGAGGACAACCTGCCTAAAATCCATCAGCGGAGGGAGTGTGGTGCCTTTAGGCACCCAGCATCCAGCTCTCCTGAGCGCAGAGGCTGCAGTCACACCTCAAATATCATTTTTTTCTGCATGGAAATGACCTTAGTCAGCAGCTGACAGCCCTGATGTCTAAGTCAAACTCCACCTTCCTCTTATATTCACAGATACACGTGGTTAGGAGAATATACTGTCTTTTAAAGCTTGCTCCATTTCTCTTCAAGAGGTGAATCCATGACTTCCTTGCACTTAAGCAGAAGATGGCACATAGGGGATGTGCATCAAGCTGTCAAAGACCAAAAAGTGGAAAAAAGAACCACGTAAAAAAGTGCATTTCTGTTACAGGGTGTATACAGACACTCATTACCTAGACAACATGTTTGATGGAGTAAATTAAAATCAAACACCTTCTCCACTAGCTGTTGCTTCACTCATTGTCTTTTTTTCCACCAGGACATTAAGCTTGTTCGAATTATCAGTCACTTCCCTTGTTCTGGCCTCTTTTTGTTGAGAAGCTGTAAACAGACAATAATTGCAGCAGGGATCCTGACCGTGGATGCCTCCTCCTGGAGAGAACATCTCCACCCAAGCTCATCCCACCTCATTTTAGGCATCATGTGAGTTAGAGGGACAAAGTTAATAAATTGATAGGAATGGTTGGACTCAGTGATCCGGTGGGTCTCTTCCAACCTGGCGATTCTATGAGAGAATTAATCTTCCCTTGTCTAACTAGTGGTTCACCTTGCAGAGGGAGTCAGGAGCTTCAGCTGAGAGGGGCTGGCACAGCTCCACTGCTTCCCAGTGCAGCCGAGCCAACGTAAAGACAGCTGCAGACTGGGTCCAAAATACGAAGCCACAAAAAAAGGTTCCTTTAAATTATTGAAGATATACTCACTTCTGGCTCCCACGACTGCTTTTACAGCTCTCTCTCCATTCAATGCATCATCACCCAGACTTCAAGCAGGATTATTTTCCTTTTCAATTGGACTTTGACTCAACAGAAAATCTAATTAACTGACCTAATGGACTAGAGCTGTGGACTGAAGAAAAAAATTAAAAAAACAACTCCCACAAAACAGACAACAGAAAGAACCACCACTGCAGACAAGAAAAAAAAAGTAAAACAAAAAAAAAAGGAGAAAAAGTGTGGCCTATGCTCCTGCTTTGTAGAGGTGCAAAATAACAGAGATCCTCACATGGCAAGGTACGGCTTCTTCATGCTGGTGACTATTCACTCTTTACTGTCTTTCAACAGATGATCCCAAAGCCCTTTGTAACCTTCTAAGCTGCACAATGCTCTAACAAGCCAGGAAAGCAGCTATATGGGGAATACCACTGTCCCCATCCCAGAACTTCAGCCAAGCTGCACACTGATAATGATTTTATTCTGATAATGATTTTATTTACGGTTGGACTCAATGATCCAGTGGGTCTCTTCCAACCTGGTTATTCTGTGATTCTATTCAAACCTCATAGGTGCACACAAAAAGAAACTGGTGCTTCACTCCCTCTTGGGGACATGCTTGCCCCAACGCCTGGCGCATCTCCATCACTTAGAGCATGGAACGTGGCTCAGCATCTTCAACACCACCACACCCCCTGAACCACCTCAGCCCTGTGGCACCATTCTGATTCAAATTCTGATTCAAAGGTCCTTGCGACAAGATGGGCTCTGGTTCCTCTGACAATGGGAGGCAGTGCAGGCACTGGACCTGCAGAAGTTTGTTTACACAGGAACATGATCAAAACCTCTGGGCTCCACCTACCTATAGGCCACACAAACCACATCTCTCAAGCAACACAGTTGTGATCACAGCTAAAGCAGCAAGCCCAATGATGCCCGCAGCAGAGCCAAGCCTGACCCACACATCACTCTTCACTCCGAGAGCAGCCACGAGAACCTGGCCCCATTGCTCCTCCCAAAAGCTCTGCGTGCTCCTTCTCAGCTCTGTAGCTGCTGGTGACAGTTCTGGCCTGGGATTATTTATTGCAACGTTCAAAGCAAGCAACACGTCACTTAGAAAGTGAAGCACCACTTAAGAGGCACAGCACTGAAATCTGACTGCATTACACACGATCATAAATCTGCTAACTTTCCACCGACTTAGTTGAGAACACATCAATTTGCATGGAAAAGAATAATCAGACATGCACTCATTAACACTAACTTCATCAGCTCTGGTGAGAATCAGTGTGTTCTCTTCACCTTTCTGACTGCAGAGAGCTGTTATTCTGTTTGCCTTTTCTTCTTGTATTAGAAAAAAAGGGAAAACAAAGAAAAGAGTATTTCACACTGTCATGAGATCACCTGATGGAAGATTCCAAGAACAAATTCATCACTGCACGTACAAGGAACAGTAAGGGTGACATGCACACAAAGCAGTGACTAATTGTAGATTTTTTTACTAAGGAAATTTTTGAGCAAGAAGGGTAACATTTAAATCGTGGATCAGTATCACTTTTGTTAGAATATGTTTGGAAACAAACTAATGGGTTGGAATTAGGCACATTGAACCAGTTTTGACACCTGTATCTGCCATTTAAGAAATAAAATTCAAAACTACTTCAAAATATGTTCTTTCAAATGCAAATTTCTTTCTCTTCATTGAAAGGTGATGACTAATGGTGGAAAGTTGCCCAAAAAAAAAAGTTGTTTGTGAAGCACGAGAGATCAGTGTTGGCAGGAGAGTGTGGGTTCCATATTCCCACTCCTGCCCCTGCTCCTCCAGAGGGCAAGAAGATCTGATCCTGGTCCTGCTGGTGCCCCAAGCTCTAGGGCGTATACAGCCTGGGAGAAGCCCCAGCATGGAAGGCAACCCCACCACTTCCTAAGGGTTCCTGCACCCTGCCCAAGCCCATCGGCCTCTGCATCAGAAGGTCTTCTGGAAGGTCCACAGGTTCCATTCAGCCCCACTGGTGCCGCCCAGCTCCCAGGCCAGAGCATAGCTGGGAGCTCCTGCCTGCACTTTCCTACACCTGCTCCAAGGAGGACACCAAATTACCAATTTCTATCGAAGCTTTCATGCCTAGAGAGCCAAAATAGGAGATTTGGAAATCATTTAAAAATAAAAATTCCTATCACAGCCAAACACCTCTAGCGCTGACAAAGCTCTCGAGTAAGGTTAGCTCTAGGACTCCTCCTGGCTCCCACACCACTTCAGCAGTGCCTGGCATGGCTTGGCACCAAGTCCCAGCCATTTAAAAATAAAGATATGAACAAACCTGCTTACAGAACAGGTGATGCCAGTGTCAACACCTACAGCTGCATAATCTCACTGGTAAATTATGTCAAGGACCAGAAGTTATCTTTGCCAGTGTTTGGGCTCTGGGATAATTCAATACTTCCCT
This sequence comes from Piaya cayana, assembly GCA_013389865.1. Classification (NCBI taxonomy): domain Eukaryota; kingdom Metazoa; phylum Chordata; class Aves; order Cuculiformes; family Coccyzidae; genus Piaya; species Piaya cayana. The sequence continues at coordinate 65,705 of WAAB01013662.1, read as the reverse complement.
CTCATTCTTCTCATTTTTTATTTTATGCCTAAGTCAGTTCTGGCTGAGAAATGCAACTAATGCCCCTTCTACTCTGCACAAAAGCATTCCCAGTGGCACCAGTTAATCACAGGACCAACAAGCTGAATTCCCAGCCTGCTCCAGCCATCAGGTGGCAATGCTGGGGGAAGATTCTGCAGAGGAGAGAGTGCTAGTTAAGCTTCCCTGGAGTCTCCAGAGATGTCACCCCTTGCAGGGTGGCTGCTGGGACAGACACTGTCCAGCACGGGCTCATCTTCACCCCCATAAGTGCTCCTTTGCTCACCTTGGAGGCAAGTCAGTGGCCCCACCACATTTACCTGTGAATACTAGACTGGCATTCTCCAGTTCTTCCTGTGGAACCTTGAAGCTGAAGGACTCGTTGTAGAAGGGATCTATAGTCCCCCGCATGCAGGACGTCTTCTTGGTTTTTGTTAATTTTAATCCATGAACAAGCTGAATTTTCACAAAGGGATCTGACAAAAGAAACCACAAAGCACAGGCTCTGCATTACAGGCATCGTTGAGTGGGTACCCCAGTTCATGAAGGTCAGGCTCTGCAGGGATGGACCACGCTGGAAAAGGGTCTTCGGAAACCAGCGGGATTCGTACCACCACACTGCTCCTCGGGGATTTGCACCGGAGACGAAGTCAGGCAGCTGGATTGGAAACACTCCCTGCCAAACCCACAATTAATGCCAGCCCTGAGGGAGGCCGAGCACGCTGCTCTGTTTGGGAAATGCCAATATTCTGGCAGCAGCAGCGGCTGGAGCAGGGAACGTGGGAAAAACACCTGACCACATATGCATAAAACAATTACTAGCAAGCACACTCCGAAATTACAGGAAGCGATGCATGGATGCTGGAAAAACCTCATAACCATGCACAGAACAACTAGATAGCACAAATGAAACCCCTGCAACATTAACACTCGGGCAGCACATGGAGCATCTGCAAAAGAAGGCACAGGCCCAAACAGTCTGCCTTATGAAACAGAGCATGGGGGTAGTTTAAAAGCTCCTAGTTCCTCACCTCACCCTGGTTCAGAGATGTTTAATTATGGCAAAGGTATTTGCACCCTTCATTTTATCTTCCATTACTGTTGGCTACATATATAAAATTAATATCCAGAGCCCTGTATTAATTGGAACTGGGTATTCAAATCCCTCTGGGTCCCCCACAAATTTCAGCCTCACCACTGCTCTAAAAGCACATATGAACAGTCCATGAGCAATGTGAGAAATGCACTGCCCTTTACCTGAACCTTGGCTCATATCTGTCTGAAGGAGCTGTTTTGCTCTAATGATGTCCACGTTCAGCCTTCCTGCGCTGGGCAGGTAGTTTAGTGACAACAGCAGCTCTCCCAGCTCCACTTCATTCTGCAGGGTAAAAAGGGAATGCTGAAAATTAGAACAGAGCTCAGAGGAGAAGGGGAGACCAGGAAGAGAAATAAAATAAATCCCATTTGTCTAAGTGCCTGAAAAACAGATTTTAGTCATGCTCTAAACTGCAAGCAAGAACCATCTGGCAGTACTTCATGCTGAGTGGGAACGAGAAAGAATACCATCCCCAGGTGAAGATCAGCCTTTAAACACTGACCCTTCACCAGCTTTTCAGCAGTGAAGCAAAGAGGACCTGTAAAGAGGAGTGAAGACAAGGTCAGTAGTTTCTACCTACTCGGTTTTGAATGGTTCCAGGTGGTTCTGATCTTACCAACCTCACATCCTCATTAAGTGCAAACACAGACCCTGGAGAGGACATCCTCTTTTTTTCCCCCAGCCCCAGGGACCACAGCAGCCAGCTGGGAAGTTCAGGCACGAGATGGTTACAGCATTCCTGGACCACAGGATGGTCATTCTCAGGAGACATCCCCTCAGCATTCAGCTTCGTTCTACCAGGAGACCTCAGCACAGCTTAGCTGTGCCCTTGCTGTTCATCACGCTGTACCATGGCCATAGCTACACATCAGCATAGCTGTTCTGTCATTATTTCTTTCAACTAATGATGCTTAAAAGTAATTATTAAAAAAAAATAGAAGAAAAGAAAAAAAGAGCTGGAGAACTGACATCACTGCTTCTCAGACGTGACAGCTTAAAATAACCTCTTGCCCTCAGCACGACCTGGCTCGGAGATGCTGTAGATGCAAAATACACACAGCACAACTCTGGAGACTGAAGACACATGAGCCAGCCCATTTTTAACATATCCAGTCTTACTTCTCCCTTCCATTCACCAACTGTACTGGGTTCCATGCAGGCTTCACTTCCTAGAAATTCAGGTACATTTGGGCAGCGCAAATTGGAAAACTAATTAGTATGTTTTTACCTGCTGGGAAAAGAAAATCAACAGCTCAGGTTGCAAATACCAACCCCCTGACACAGCCAGCAGGCAGGCTGGCACTGGACAGGGACACGAGACCTTTCAAGTCACTTAGAGTGCTGCAAATTCACATTAAAATTCAGGAGAAGCCCTTCTGGATCCATCCATTGGTGGAACCTGTTGACCTTATCCAAGACCTGTGTCTGGGTGGCGAGGGAGGACTGGGGAAGTTCAGCAAGGGAACGCAGATCTCCACACTTACAACACGTTTAGATTTATGTTCCATCTTTAAAAAACTGACTCACACTGTACAACTAAAATATCAGATAGGGTATGTACCACCCGCTGACGCACAGGTAGATCCCAGCATCTGTCCTGACCTGAGCCCTCCCAGCACCGTGTCCCACAACCCTGCAGGAGCCACTGAAGGAGCCACTATAACGTAACCATCATGCTGCTGCCCGACCCATGAGCCTTCGACAGGTAAAGGTAAAGCTAAACCTCCGATTCTCCATAGGACCTAACCTAGCAGGGATTTGGCACCTCTAGATTATTCAATTGCTTTTTTTTCTTACTATCTGGGCTTAAATTGAGCGAAGTGGGCTATAAAACGCTATACGCTTTAAGCATTATCCACTGAAGTCAGAAGACAGACTGCCATCAGCTCAGACCTTATTTCCCAAATCTCAACAGCACCTTCTGCCTCTCCATACTTCTCAAGCATGCCCAGATTTCTATTATTTTAAGGGAAGGAACCCACGGAGGCCAGGGCAGGATTGGTGTTGCTCCAGCACAGCAAGAAAGCAGCAGCCCTGCTGTAGGCAGAGCAGCAGCAGCGTTTGTAGCAATAACAAAAGGCGTTTTCAGACGGAAACCCAGATCCCCAGATAGCTCCCCTCTCCGTACAAGTGACTCAGCCTTTTCAAGGCACTTAACTCAAGCAATGAACTGCCTCTGATCTTATAAATGCATTATTGCTAGCTTAGCCACAAGGATCTAGGAAATATGCTTCAAATGCTGCCACAGTGCCCGAGGGGACATCAAGTACTCGGAGAAAGCCGAGCAGTGGCCAGCAGCCACCACGTGTTTTATCCTGGCACATCACACCGTCCCTGTCTTCACTGTGCCCTGCTGCATCGCACTTATCAGCTTTCTCCTGCTCTCTGGTCATTGTCAGCAAACAAGCAATTGTGAGAAACACTCATTCACGGGTAAAATATTTAAAAAGGAATTAAGAGGTTGCTTCAAGAAGCCCAAGGTACAAGGGAGGGCTGAGCGGCCACAGACTCAGAGGCTCAGGGGGTCAGCAGGGCTGCCCAGGGTGCTCCTCCAGCCCAGCGACTTGCTGAGCTTACCTGCATCATGGAAACACACTGGTTTGTCGCAACCAGTGACCCCCACGCCCATTATCTTGTTTACCTGCACCTTTATCAGCAACAGTGTTAAGACACGTCTCTTTGGGGGATGGCAGACACAGAAGCACGGCTTTTGTCTTGTCACACATCAGAGATTCCCCAGATCTCAGAGGCGCACAGCAGCCGAGCAGAGGAGACAGATGCTTATGCATGAGAGGTGTCAGCACAACACTGCTCACTGCGGGGAAAGGAAGTGCCTGAATTTTATTTTTCCTAGGTCTTCTCATCAGGAAACTGAAAAGCTGTTGGTCTCACATTGAACATTTTGCTCACACACCACAGTGTGCCCCACCATGCAAAGGCATCATTTCAGTTGCCACTATTATGCTGATGACACGCTGATTTTTGGCGAGATCCCAGATGACCCTGGAAAAGCAATTTCCTGTTTGATGAGGTGCCGAAGTGACACCAAGTCTGGGATGTCTGAGACTCTCCTCAGCCCTGATTAACGTTTCACTCCCGGCTGTTCCTCTCTGCAGCCGTGTTTGTACTCAGCCAGTTGTTTGGATGTGCAGCCCTGGGCTCGCCTGTGATCCAGAACCTTCTGCAGTTACCGTTTGGGTTGAACCAGACACACAGAAGTGTCTTGTCTTTTCTGTTATCTCTGAAACACAAACAGGCTACCTCAAGGGAAGAGGTTTTAATTAACGCCACTTGTGCATCTTGTTTGGATCAGAGCAATTCTTACCTTACAGCCCCCCCAAACAGTTTGCTGCGCTTTGCTACACCACCAGCACAATTCTGCAGCTGAAACCTTCCCCGGATCCCGACGGGAACCAGAGCACATTACATCAGCGCAGACATCTATGCAACGCTCCTAATGAAGTTTCAGATTGATTTTCCTCCTCAAGGTTATCTGTGACGGTACCTCCAGGCACATTACAAAATGGATGGTTCAGAACAGTTTGCTCTAACAGGCTTTCTACAGCACCCTGTGACACACAGCAACCACCTCGGGAAGGCTGAGCTATTAAGGACCAGAACCTGAAGAAAAAACCAAAATACTTACCAATGGATAAGAGCAGCGTTATCTATGTAACACACACCAAGTAGATGTATGATGAAAAGAGGCACAAAATCTAAAATCTTACTGGCTTTGCATCAGTTTGGATGACCATGAGAAAACCTCTCCTGTGCAAAGACCTTTGGGGAGAAGTTTTCTTGTGGAGAGGTCTTGCCCCTACCCCACATCAAGCCCACCCCAGGGCTCCTCCTCAGCAAAATCACCCCACAGCTTGCTGGTTCTCCACAGAAAGGGCAAGGCGTGAGGGGAAGGGATGAGGTGAACAAGATGAGAGCTGGAAGGATAGAGAAAAAAATATCAAAATGAAAGATTTGTCAGTGCTGGAGCTTTAAAGACTGTAAAAGGAAAGGGGGAAAATCCACTGACCTGGATCTGGGGAAAAAATAAAGAAACAAAGAAAAACGATAGAATGTCATAGGCCAAAGTACAATAAATCACAGGTTAAGAGCCAACAATGTTGTCATGACAGACAAACATCATCTCGTCATTCAGCATCCCAGCACAGTGCCCTCAACTCCAGTGACCTGCCAGGGTGGTGCCATCCAGCCTCCAGCCAGGCTTCGCCCAGCATCTCTCTCACCAGGTGAGCTGACAGGCTGATTTCACATCCTGTTAATGAATAAGCACAGCCCCGCATAACCAATCCCTGCTCATCATCGGTGCTTCTGCATCACTCCTTCAATTAATTAAAGAAGAAAAGGAAAAAGATGGTGACAACATCCACTTTCACAATTAATTTCCCATGACCGTGTCATGACGCAGCCTTCAGAAAACTGCTGTACCAGCTCCCTGAAGCAAGTCTCTGCCTTTCCAATGCTTTACACCTGTCCGAGAATGGGTGCTGGGATTATTTTCAATACTACACTGTGCTACCAAACGCAAGGCATCACCCACGCTCTCCGAGGACGGCTCCTGCTCAAGGCTGCAACGGATAAGCCAAGGAACAAGGGTGTCCAGATCAAACTGGTACCTGGAGGTACCAGTATTCACACAGCATCTGGTACTCCAGCCAACTGGAGGCCTCCCAGCTGTGTGCTACACCCACCAGGCCGCACAGCTGAATCCAATGCAGCATCCGAGAGGGATGCTCTGAAATAAGTCATTACCTGAACTTCAAATTCCTTTCTCCCTTCTCCTTCCCGGTGAAGGCACTGTAAGAACAAGACAGCAGTACTTGTCGTAGGCTGATTCTTGAGATGGGAATCAAAAATTGCAGGGAGCTGCCACAGCAAAGCCACTCCATTTGCGGCACACGTACCACTTTGAACATAAAACGCTGACAGCTCCTTAAATGACTGTCACTCTAGTGCACTCGCAGTACAAAGTTAAAAAAGCAAGTCCAACACACACTCCTTCCACTACAAAAATGGCTAATTTGAGAGGAGAAGAAATTTTTATGCTATTTTCCCACCACAACCAGGCAATTTATTTTTTTTTTTAATTTTTTTTTTTTCAGAATGATCTCCAAGCTCTCATTACTGCTGGTCTAAAACATTTATTCCTGCCCACTCAAATCTGCCAAAAGAGAAATGAATCATATGTCAATAAAGCTTGGGGTCCTGAACATGTGTTTCAGAATTAATCTTAACGGTAAAACGTGTGAATCTGAGCCCAGCTACAGCGAGGCCTGCCAACTTCATTCATGGTAATTAAGCAAAGCCACATACACTTAAGGGGATATTTAAGGAGCGCAGAGTGTTCCTATGGGGACTGGACTCAAGAGCTACTCCATGAGCAGCTACTGAGCTTTAGAAACATATTAATTACCCTGAAAAAAAANAAAAAAAAAAAAAAAAAAGCCTCCCAGAACTACCAAGGATAAAGAATTTGGCAATACCTGCACTGACATTTTCTACAAGGAATAAGTCCTACTTAGTTTCTGGCTCTGATGAGACATTGGACGGCAGCTCCCCTGCGCCTCCGCTTTGGACTCAATCCCACAAAGTGCTCAACGCATAATCCAAAATAAAAAAAACCCCAAACACTCATGCACAGGTACAGTCTTTAGCCTGAAGCTTAGCACCAAGTGGTTTATTGCACCGATTGCTCAGGACTGAGGACAGCAAGGTGTTCACCCATACTTGGGGCCTCCAATAACCCATTTCTGCCACAATGAGCACAGCAACACTGCACGACCCACCTCGTTACACCCAAGATTAAGTTCTCAGACTGTCGGTTAACAAGCAACTCCATGAAGTGGTAATGAAGACATTCTGTTATTAATGACCATGGGCTTTCAGCCACTGAGGAGCCACACATCCTATCCAGAATGCCAAGGAGCTCATCCTGGTCCAGTGCACTCAATGGAGCTGTTGGCTGCAGGAGCTGGATCACACCTCAGCCTGAGAGAAACTCAACCATCCCTGCCAGCACCACACACCCCAGAAGATTGCTGGCATCCCCTATTTTTTACAGCAGGGTTCAGTCTTGCTGGTACAGTCCCATAGTGAGGTATTGCCCCAGCTCTGGCCTTGATGGGGGCTCAGTGTGATGGTGGGACAAGGACTCAGCACCTGGTTTTACCAGCACGGTCTATGGCAACAGCTTTCAGGTGGATGCAGCAAGGGCAAAACAGACTTTCATCTTAGCTGATAGCACTGAGACCACTATCTCTGCTCTTCTATGACTCTTGCCCCTCCAGCATGAAGAGAAAAAAAACTTTACCACAGCTCCTACCATCTGGACTCATTTTTCTCCACTTCTCTAGCTCATGTTTCTGTCTATAAATGCCAGCTAAAAAAATTTTTAAAATCACTTATTTCTTGTCTTTCATCTTTACGTCTCATGTCTACGACTGTCTGTTTTCCTCTCCCTCCTGTTTTCCAAGCACCAAGCTTCAGCATTTTCTCCACCAAGATCTTTGCTGCTGCTGCCAGCTGCCACTCCATGTCACAGCCCTGGGGCAGCCAAACCAGCCTGATAAATTTTCATCGACTAACGATCAGAACGGCAGCGCGGCAGCTTTTCTCTCCTAAATCTGAGGACACTTCTATAAAATAAAATGCTACTGCACGTAGATTTCTTTGTCCCCGCCTATCATGATCTCGCAACACAAAGTATACATCAGCACACTCAGGTTCAATCCAACAACAAATTGATAAAGGTTGTCTCTGCCTCAACTAATCAAGCACGAAAGCAAGAAGTATTAAAAAAAAACCTGTCAACATGTCAAATCTATGATTCCACAGGCAGAATCTTCCAACCTGCAATCAAAAACTACTCAAGATTTTATATCACAAGCATCACTGTTGCTGAAAGACATTGAAATGCAGGTTTTTGAAGTAATAAGCTTTATTGTTTTACTTCTTCAAGGATTTATTTTAACTCTTTCATCAATGCATTTAACTTTAGTCAGTGCTAAGAGAAAATGCACCTTATTCAATGAACTTCTAAAATCTTATCAACTGAGAGAACATGGGAAGATGGTATCAAACATCCTCCCCGGACAACCCAGTGCAAGTAGTGTTACTGTCTTTGCAGTTTCAGTCTGACAGTTAAAAAGAACAAGGAAGTACTAAGACCAAAACAAGGCACTTCACTAATCAAGCTGTGAAGGATTTTCTGCTTAAATTAAGTTTTGCCTTTATCTTCTCACTATCACACAGAAAAAGGCCTGTAAGGTTAGGACTGCCCATTCAAAGGGAGTTTCCTCTTTTTCTCCTTGCTTTTATGAGTATAAGAAATGCCAATTTCTGCATGAAAAATTCATCTTGAATCCTGGTGAAGAAGATGGCACTGCTGAAAACAATCCCAGAGCTGGCACGGAACTGGAACAGGCAACCCTGTTACACCAACCTTGAGTGGCACTCCTGTCCTTGGCACAAATGCTCGAGATGCTGCTCATGCCACACTCTTAGCTTGGCTTTTTACAAGGTCCTGTGCCTCTAGCTACGTGGGTGATACCGCAAGTAACAGATCTGGTAGCTAACTACCGTTCCTGGTTGCAAAGCTCCGATTTTCCCAGTATAAGACCAGTTACAAGCCCAACATTATTTCACCCCAGAAGATGCTGCAATAACAGGATGACAATGACTAATTAAAAACTGGACTACATTCCAACGAGCAAACAAACAGCACAAAAAACCAGCGAGAAATATTGCAGCAATAACCCGATAAATCGTTACCTGGGAACTAGGCACAAGGGCTTTCCACCAGTGTCCGCCTTTCACAAGGTCTACATCGCTCAAGGGCATTGACACTTTGCCAATAACACAATGGCGTGAGAATTTGTCAAAATCCACTACAGTTAAAAGCAGAGTTCTTCTCTGGGCTTCTAGAAAGGGGATTTCAAATGTGTACCTCTCTTCAAAGACCGGGTTCTGTGTTTTGCGTTTCACTCCAGTCTGCTTGGAGTTCTTCTGATCGGGGAGAAGGCAGATCTTCACGTAGGGGTTGGAGTGAGCCATGTCTTGCCTTGAACCATCGTAAGAAATCGGAGGAGGCAGATCTTTAGCCTCAATGACTCGCACTATTAGGTAATTATGCAACAGGTCGTACTGAGTGCTAAAATGCAGCATACCCAGCTGATATTTCGTTAAAATCTCCTCGTCCGTCAAGGAGTCCAGATCATCGCTATTCGAGTCAAGGGAGTAAAGTCTAGGTTCAAATTTTCTAAAATAGTCATCTGGGGTATAAGTTTTCCGCAGAATAGTTGGCTGAACTATTTCTTTCTTAGCTCCAATTATTCCAAACTCGATAGGCTTAATGTCTATTAACGGAGAACTCGGCCTCCTCGACTCTAAACCTAAACAAGAGAAACAGACAAATAGAGTTGTTAGAAACTCGACTGAAGTCATTACAGGCACAAATCACCTTGTGTGGCTTTGGGTACAGCTGTTCTGTGCCATGAGCACAACAGTTTCTCAGTGGGACTTTTCACCATTACACGACAACAATTAATAACACTCTTACTCACAGTGAACTGTAAGCTCAGCTATGCTTTCCTCCCCTGTCCTTTTTCATGTGTAATTACCACCGATACACGTCAGCAAGAAAAACAGGGCTAGCCCCTTCCACTGTGTTCCTGCAGAACAGTACGGGATTTGAATCAACCTACCTTCAATTTGACTTGATTCCCTGACTAAAAGATGGAAGAGCAAGCGCTACCATTTCATTTTCTTCCCCCCTCAAGAATTACATTAATGTTGGAAGGATGACCTTACTTGAAATCCGCCTCGTGAGGCTGTAAGTGGACCGTGATGCATCTGAAGACGACCGCCTTCTGTCAGGGGAAACATCCTGAAGAGTGGGAGGCAGCTCGCTGATTGTATTATCAGAGTCTCCATCTTTGTCCTCATTTTGGCTGCTTATCCTGTTATAACGAGAGACCTTTGGGTGATTCAATCCAGCAAAAGGAATATACACAGCATAAAAATGCCTTCTGATCTGCTGGGTCTAATCTTGGGTGCGCACCCCAAGATGATGCAGGGTTATCTTGATCTACCCGAAAAGGAAAAGGCTGAGCAACTGACTTCAGACCTACGTAAAAACCAGGTTCTTTATCTCTCTGCTTGTCTTTCAAACCGAGTTATATCAGTACTAGAGCACAATACAGGCCACACAGGCACATGTCACTCGGATCTTGAACAGAAGTACTGTATTTGTCTTTAAGAAAAGAAGCCAAAAACCCCCAAACCCACAATCCCCAAGCAGTAGCTTATTGCTGGAAATTCACAGCTTTACTTCGGAAGCACAGACTTCACTAGGAATGAACCAGCACGGATACCACCACGCTCAGACATCTCAAACCTACCACAAGCCTCTCTCAGTAAAATACTCCTTGGTGCCAAACCTCAATCTTACACACACAATTAATTCAGAGCTATTTATCGACATGCCCTTTTAAATAACTGGCTGCTTTTTCTCCGCTTCTATAAACAAGAGGCGATTCTCAAAAGGTAGTAATTTGACAGTGGTCTCAGTGGGAGCAGGGAAGTTTGCAGGATCTAAATAACAAAGCAAGTTTTGATGAGAGCTGGGAAAACTTAGCATCATAAAGACGTCCACCTGTAAGTCCCATTTCAGTTTGGCTTTATATATACACTCTGGGTGTGTATAAAAATTCTGGTTAAAAACCTGAATGTGTCACAGCCACATCTGCTCACAAAAGCAGCCAGGACCTCCTACCTTTGACTGAAAGAAGAGCAAGATCAGACAGTAACAAATGCAAGAGAAAGTTTCCGACTGCTTGTTCAGAGGGGAGTGGCTGGCAGACATCTGGAAATGGCCCATGGAAATTAAATCACGTAACAATATGTGATGTGTAGCACATCATGTAAAATAAGCCTTTTGGTTAATCCATGAGACAGAGTACTCAAAAAAAAAAGCAACAGATCACAAGGAAAACATCAGCATGAACTGAGCAAAGCAAAGGGGAATATTGTTTGAGTTTCACTCCTGATTCACTCTTTCTATGTGCTTGTCTTGGTTGGCTATACACGAAATACATTGAATCATTTGCTTCAGCAACCAATGACTGGTCTAGAGCAATAAATGTATTCTGCAAAAAGCAGCAGACTCACTGAAAAGGCTCCCAAAACATAAAAAAAGATTTAAACTGGAAATTCTTACCCAAACCCACAAAGTTCACATCAAGATCCATGCAGATCTCACCAATACAGAGCCACACAACTCATCCACATTAAAAAAAATAATTAAAAAATCTCCATTATAATCAAAACCCAAGCCTAAGCTAGAAGAAGCATACAATATTTGCACAGCTCTGTAGTCCAAGTCATGCAGTTCAACATCTAATCAGCACCTGGAACACAAACAGTTTTTTCACGCCTAACGGTGGGTCTACAGAATCACAGGCGGCATTAGGATATACTCATGTTTGAGAAGCAAATGCAGAGAATGAGGAGAGGGTAGGGTGAAAAGGGAATCAGGAAGAGAGGCATTAAGGATGTTCTACAGCAAGTAAACATAATAGTGAGTTAATAACATACAGATGACCTTTAGTAAGGAAATTGCTACTGAGCTACAATAATTTTTCCTCAAATAAACTCCGTCTCTGGTTAAAGCAGCTCTGTTTCTGCTTAATCCGAACCTTTGGGAAGAGGAGTCGCATTCTGATTTCAATTCAGTCTCACAGACTAACCCAAAAGGTAAACAGTGCATAATGTAGAATGTTCCATGGTTGGACTCGATGATCCGGTGGGTCTCTTCCAACCTGGTGATTCTATGATTCTAAAACAGGCAGCACCAACACACACCCTTACTCCCAGCCCATTTCTGCAAAAACCAGGATGCATCATGAGATAACAAGAAGCAGCTACCATGCACTCAGGACAACGCCATTAGACTTACTTCTGTAAGAATTTTATCTTTTTTTTTTCCTAAGTTGCCACTGGAGGCTACTGTAAAAAATTCAGGAAGTGAGAAAAATCAACATTCTCCCAAGAGGAAGGGTTTAAACTTGCAGCTTTAACGTCCCCTCCTGAATTTCCAGGACAATGAGGTGTCTCAGAGGTGCCAAAGGGAAAACCTACGTGCAAAAAATAAAGGATGAATTATTAAGCACAGGCATTCAGATGTTTGCCAGTAGGCCAATGAAGACCATAAAAGCAGTTTTGCCCTGGGTACTAGGTGGGGAGGTGAGGAAGGAGTAAATTGCATTCTGTGTTTATACCAGCATCCTGGGTCAGCAAAGAAGTGGCAAGATGGCAAGATTTCAGCTGAAAACCTAGATCTGTTTAAAATACTTGCAGCTTTTTACAGAATATATCACCTTGTGCTTATGGCCATTCCAATAAGTTGATCATAGAGGCTTTCAGATGGAGCATGACTGGGAGAAAGCAATACGAGAGAGAGCGTTTTATGAGTCCAAAGGTCTCCATGTTCTCTGCCTGTGGCAAAGTCCAGCTCATCTGCACAGTCACTATACATCCCAGTTTTAAGACCAAAAGAGGAACAGTTTCAGCACTCACAGTGTCCCTTTAGCCAGACAGAAGGATCCAGCAGCCACAATTACACTATTAGCCAATCAGCCCACACCCTCAAACACACAGGGATGTCCCTTTGGCTCCTCAGCACACCAGAGAAACTCTGAAGCATTGTTCTCTCACAACAAGCCTACCTACCTACTTGGAAGCAGGTGCATAATTATTCCTGCGGCAATCTTTCTATATCCAATACTGCAACCTCATCACTGTGTTCTGTGCACAATGTTTCCCTAGTTAGCATCGATTTTGTTACCATTTCCATTAATTGCAGGTGAATCCATTCCTGGGTATGTATCAGAGACGTAAATATGCTGATCCGCATTTAAAAATCACTCTAACACAGCTTGAACACCTCTGCTTTTATTGCTTCAGTATTAATTACCATCCTGTTCTACCTGGATTCAAAAGACTGTATAGACAAGACTGCAGTTTAAACAAGAGACAGTTTATTTCATGCAGCACCAAGACATGGACCTTCCAAACCTGACCCAGACTAATAGTAGGTTCTCACAGGAGTAAATAAAAATAACTGAGTGTAACTTAATCCATCTGCATGTCATTATCTCATCTGTTATACATTTAACTGGTCTAAAAATAAAAACAAAATTGAATGTTTGCTAAAGACAACTGGGAACAGACTTTAAAAACTGTTTTCTACAGTGAATTGAAGCAGAGCATAAAGCAAAGAGAATTGCCTCCTTGCTATGCTGCACAGCAGTTTGTCAAAAGGGAGAGGAAATGGTGCAAAAGAGATTACAATGTCGAGAATACATAGTTCAGATATATACATAACATGCTTGCAGATTAAATGCAGTATCTCGTTTGTCCAGGCAAACATTTTTCTATGTATTTCAGCTTTATCTTCAACATGTGTAGCTGGCTTTACCACTAGACCACCCAACCAACCAATCAATATACTCGCAGACAGAACTGATTGCTTCCATGGTTGAAATATCTTTTC
>WAAB01013662.1:31311-45960 GCA_013389865.1 Piaya cayana | reverse complement strand
ACACACACAGACACAGAAAGAGATACACGGACACAGAAAGAGACACAGGAACAGACACACAGGCACAGAAAGAGACACACGGACACAAAGAGACACACGGACACAGAGACACAGGAACAAATACACGGACACAGAAAGAGACACATGGCACAGGAACAGACACACGGACACAGGAAAAGACACATGGACAGAGAGACACAGGGACACAGAAACAGACACACAGAGACACACAACCACGGAAACAGACACACGCATGCAGACGTGTGCGTGCACAGACACACACAGATGGACACACATGTGCACACATCACACACACAGACACATGCACACACACAGACATGTCTGCGTGCACACCCATGCAGATGCACACAGACACACGCACATCCAGACACAAAGACAGGCACACACACACACACAAACACAGATGAAATATTTTTTAACTGAAAGAGGGGAGATTGAGATCAGACATTAGGAAGAAATGTTCTCCTGTGAGGCCGGTGAGGCCCTGGCCCAGGTTAGCTGTGGCTGCCCCAGCCCTGGAGGTGTCCCTGCTCATCACAGGGGGTTGGAACAGGATGATCGTAAGGTCCCTTCCAACCCAAACCATTCTATGATTCTATGAGGCATCACTTTGCTTGGCTTCATGTCCATGTGCTGACCTACCAGGTCCCAGCTGGAGAAGATGTGAGCCAGTGAGAGGATCCTCTTGGCAAATTCCACTGCATAGGTGGTTAGACCTGGGGATTTCAAGTAGGAAAATGGTCTGGTTTGAGGTCAAACTCTTGGAAAGGGAAAGGAGGGGAAAGGCAGAAATTTTGGTTTATTCCTCATGAGCATGACCTTGGTACTGTACAAACAACAGGCTTCCCTACATGCTGCTGTAAACACTCTTGCCCTTTGCTTTTGAGGAAAGTCTTATGGCCCCTTCATAGAATCATAGAATCACCAGATTGGAAAAGACCCACCGGATCATTGAGTCCAACCATTCCTATCAAATCTTCCTAGCAGATGGATTTACACTAAACCCTAGTTTGGTGGGTAGAGGCAGAGAGGCAAGAGGCAGTTACTGGGGGGGATGGCAAAGCCACAGATGTTTTGGAGAAGGGAATATGTGCGACTTCAGATGTTGGCCAGTCTAAAACCAGGGGTCTCCACTGCTCCTTGTGGACCCTCTGGGACAGGATGGCTTTGGAAAATTCTTGCCTTATTGATCTCATTTCATGGGCCATGAAAGTTCTCACTGAATTCCGTGAGAAACTCCCCTAGGCTTCTGTGCAAAGGGCCGTAGTCTGAGTTAGAAAAATAAATTCTCCTTCTCCCCAGGGAGAGCAGCTACCAGTTTAGAAGAACAATTATCACAGTGGAGATAAGCAAGAAAAGAATTGAACTGTAGCACTTACTTGTTTTGGGCAGTTTGAAGCATATGATGGAACGGTGATAGAAACTGTCAATTTTTGCTCTGCAATTCTTTTTAATTCCACTTCTTTCTAAGTGCCAGTGTTTAAAATGTCAGCCTTTACTTTGAATATCGTTGCTCTTTTCATCTTGACTCACCACCGCCTTGATGCATCTTGCAATAAGTGAACACGCGTATTTTTTTTCCATGTTGGAACATAGCGGAGAGAGGTTTAAACTTTCAAACAGATTTTTTTTTTACTCCTTAAAGGCAGGATGCTGTAAGGCGCAAAAACTATGGCATGACTCACTATATAAACATTATGTGGATGTTTGTACTTACCCCTTTAAAAATGTTTAGGACAGAGAAAGGAAGAGTCAGTGCTGCATCAATTGTCACTGACTTTGTTTTGGCTGACACGTATATGTACTCTGAACCCAAAAAGAAGAGAAAAAGAAGTTTTACAGGGGGGGAAACGCTGATAATGGTTGGTTTTTACATGGAAAAATGCCTCCCTCCCCATGCTTTAGTAGCAGACTGCGGCACAAAGGCATAAGATAAATGTGCTTCCCACTCCTACATATATGTGCATTTAAGTGCCTTTTACACTGCTGCTCGAAGGCTTTTAGATTACGGTTTCTCCGCAAATAGATTCGCTAAGCAAACAGAGCTCTAGCCCAGAGAATATGATGGATTCGAAGCAGCAGACAGGTGGTTATTGTAAAATCTAATTTCAAATCTGCATATGGCTGGTGCTCTGATTAAGCTCTGCTTCTCCAGCACTCAGAATAAACAGACCCATTTGACATGATGACAACATAACCTTTGGGTGTCCTTTGCTGTGCGCGCTCTGTGTCTGATAAGACACATTCCATGCTTCCCACATGCAATGGCTGCAATGCAGACGGGGAGGCTTGCAAATGCAAAATTTCTATGCAGAAGGCAAGTTAATTAACTCTGCTTTTACGGAATATCATTTTACAATAGATTTCTATGCTTAATAGTGTTAAAACACATGGGGAATAACATCAGCCACATCCAGGGCATGTGCCCAGATCATTGCAACCAGCCCGGCAAGTAGCAAAATCTACCTCCAGCACAGCAAATCGGTTCAGCAGCTCTCAGAGAAACCAGAACCAGGGCTGCCGGTGTTCAAAATGCCACGTCTGCATGTGTCTTCCAAACCCTACTCGGAGACTTTCAGCTGCTTCATGCCTTCAAGTGAAGAGAGAAGAGCATCTCTCTGAAAAAGTGGAGAAAGGAATCTTTTGGCTGGTTCAAAGGGTTTTCATTTGAATCCTAAAGCAATTGGCGGTGCTTTTTTTTCCTTCTGCAAGGGTGAAAGCGAGGAGGAAAGTGGTGGTGCAAGATAAGATGAGATGTCTTATTCTGCTGTGCATACACCAAATCCTTATCATCATCACTCGAGCCCACTGGAGTAGCCGGGAACCAGTCTGCTTAAAAATAAGCTTCTTATCTCCAGATGTTTTTTTAAAATGAGAAGCCATTGTAGCCAGTGCCTCCCCACTGCTGCTGGCAGCCCATAAAGGTTGAGCTTTGTCCCCTGCAGCAGCATCATTCCAACAAAAGCATCTCAGATTCACTTTTCCACAGCCGTCCCTAGCAACATGCTTATCTCTTTGCAGGTTTCAGGAAAATGCGGTTTCCCCACTGTGGTTTTTTCAGGCCCTTTTCTGCCTTGGCATTTGGACCCATGAAGTTTTATCCAAGTTTTAAGCAACCAAGAGCAGGACTGTCCCCCATAACCTACACTTGAGAAAGATGAAAGGCCAGTGGGCACTGGTGCAGAGACCCCGAGCAGTGGAACAGCAAACAGGGGGGGAAAGTAGGTAAATAATCCTGGTTTTGGGAGTGTAAGCCATGCTCTGAGAAGCAGATCGACCCCAGCTACTGACAGAGAAAGCAGCAAACTTGGTTCACCTGCTTTGGCCCCTAGCTGTGTCCCAGCAGTGACCCGACACAGCGTGGTGGAGAGAGGGTTTGCCTTGGGGCAGGACAGCTCTGCTCTGCTGACCCCACACCTCAGTCTTCCAGCAGCGAGGATTAGCTTTAGCTTTGACTTTGCCATAGAAAAAAAACTGTATTTTTAATAGCTCTAGCACTGAGTCGGTGTCAACACCAGCGTCACGTTGTGCCTCGTTACAGCAGAAGATGCCTGAAGCCTCCTGAACAGAGTTCTGCTTCTCACTGATAGCAGAGGTGCAGGCTAAACCCCACTGGCTGCCCACCCAGGCTCACGTACTGATTTCTTCAATCCTGTCTCCAAAATTCCAGCATAGCAGGGTGCCCAGACAGCTTTGTTTAGAGCAGGGAAAGGCTATCCCCTTCCCCAAGATCATTCCTGCTGTGCTCCAGGAGTCAGCACTAAGCCTCAGCAGCTCCATCCCAAGCTCTGGCCCCTCGAGGGATGCAGGGGTCACAGCAGCAGGTCTTGTGGCAGCAATGATGCAGTTTCCAGCAGGAATCAGGCTCACATCACTGTGACAGAAACAGATTCCAGCTAGTGACAGGAGGGGAAGGTGCTACAACCCATTTCCATGATTCATCCAGCATTTGGCCTCAACTCTCTCTAAATTAGCCCATCAGCTCCGTGAATACGCCTGATTCAAAGCCAAGATGCCATTTCCCAGGCTTCTCCATTTTCAGTAGCCAACTGTTCTCTATCTTACGTTGCCATATTACATTACATCATCCAATTTGCCTGAGCTCTTATCCCTTTCTGGTTTGGCATTACCTATCCCAGGATCTCCTCCTTGTCACATCTCCCACACTTGACTCACGCCCGCAGCTGGGAATAAACTACGGGTGCTCCCCCGGCTTGTTGCTGTGGCCTGGAAAACACTCCCCTGCTGCACTTCAGAAAGAGCCTCTGCTGATCTTGCATCTTCTGGAGAGCATCTGGATTATTAACTGGCCACCTGGCAGCTCCCTAATTGGCAATATCGGTAAAAGCACATTTTTCTCTTTTCTTAAGCTTTCAGATGAAGTGGCTAAATTTGATCTAAAATCCTCAGATCCTCATTGCCTCGTATCGTTTATAATGGCCTTGCTTATGCCCTAGAAATTACAGCTACGCACTGGTGCTCACATCCCTTCTGGTTTGTCCTTAACATAAATTCTGACAGGGAACCGAATGACACAGCATAATCTACCAAAGCTATTTCTCTAGTAAACAGAGATAAACACCACAGGCAAAGGGCACGCAGCAGCCTCCGAGGAAACAGGCATCGCATATTGTATCGAGCACTTGAATCCTGGCGGAGGGAGCCGACGCTGCCCAGTTAAACCACACTGGTTCCCAAAAAGCTGCTCCCATCACAGTGGGGGCTTCATATAAACTGAGTATCATCAACAGTGGTGAAGGCAAACAGGGACTGCTAGGGCACATATGTAAATATGAATTTGAGTTCAGGCTCTCCCCCCTCTCAATTTGAATCATAGAATCATAGAATAATCAGATTGGAAGAGACCCACTGGATCATCGAGTCCAACCATTCCCATCAATCACTAACCCATGTCCCTCAGCACCTCGTCCACCCGTCCCTTAAACCCCTCCAGGGAAGGTGAAATTTCAGCTGTGGGAGAGCCCCCCCGAGAAGTTGACAGCACTGCACAGACTCCTCTGCTTTGGAACTCACTCCCTGCTTTTAGGCCAAAAGAACTTGGACACGGTATGCGCTGGGTCATGCTAAAAAGGCAGAGTATTTTCAGACTTCCAAGGCATGAATGTTGTATTTATAGGGAAGTTTGGTTTTTCGCTTGCTTTTGTGATTTATTTTGTTTCCAACTGGTTTATTCAAGCTGTGGAGCTGAGGAGTTAGCTGCTAGATTTCTTTTCCAGATCCACATTTCTAACTGTTCGCGGACATAAAACAGAGCTATTTTTGCGATCTAAGTCATTACGGAGAGAGTATCTCACAGTCCCTACCCGAGCAAATTCCTAAGGAAGTGAGGTCTATTTTTATAGTATTTGTTTTAATCTGATGACTGAGAAAAGAACAGCAGCCTTTGAGAAGCCGAGAAGTGGTATCCCCATTTCTCTGGGAGACAAAACCCAGCAGAAGGAGGAGCTGGATGGGAGGTGCAGATGTGGCTCCTCCAGCCCCATGGGATGCAACACGACCTCGGCCAAAGGGGCTGAGCAAATGGGGAACAGAATCCAGGTCTCCAAAGTAACACAACCCCAGAGATGGAGATATTCACAGTACCTTCAGTGCCCATCTTAAAAAGTAAGAGGATAACTTCGAAAAGGTTCCCAGTGTGGGATTTTATAGGATAAGGCAAACTCAGTCTCACACTCGCTCAAGGTCAAGTCCCTCCGAGACTCGAGGGTAAAATTATCAGCTAAACACTGAGAGCTTTGCTTGCACTGCAGACTCGCAGGTTACCTGGTTTAGAAGAACAGCCTCACCCCCTGGAAGCTGTTTGAATACCTGCGCTATGGCTCTTCCCATTTCATTCACGCTAATTCAATAAGTCACAACATTAAATATTCTTTTCTTATTTGTATGAACACTAAGACCTGTATCAAATCTAGAAAGAGGAGAGGGGGGAAATTGGCATTTACATTTTTCTCCTTTCCAGCAGTGCCCTAAAGACTTAAGTTAATACAGAAACAGATGTGGTCAAGCGCACTAACTACGTCAGGAAGGTTTTCAAACTGAGCCCTGGGGCTGTGCAGCTGTAAAACGCAGCAAAAATTATCCACAAGCATTTGAACGTGGCTGGTAAGATAAAAGCTTTTAAATTATTAACCAAATGACCAAAACAGAAAAATAGAGGCCGCTTAAAGCTTTTGGAAAAAAAAAAACCAACAATATCAACAGCTATAAAAATGCTTCTAAGCTCTGAAGGAACAGCTACAGGGGTGAGTTTAGCACCGTTCAGCTGCAAATACCAAATGGTTATTTGCAAAAACATGCCCGCGGCAACTTCAGAATCCAACAGGTTCAAAAGGGTAGGAGTATTTTTATTTAAAAAAAGGCTCCTCTTCCAACCAGCCCAGCCGCAGACACCGTTACATCTGGTTTTCCCATCTCATCAAGCAGACGTGTGTAACACCACATCGTGATCAAGTGAGATGCTCCAAAGATACCCTCATGCCCTCAGACAACCACCTCTTTGGCAACAGCCCCTCCACCAGCAGGCAGACCTGGAGCCGACAGCGGCATCAAAAACCAGCTTGAGAAACACCCTGCACAACCTGCTTAAAATCAACGGGGAGTCTGTATAACGTGCCCGTTAACACAGTGTTGTCTGTATGGCTAAACGTGGTCCTAGGAGGCAAACTTCCAAGAAGCCATGAGAATATCTTCCTAAACGCATTGTACAGTACAGAGAAGTTTTTTTGCAGCAGAAATAGAGGGATGACTCATTTCCTCTGTAGCTGCTGCTCCGGCGCTTCGCTCGCACAGGCAGCCGAGCGGCTCCTTCTGCCAGGGCAGCGGGAACTGGGAAATTCAGGAGCAGCAGCCGTAAACCTGAGTTTTGAGTGGGGATTGTCTTTACAACCAGTGACCCCAGACTGTCACCTGGGACAGCAGAGGAGACAGATTGGCCAATGGTTCCCAAGCTCTCCCTCCCTTGATGGGAATCATAGNTGCACAGAATAGCACTGGAGCAGTGAGACGAGAGCCGCTCTCTCCTTTGCTCTCCTGAAGCACGACTAGTAAGCACATGAATTTGCCCCTGAATTCAGCTGTTTCTCTTCTCCCCTTCTGGAAACTGAAAAGGAGCAGAAACAGCAGTAGAGAAGGGGGCTGTCTTGTTGGGGTTTGCTACAGTTCTCCCTCTCTTTCTACAGCTAGAAGGTTGATAGGAATGGTTGGACTCGATTATGTGGTGGGTCTCTTCCAACCTGGTGATTCTATGATTCTGTGATTCTAAGGTTTCTATCAGAACAGCCCTTTCTCCACTAGAAAGGATAATTTTTCATACTTTATCTGGTAGCTAGTAACCTTCACAGTATTAATCCCCGTCACTCCTGTCTTCTAGATCCCTTACCTCCCTTTTTAATCTTCCCCACCCAGCTTATTGCCACTCTTTATGGCAGGGACAGAAGCCTAACGAGGATCACAACTAGCATGAAAACAACCAGCCAGCCCTTATTACATCCAGTCCAAACTTCCACCTGCAGCTTTAGTCCTTGATTTAGGGGAAAAATCCCCCAGGTTTGAAGCAATGCACACCTGTAACTGGAGCACACAGAGATTTTCTGAGTTTTTCAATCAGCATTGCTATCCTTTAAGGGATAAATTATGCCTTCCTCAACACAAACAACCGGTACACGAGGACACTGGATGCGCACACGTTTCTAACAACTTTTCAGAGTTTTTTTTGTGTAAATCATTACTGAATCCTAACAGGCTGTTCCACATACAGAGAACATATGTTACCTACAGCTCTGATGCTGATGAAATATTACGATGCTTTGAATCTCTTATAAAAGAGTTGCAAACATGCCAACTCTCGGTTACGTATTTATAAAATCGGACACTGCCGGCACACACGAGAGCACAGGTTGTCTCTTAATTAAGCAAACCATATGTCTGAGAAGCTCACGACTTTGATATAATGTACTGGTAGATCTACATGCAGTCAGCCCTCCACAGCCTCAGACCCCCTGAGTAAGCAGAACGCTGTGCTCTGAAGCATCAGCAAGCACTGAAGGCGAATCCACGTGCTTAAAGTGGTGCAGGTCCTTGTCCCTGCGTGGATCAGCAGCTGGTGACACCACCCACCGGTGCCATTGGCCCAGCAAACATGGGGCTGGCTGCTTTTCTGCTACTCAAATTAATTATCATCAGCCTGAAGGTCACTTACCTCAGGGAGACTAACAAGGGCAGACGTTTAAGGAGGTGAACGGGAAATAATCCAGCCTAGAAAAGCGAACGTGCAGTGTCTGAACTCTTCTGGAGCCTTAGGAAAACGGGACACGCAAATTAAGAGTCCCTTCCCCTCCAGGCAGCTTTAACTCACATTAGCAGTACTTAATCAGCAATTCACCACTGACCTTGGCTGCATTACAAGGGAGGTATTTGCACAGGGACGGAAAGATTTTAAACAATTTAATCCAACAAGTTGGAGGCAAACCAGCTTTTCTTCAAACACCAAGCACGCGGGTCCTTAGGCCAGTTAATTTTTTGTGAACAGATTTATCACTAAAGGAAACTCCTATGTTGCTTTAATGATTTTCTGCTGAACTGAAAGTCGGGCACCAAGCAGAGAAATATTTCAGAGCGAGGAATGGAGGCCAGGGGATGGGTTTTGCTTTTTAAAGGAAGTCATTAATAAGAGATAATGTTATTAAGGAGATAAGGACATAAATACACTTCCTCCCCGCTGACTCGGGTGAGTGTTGATGCTAAAGCAATGACGTTCCTCCAGGCTTGGCCAGCGAGGTGTCCCCTAGCCAGCTGGGCTGCCTCGCCGCTGCACCAACTGCTGCCCCTGCAAGGGAAGAGGCAGGCACGCAAAGACCTGGAGATACTTAATTTTCAGCTTAGCTTTAACAATTAAAAAGTGAGGGGTCTCGCTGTTATTTCATTTTTTAATAGGGAACACGACCACAAGCTATGAGCACATAGTTCTGGCGTCTTCCCAACCACTAATAAAGAAGAGGTAATAAAGAAGAGGTAACTTGCTGGCCCGTCTACAAAACTCCTGCTGGCTTCAGTGGGACTTTTTCCATATTTAATAAAGCACGACCTATGCGGCTTGGAACGGAGACGTGTCTGTGCGGGGCACGCTGAGCTCACCCAAGTACTGTGAAATGAAGTCCTAGTTCTTCATCAAGCACCAGAAAAAGCACATTTCACTCAGTGACCTGAAACTGGAGCCACGGAAACAATAACTCGAGTCCTTCTCAACCTCTGAGCGAGACGGCCACAAACACCAACGTGCTCCATCTCAAGAGTCAGAAATGCTATAGATGGTGCCAGCTGCGCTCTAGTATCTCTCCTGGCTCTGCTCCGTGTCCCTCTGCACAATTCCCGAGGCGTGGACACCCTGCTTTCCCATGGATTTGCCATTTTAGTGCTTCTAAAGAGCACGTAAACCTGCTGATCTCAGCTCTGTGGCTGCAGGTAGCTTTTACTGAAAAAAAAAAGATACCAAAGAGCTTAAATCTTGAGGCGCAGATGCTTTAAACCAGCTGTTTATTACTACAGTGAAATATTAAAACAAACCCACCAACTTTTATGGAAACAATAAAAGTGCAAATGTATTTGGATATTAAATAGGAAATGGATTTACAAACGTTTCATCAAAACGGGCTGACGCTTTGAGCCTATAAACACCTTTTTTTTAAAAATAAAAAACAATAGCAGCCGAACACTTTAGTTTAATCTTTGGTCTGATTATTAACCAGCAAAAAAACAGTTGTACCAAGAAGGCCCATCGCAAACAGACATTTAAAACTTACATTACTCTGCAGAGATTCAAAATCAAAAGAGGAATGTTTTCGAGATATTTAGTCACAGAGGAAATAACGATGTCTGTGAGAAATACACAGCATTTTTCAACACAAAACAGAGTCACACGTGCATTTTGGTTCTGCAAATGGAACATTCTTGAGGGTGACTCCCCTTCCCAGACAACATTCAATAAAAACAACTTCATTTGCACAAGTCTTCACAAAGCTATCTTGCAGATAAAGAGAACCAAGAACCCACAATACTGCTAAATAACATGTTTTTTCCCTCTTCTGTGTTTGCATTTCAGTTTGCGCACACAGAGGCAATGGTTCTGAATTTAAGGCACATCGTAATAGTTAGGATCTTAACGAATAAGGTATTCATAACCTTGTTCTGTGTAGAGTATTCATGGGTTGGGAGAAGAGGGAAAAGGAATAAGGCTGAGATTACTCCTATAGGTCAAGTTCTCTGTACAGCTCTTGCAGATAAAGCCCTGTGATATCTCTGGGACGCTGCAGGTACCAGTGCTGCCACGTTTGTTGTGGAACAAGACAAATAACAGAACAGAACTCAACTTCTATCAGCTGCTTTTGTCACTCTTATTCATGAGTGAACGCTTTATAGCAGATAAACAAAATACACTTAATATCTTGATTGTACAAGAGCCACAAGTTAGTCTTGAGACATTTTCTCAGACCTCCCACCAACTGTGCGTGTGTTGCCTCACTGGCAGTGAAGAGCTCCACTCCTCAAGCACTTGCCCAAGCCCAAAATTAAAGCAAATCCATACATTTTCTCCCATCAGCAGCCACCACAAACTCAAAACCGCCTTGCACTGAAGATCTGCCCACGCGGCTCATCAACCAAGGGTTTCCTCACAGCTCAGTTCTGATGGATTCCAACACTTCAGAAATACTGTCACAGCAAAACCCACTGAAATCTATTTTCCCTACACTCCAAATCTGCCTTGCTCTCAATAGCTCTCCTCCAATTTCATACCCATGTGCTTTAGCTTGTTGCAGTGCAACACTGAGACTTTACACCCCTCTCCCTCACCCCTCAGCCCAACTTTCTTTTTCTACGCTATTTATATTCTCTGCTATCCCTCCTTGTCAGGCATTTCCCGATGCAACCACCTTTTCCTGCCACTATTACATTTTAGTGAGAAAGTTCTCATCAAGTTACCTACAGATTTCCACGTATTGCACCAATGCTAAATGCACACCAAACCTGCATCGTTTTTCAGAGGCAAGATCCCTTTTCAGAGGTGGGGGAAACAAACCCACAGCTGAGTGAACTGGTTATGATGCCAGAATTAACAGCTCTAAGTGCTTTATATCATGAGTTCAGGTCCCAATGTCCTGGGCCAGTCACCTAGTCCTTCTCTGGGCAAAAGATTCAATGATACCAACTGAGGAACCGTGTTTTATGTCAAATACCAAGAAACGCAACATCTAAAACAGTTTGTAAAATGGTCTACTATTAAAAAAAATAACCTCAAAACACCAAGGTAGCTCACAGCCTTAAATACCATGTGCAAAGAACATCTGATCAATACTGCCTATAAATACACGACTTGGATTTGTAGAAAGAAGCACAAAGCTTCGCATACAAAAATAACCCAACTTACGGGTGCGACCTAGGCTATAATTACCTGAAAATACGACTGCTGCAAGAGCAGTTAAAAAAAAACAACAGACCTAAGTAGGCAAACAGCCGCCCAGGGAGTGTTTCCACTTAGAAAAAGTGATTTTTATAGAGCTTCACAGGTTTTGAAAACGTTTTGTGCTCTGATGCGTGATTAAAGCACGCCTGTATCTCCGTGTACACAAGGGAAAGGACTGTAATAGTAACTTTTAGTTATCTTAAAGCTTCCCAGGAGTTACACGTGATTTATAGTTCATTCCAGAGCAGGGACACAGGACACAGCGTATCGGGCAATAAGGCACATGCCCGGCTTCCCAAGCGCCAGCAATTCAGCAACACATGTGGGGTCTTGATGCATAAAATACTTGAGCAGATGACCCAACAGGGCAAGGATTAGAAATTCTGAATTTGCTGACGCTCTGGGACACACACCAGGCTCCTGGACACAAGGCACTTGGAATTAAGGACACTTGCAGAGCTGGTTGCATGGCAATTCCCCAGGTTATTCCAGGTGAGAAGTGGAAACTACCCGGCTGACGCTTACAGAACACCAGAATCCACAGCCTAAGGCTGCCACTGTACCACAAATCCATCCTAAATAATCCTGAAGTACCCTGATATATTTTACGTCCTGCTCCAAAGCTGGAAAATCAGGTTCTTTGGTGAAAACACTGCAAGGATTAGGTGACTGATCAGGTAGTCACCCTAAAAATGCCCCCACGCTGCAGCAGACAGCTTACAGCACTGACATTTGGAGAAGGTTTGTTAAAAAACAATCAAAAAACAAAATCATGCAGAATTCTTGTTGGTGGTCCTTGAGGTAAGGCAAATTCTAAGAAAATAATACTCAAAGGCAGGAAACAAATTTCTACAAGAACCTACAAACAAACGAACCCCAAAATACTTAATAAAAAGGTTTTCCTCAAAAATGATTCAACCAACCCTTCAAGAAAATATTAATGCCTCCACCATCCAAGTATTTAGTGCAGCCAATTATCCTACAAAGAAAGCCCTTGTGAAAATAAAGTGCTATTTGTTTCCTTTTACCTACATCAGCCCTTCAGCATAACCTTCACTTGAACACAGAAACGTGCAACTAGATCCTTCATGATGTTATCAGAGAAGTTTTCTTTCTTCCCTCGATATTAACGTGCACGTTACATTTCTCCTGAGCACAACGTATTCCGCTACACAGGAAACTTGAGGAGTGTCAGAAAGCATTTCAAACCGTGATTAACACCCACGCTCTGGTGCTCGTTGCTTTTTAAGAATATTTTGGTGCATCAGAGCAGAGGGGTTGTTTGCATTTACAGGATGTTTAAATCCCAGATGGATTTTGTATCATAGAAAGGAAATCTCAGAAAAATATCAAATTTGCCACTAAAACAAGTTAAAATAGATTCCCAGAAAGGTCAATTTGAGTCTCTTAAGGTTAGATTCGCAAAGTCGAATGAACGTGCTGCTCCTCAACTAAGGCAACTCCCAGAAATCTCTCAATATTCGCACGAACAACCAATGAGATTAAAACCAAGAAACCCAAGATTAAAACCCACTTGTCTCAAGGGACAGGGGACGGGATGAGAGGGAATGGCCTCAAGCTCCATCAGGGGAGATTTAGGCTGGACATTAGGGAAAAATATTTCATGGAAAGGGTGATTGGGCACTGGAACTACCCAGGGAGGGGGTTGACTCGCCTTCCCTGGAGGGCTTTAAGGCACAGGCGGACGAGGTGCTGAGGGACATGGGTTAGAGATTGGTGGGAATGGTTGGACTCGATGATCCAGTGAGTCTCTTCCAACCTGGTGATTCCGTGAATCCCCATTTCAATGAGTCTCGGGCTCTGGTTTCCCAGCGTTCTCAGGTCAAGGCCAAACCACAGCAGCACGTTCAAGCGGATCCCTCCTTCCTCAGGCGGACGATGGCTTGGGCCGCGCCGTGGGGCTGGGGGCTGTTGTGGGGCGACGGCGGCTGCCCCCGCCGCCCGCTGGCTCCGTGTCCCGCTGGGCCTCGTCGTGGCGGTGCCGGCAGGGGAGGTTGGCCGGGCGGGCGGCCCGGGGCCCACTGTACATGGCGATGATGCGCGGGGCCCACACCCACGTGTCCACCAGCTGGAAGGCCACCGCGTCCAGCGTGGCGGCGTCGAAGGCGGCCAGCAGGTTGACCGGGGCGGCCTCGCGGAGGAAGCGGGGCACGGCCAGCGCCTCGGGGAGCCCGGCGTTCCCCAAGAAGAGGTGCATGAGCACCCGCCTGCGCAGGGAGTCCCTCAGGAACAGCACCAGCTCCTCCAGCCGCTCCACCAGGAACCGCTCGTCCCAGCGCTCCAGCGGCCCCCGCAGCAGCAGCGCCAGCACCGCCGTCTTGAGCGCGTAGGACGAGAGCACCAGCCCCCACCGCGAGCCCAGCGGCTCCCTCAGGCCGCGGCGCCGCAGGTCGCGCAGCCCCTTGAGGATCTGCAGGCACTTGAGGTGGCAGGAGGAGGCCGGGCCGCGCTCCCGCGCCCAGCCCAGCAGCCGCTGCTCCAGCCGCGACGCGTCCAGGCCCCACAGCGCCTCGGCCCCGCGGTGCGAGGGGGGCGGCGGCGCCGTCAGGTAGAGCGCGTGGCCGAGGGGGACGGCGGGGACGAGGCGCACGGCCATGGCCCCGCGGCAGCACACGTAGTCCGAGCGCGGCGCCACCAGCAGCGTGGGCGGCCGGCCCGGGGGCGCCGACAGGCTGAGGCGGCAGCCGTCCCGCAGGCGGTAGCGCGCGGCGCCCAGGCAGCGCCTCAGGTGCCCGCGGAACCAGCGCAGAACCAGCGCCGAGGAGAGGCGGCCCGGCGGCTCCGGAGCCCCGCGCCTCGCCCGCAGCGCGCAGGCGAAGGCTCCGCCGCCCCCTCCTCCCTCCTTCTCCTCGGCCCCGCGCGGCTCCAGCGGCGGCGGCAGCCGCAGCGGCACCAGCACGTCGAAGCGGCCGGGGCGGCGCGCCTGGTGCTGCTCGTAGGCGCTGCCCACGGGCACGAAGTCCCCGCGCAGGCTGAGCGCCAGCGGGCCCGGCCGCAGCCCCTGAGCCTTGGCGGCGCGGACCAGCTCGGCCACGGCGCGGCCCACGTGCGCCCGGCTGTGCCCCAGCACGTGCGGCGACACCCGCAGCTCCCGCGCGTGGAACCGCTCCAGCGCCCCGCGCAGCGACCCC
>WAAB01013662.1:6937-31105 GCA_013389865.1 Piaya cayana | reverse complement strand
AGCCCCCGCCCCGGCCAGCGCCGCGTCCCGAGGCCGCCGCCCGCAGGAAATGCCGCCCCGGGGGCGGGGACCGGCCGGGGCGGAGCCGGGAGGGGCGCGGGGAGAGACCGCGGAGCGGGGCCTCGGAGCCACCGGGGAGGGGGGGGGGGTGCTGCCCCCCTGCTCTGCTCCTCTGAGACCGCAGCTGGAGGAGTCTGGAGTCCTCAACACAAGGAGATGGAGCTGTGGGAGCGGGGCCAGAGGAGGCGACAAGGATGATCTGAGGGCGGGACAACCTCCCGTAGGGGACAGGCTGAGAGCTGGGGGTGTTCAGCCCGGAGAAGGCTCCGAGGAGACCCTAGAGGGACCTTCCAGTGCCTGAAGGGGCTGCAAGAGAGCTGGGGAGGGGCTGTTCACAAAGGCTGCTGGCGATAGGACAAAGGGGAATAGGGATAAACTGGAGAGGGGCAGAGTTCGGCTGGATTTAAGGAAAAATTTCTTCACGGAGCGAGTCCAGAGAAAAGCAACGAAGCTGGGGAAGGGGCTGGAGAACAGGCCTGATGAGGAACGGCTGAGAGAGCTGGGGGTGTTTATCCTGGAGAAGAGGAGGCTGAGGGGAGACCTCATTGCTCTCTGCAACTACCTGAAAGGAGGTTGTGGAGAGGAGGGAGCTGGGCTCTTCTCCCAAGGGACAGGGGACAGGACAAGAGGGAATGGCCTCAAGCTCTGCCAGGGGAGGTTTAGGCTGGACATTAGGAGAAAATTTTTCACAGAAAGGGTCACTGGGCACTGGAACAGGCTGCCCAGGGAGGGGGTTGATTCCCCTTCCCTGGAGGGGTTTAAGGGACGGGTGGACGAGGTGCTGAGGGACATGGGTCAGTGATTGATGGGATTGAGACTCGTGTGAGCAGGGCATTTACAGGGCATTTACATTTACCCATTACACTGCTGTTCAGCTGTGCCTACGTATTCCCAGCTAAGCAATGAAACAGGAACCCAAACACCCCAACCACACTGCATCAGTGTCAGCTGGCACGCCGAGTTCTGTCTGACAAGCTGTGAGCACGGGAGCTGCCATCACGTGTCCTCCAGAAAGCTGAAGTTCCCAGTATGGTGAAAATGCCAACGACGACATCATGGAAAGGAACAGGCTTTCAGCCAGGGCAGTGCAGTCGTACAACCGTCGTGTGGAAAGGGAAGCAGCACTGATTGTGAACCAGAGATGTTTCTTACAATAGGAACACAAAACCTCTCCAAGTTTAAGATCACAAGTCATGCACTCGCTCTTTAAGTTTAGTGTTTGATGTGATCCACATATGAATGACAAGAGTCACCTCCAGACTCCAACCAAGCCCTGTGCACCCTCCCGGGGCAGCCTAACATGCTGCTCTGGTCCTCCCAGCACTCTGGCCGTGCCTTACCTACCGCAGTTGGGGCTCTTGTCCAAGAGCTGGGGAAGCAGAACAAGGTGCCAGCGTGTCACCCTCCCCGTACATCACAATCCCAGGCATGGGAGCCTGCTCAGCCCTTCCCTTCCTCTTCCTCCCCAGGGATCAGCGGAGCTCATGGGTCTGGGGATCCCCAAGATGGAGCCAGGTAACCCCCAGGTTTGAAAATCATCCGGTAGAGCCAAATCTTGCATCAGGTGCTCACATTAAACTAGTTTAACAAAAAAAATTGAATACCAATCTAATCAAACCTGGATGTATATGAGTGTTTAAATGTAAATTTAATCACTAACTGAAATGCTTTAGCTTAATTAATGGTAAGTCACTTAAACTTGTATTCGCACCATAACTTGCTACACTAATGAAAAGAGATTGCATAGCTGAGCACTAATTTGCTGATTAGAGCAAAATAATTTAAGTGAGGACTATAATATTTTCATTATAGCAGTTTGAGGTTATTGTGCCATTTGATTGATTTTTAATTCAATTTAGTGAGATTGAACCATTCTAAATAGGTCTGGATCTTTAATGCCTGTTTGCAAGTGAAGAGAGAACCCAAACCCACGCTCTCCCCTAGCAGCAGGGTCACCAGTGCCTCTGGAATCCTTATGCTTTGAGTCCTCTGTGAATGGAAACGAACATGCTCGTAATTAAAGGTGGACACACATGTGGGAGAAAGCATGGAGCAGTAAAAAAACACATAGAAAGCACTGAAGTGAAACAGCCTCAGGCACCTTTGCAGCATCACATATTAGGGACCATGGATGTGGCACTGCAGAGCAGAGACGTCACTCTCACAATAATTTGCTGATTCTCACGGCAGCAGAAGAGACATCCACAGTGGCCAAAGAATGAAGAGCTTGAATTGAAAAACAAGAGGAACGGTTACCCACACCTAAACAAGATTTCTGCTGGGATGGGAGCTCTAACGCAGCACGATCCTCGTATGAATGTGTTATTCCTCTCCCATCTCTCTGCTCACAGCGTGACAGATGACAGAGGCTCCGGGAGAGACGCCTCAGGCTCAACAAATTTCAAGCTCTCCCTGAGAGCACTTTGATATTAAAATTCACACACTTGAAATTTCCATACCTTTTGCTCCGCTGTGGTTACAGCTTTTCTGCGATCTGACTTGACCGGAGCCTTAACAACTCATCTCTGTGGGAAGATTTTTAGTCATTCAAGTAGTATGAAATACCAAGGGCTGAATCTGAACTCACTAAGAGATTTCGGTTCACACAATTGAGCACCAGCCTTTGGCTCTGGAATAAACACTCTATCTTCTTTCTAGACCCATTTTTGTCAGGTTTATGAATTATAAGCCTATGATAGATCTTCTAAATATCACTCCTAAACAGAGTACAATGAATTATTCATGATGATTGAATGCGTCATTTGGATTTTTTCCCCTTGTTTTAATGAATCATTCATGGACTTCTGGACATTTCTCTTACTTGAAGCTGTTCATCGAATGCTTTGAATGAGCAATTTTGAACCAGCAGGTTTCTTGGACACCATTTGCCTCCAGTATCCTCTGTCATTTGTCATTTGTGCTGTGCATACAGCTGCACATGAGCTACAGCAGTGATTTAGCTCCTCAAGGAGATGACTAAATAAATAAAAACACAGGATAAGTTGAAGGCAAGTACTTGTCCTAAGAATAGGTATCTTTCAAAGAGCCAGCCAACAAGTCCATTTACACCCTGTTGATTGACCAGAGAAAGGCAGGAAGAGTAGAAACAAACAGAAATTAGTTTTAGTGGCCGTCTTCATCCATCAGCAAAAAACAAGTCACGCAGGTCAAAATATACCTGAACAGAGCCTAGTGGCCCAGTACGTGGAAGCTCAGTGGCAGCCAGGTGGTCCTCTCCTGGCCTCCAGCCCTGTCGTGAGCTGTCAGAACAGCACAAACCCACCTTTCCTCTCCTTCAGGGAAACTCAGCTCCTGCCCAGCAGTCTGAACACACCATTTGTTCTCACCAAGAAGAGCTGGAAGGCTTTGACTCCCGGAAAGGCGTAAATATGCCTGTGATCCCAGGAGAGCCCACAGGAAAACCAGAGCCTACTTATGCCCAGCAAAGCAAAGAAAAAAACCCCCCACACCTAAAAAAATCCGCTTAAGAAGTTACTTAATTTAAGGCAAGTACAGATGGGTGGTGGCTACAACTTCTGAAACTTGATAGCCTGCAAGTCTAAACAAAGGGGCAAGAAGGGGGGCATGTGTCCAGCTCCAGAGACCAAATGGACTTTGATCCACTTTGAATTGTTTATTCTTAACAACAAAGAAAAGAAAGCAAACAAACCCAGCTACTGAGTCAAGTCCCTGCTGGTGCGTTGTAGCAATTTCTGATTGTTGACTGTTTACATGAGAAGCAGATTAATATCTTGGTATGTGGGAGAACTCGGGAATGAGTAAGCGTTGCCTAAGATGAAGAGGGTGAACATTGAGTAAGAGCAGAAAGTGGCATAATAATTGCCAGATGCAGCAACATTTATCATTTGTTTTACAACGTGGATGAATATTCTCCAGGAAATCTTTTCTGCGAACTTCTCTGGGTTTTACGCTACATTTTCATACCTAACCACGCAGCTCATGTGTGTATTTTGTTCTATCAGTTTCTCTTGGCTGTGACAATAAGAATCCATAAGCCAAACATTTGGGTTTAGTTTTGTAAGACAAAGATACAAGAGTTCTGGTGATTATTCTTAACTCGCTGCAACTGAGCCTGGGTTAAGTACTCGGTACAAGGAATACGGAATGTGTGCAAAGGCTGTGTCAGTATCACATGCATTTTGGAAAGCGCAGGGAAGATGAACAGAGGGAAAAACATAACCATGGATTCTTTGTTAATAGGGAAGTCACTGAAAACAAGACACAGTTCTTTCACTGCTGTGAGTGGCGGAAGAGTTATTTCTGTTTGAATACCAAGTCTATGGAGAACGTAGAGTTGATTGGAAAGAAATATAGAAGTATAGGGTCACTTCTATAGGTCGCTTCAAAGCAGCATCTTCAAGAACTTTCATCCCAACACTTTTGCAACATCACGTCCAAGCAACCTACCAGGTAGGTCCAGGTGGCTGTTGTAAGTTAGGAATTGCCAGCGATGCAAACTGAAAACCAGGCTGTGCTTGGAGTGCTCCACTTGGGGTTTTTTATGGATTAGGCAATGATACACGGGAAGGCCCAAGGTTACAAAGAGCAGGTTGCCTCTTGCTGATCACCAGCCTGAAACATCCAGTGAGCATTAGGATTCACGCTGCATCTGTTGGAGGGGAGCATATGTTCCAGCTTATGCCGCACAGGTACTTCGTGCTGCAAGTCTCTACATTTAAGACAAATGATAAGCAAATACAAACAGCTCTCGAGTCTATGAGCATATGTATCTGTCATCTTCCTTTGCAAGGCTCGGCTCCCTGAGAACAGGGAACTCATTTCTCACGCATCATCCCTCTAAACATATGCCTGATGTCTTCCTAGATTCTGAATTTTGGTCTTAACAATAGCACTTGTGTCACTTTAAATTGAGATATAATTATTTCTCATTAGCAAGCGTTGCCACGTTAGAGTGGGAGGAATGGAAAAGCGGACAGTTATTGTATTTTTTTTTTTAAAAATCACAACATTTCAGCTACCTTTGAAGTCTTCACGTAAACTGCATTTTTCCTGTGAAAGTCATAACAACAAGGGCTGACAAGGAGACGTGGAAGACAGCTCCTCACCCATCACTAGTAGTCAGCTTTCCAGGGCAGGGCTGGAATTAAGCCATTAAACTATACTCGCAGAACAATCTCATCAACAATTTTAAGTCCTGCTGCTGTTCTTTGGCTGGAAAACAACACTTAAAAGGAGGGAAGTTGGCACATTCTTGCCGGACACCAGGAGTGCTGCATGGTTCATGCAGAAACTTATGAGGTTCAGCCCCTCTCAAATTGTGTTTCCAGTGTATTCCTGCCACAGACTTGCTGGGTGGCCACAGGCCTGAGAAGAGAACAGGGCTCTGCCGGGCCTGACTCAGGACTCGCAGCATGTGAAGATTTAGGATGATGTAGCTGGAGAGCAGAGGCCCTGCTGTGTCTTGGCATTCAGGCACTAGTCCTGGGAAAGCGAGTTGTGTGGGTTCTCCTACATCAGAAGCTGGGTGCCAGCTCTGGACCACATCTCTCCTCCGACAAGAGGGAGGAAACGATCTATCAGCAAGATGAGAGGGAGCTCTAAATTAGACACAGGCTGCTGTTTAAAGAGGAAACTTGCTTTAATCCAGAGATAGCAGCAAAGATCAACAGGCCTGAGTCATCTGCCTTGGCACTGCATGACTCTCTTCACCTAGAAGCAAATGCTTTTCACTCCACTAAATGTTTTAGCTATTTGTATACACGCTTATCGGCTTCTGACTGCCCTCAAACCACAAATCTGGGAGACATTCACGACAGCTAAACTGCAACTGGCAGAACTTGCCTTCAAAATGCACTGCAAAAAAAAAATTCAAATCCTTTTCGCTTTCTAGTGCCTCCAGTCTGCCTCAAGCAGTCCCTGGTGGGGGCTGGCCAGTGGCTGCAAAGAAATCAGAAAAGCAGGATAGAAGAGTAAGAGGTGAAGTGCTGATCAAGGAGCAGATAACAGCCCTGTGCGTGCACAGATGGAAACCCTCTGCTTCTCCTCACTGAAAAATAAACCGCACTCTCCTGGGGGAGAAAGATCAGGATCGAGCCCTTGGTTATCACAGGAGATAGAAGCCACCCTCGTTACTTTGGGGGGAAGGACTTAATCTCACTGCATATTAACAAGACCCAAATTATGCATTCATCTTACAGTTCAGAAGGGAAGCTCCAGAACCCCAAGGCACAGTGAAGACCCTGTCACCTCCCCAACTCTGTGTTTAGAAAACACAGCTTTTCATAGCCTCCCTGTCTGATCCAAGTTCCTTTTCCTCTGTCAACACAACCCGAATTCGTCAGAATAGCTGTGATAACAGACTTGTGTAAGCTACACGCTTTGGCCTCTGCCTGCTGTTAACCCCTGCCAGGATGGCTGACATTAGTTGCCTTTAGTTCTGCCTCAAAATATCAGCAAAAAGAAATAACAGCCTTGTACAACAGAAGTTCTGTACAGCACTTGAGCATCTCAAGTCCTTCTGTACTCTCCTACCACCTTTTGTAGTCTTTCAAAAGCTGAAAGGCGGCTTTTTTTAAAAAAAAGGAAAAAGGTACCTTTTGCATAAGGAAAATGAAAAGCAGCACCATTTTCTGTGTAAAACAACAGAAAACAGAGTAACTGCCAGTGAGCAGGGAAACACACAGGCAGCGAAAGTGGCTGTATGGTTCACCCGCACTTCAATGGATGGTCACAAATATCCTGCTCCAGTAAAAAGAAGGAACAAATCCTGCTCGGGAGCATAAATCAGTGTGTTCTGTTCTCCTGATTCATATTTTATGCTCACAGCTAGAGACAGTGTTACTGTCTGACGGCCGACTCAAATGTGCAAGATGTTTCCAGCTGCTGAGGACAAAGAACTCGCTGTGAGCACTCCCATAGCTACTAAAATATGACCAAACGCACTGACCTCACGCACTGATTTCCTGGTATCTGATGTCCCCAGCCTTCAGCCAAACCGAACGCATTCAAAATTAGATTTGTCTCTTAAACGCTGCTGCCCCGAGTCAGCAGCATGTGATGGTCTCGCAGGCCACCCACGTCTTGGACAAAGGATCACATGAATGCTTCACGATATCAGCAGCGATTCAGAGAATCTCCGTAACCGCTGCCTTGGAAAATATCTGGCTTCCCTCTATCCAGGAAAGGCCCACAGGTGCTTTGTCCAGTATTCAATCCTGACACAACAGCTAAGAGACCAGGAAATTCTCTGGCTCGGCTTCCAGTTGATATCACAAGACCATGGCACACACAGGAGTGTGTAACTTCCAGCTTTGAATCCAAACATTCTTCCTCCTTAGCTCTAATAGTGGACTTAAACATGTTATCCCCATAAAAAAAAGTTATTAAAGACTTCACAATTAGCTACTCATCAAGCAATCTTTTCTCCTCTTTTCACTCAATTATTGAAGTCCATGACATAGACCAGAAAAAACACCACCCCCTCCACCCCCAAAACAACAAATCCAAAAGAAAAATTTGCTTAAATAAGGAATTGCGAATTGAGCATGAAAGAAACCTCAAAAAAAATGCAAGTCTTAAAATATAACTCTTATAATATCAATTTTTATTCAAGAAAGACTGAAAATAAATACTTACTAGTATTTCGTTTACTGACCCTGAAAATAGAACTCAAATGTCCTACTTAATTGGTATTAATCGTTTTAAAATGAGCTGATGAGCTTCAGCTTATTTCAAGTGCATATAAACCTGAAGGCAACAGAGAATATTTCTCATTTTTATGTGTCTAGAAAACCACATATAATATAAAAATCACGTACATACACACAGATTTTGCTGCCACCTCGTGACCAGCCTCTGAATAAGCAGCTCTGCCATCCTTAGTCACATTCAGCTCCATAATATAGAGATTTTTGAACTACTCGACGTGACAAAGGATGGCTGAATCACACAATTAGTGAAGAAAATTTTAAAAAGTTGAATAAAATAACTATTAGTCTCCTGCAACTGCTATGTCGGTTTTTGTGTCAGTTTATTGCCACAAATATTATGGAAAATATATCACTAAATTCTTTCTGATAAAAATATTGCAGCCTTACATCCCAGCTGAATAGCCGCCTTCAAAACTGAGTAAGCTGGTGCCTGTAAAACAAAGAATAAAAGAGAAAATAAATTTAATGAAGCGTTTTGCTTGAAGCAGATTGTGGCAAGGGATATACCTAAAATAATAAATTAAAAAAACCCCAACAAAGTAAAACCACAAACACGAAAAATCCACTAAAAATCATCTGTAGTCTAATCTGCCCTAGAGAAAACTAAATTTAAAGTGAACAGCTTTGCAGAATGTTTCCAGTTCTCTAGAAATGCAAGTCAAGCAAAAGAGATGTGGTTGTGTTCATCTTCCAAGATGATGCCTCAAGTCCCCAGCTGTATGGGTAGCACCTATTAGACTTTCCTTCAAAACTATGTAACCTAAACTTAAAATAAAATGAAAAACAGTGCAGAGAAGACCTCTCAAGAAAACATGATCACTTCAACACTTAACAGAACTCCAACAGATGCAATTCTCTTCTAGAATATTCAAAGTTCCCCTAGGAACTTTGTTTTCTTATATTTACCTTTGGGGAAGAATACCAAGAGCCCTATTTTCTATTTCTCAGATAAAGAACTACATCCTCATCACTGGATAAGGAAGGTAAGAATATCTCATCTACATCCTCGTTAACGGTGCCAATTAGTTAACACTGTACTTACCGCTTCTGCATCGTGCTCAAGCCCAATGTCATGGTGCTCCAGTTCATCGTCCCGGAACTGCTTTATGACCTTTAAGAAGAGAAGGTTTTAGTAAGTCTCCTTTGCAGAGAAATCAAGGCAGCTCGTATACAAACCTACATGCTCAAAAAGCTTTTCAAAACCCTGAATCTCCAGTTCACCAGGAAGGAAATCCACAGCACTCCTCAAACATAAACTTCTTTTAATATTCTTTAAAAAGTAAGTTTATTGTATTACTTTTTTTTTTCACTGTTTCAAGAAAATCTCTAACTTATAGTCATAGTAACTCATAACACAAATTAGTTTAACACATACAAATTAACCTGACAACTTATATACTGAAATTAAAGGTCCCTGCCTGGCCAGATAACCAGTTAGAGTGTTTCCCTGTAAGATAACAAGCCAAAATATCCATTCTAGCACAGTCCAAAGAACACTGCCTCTCTTCTAATTTCTCAGCTGGGATAAAAAGTTTTTAGGGACTTCCCCTCGAGATGACGTGCAGGTAACAATTGCTTAATAAAGTGCTCAGACACCCAAGCACTGTCCCTAGGGTGCAGACTCGCACTGCTTTGGGTTTCATCACTCGTCCTCCTCATACTGGCTCCGTGAATAATCCTGCTCCTTAGCTTTTTCTCTCTGTTTCGTGCTGTCTCAGTTTCCAGTCTTGATTCAAGACCAAAACCATATAACCACATCCAGTATAAGCAGAATGTCCCTACACTATCACGTTTTCTCCTTTTGTTTCTCCTCTAAACGCTTCCTATCCATAAAAAATAATCTATATTAAAGCACAGTTCTCCCAGTCAAAAGGGAAAAGCTGAATTACTGAAAGCTTTTTGAAGTTAATCCAACACACATTTTAATTCTGATGCTTGATGAAGTTAGTGCTGCTGAAGGGAAAAACACCCTTTTCACTTGAACTCTCCATTAACTTTGACATTGTAAGTGATGGAATAATAAAGAGATCTACTATGAATTCGCAGATCGTATTATTCTAAAAGGCCAAGGTCACAGCAGACAGTTCAACGAACGTGTTAAACTACTTTCTAAGTCACAGTTAAATACCTGCAACAGTTCTTTGTACTTCTCTGGATCTCCTTCCACGAGAGTTCGGATCTGGCTGTTGTAGTGATCTGATATACTCTCCTCCACAGCCACCGTGCAAGCCATTGCGCCTTTCTTTCCAAGTAAAGCACTCCCAGCCCCTGCGATACCAAACACATGCAGACAACGATTTCTGAAGCAATAAGAACTATTTAAGCACCTGAAGACTTCATAGAACAACAACAGAAACGATGCAAACTCACCTAAAACAAAACCTGCTACGTTCCAAAAAGGCAACAGAATAGTAGGTCGAACCCTGTACGCGACCATTAGTTCATTGAACTTTTTCAGGTGGTCTTTTTCTTGATCCCACATTTGCTGCAAGAGAGCCAGATCACAGTAAAGTGGTAAAACCAGGAAAATCAAACATTTCAAAAAACTAAGCTAAGGAAAAATGAAACACCTCAAGCCTCTCACACTCTGACTGCAGAGGTAACGCTGTTCAACCTCACAGAAAGGAAATAGTGAAAAAAGGCTAATAAGGAGAGTTATAAACAGGCACCATAAAAAGATTTGCAAAATAGGAGCATCTTCATGACACTACAGCGGCTCTAGCCCTGGTAACCCCACCACTCTTTACAAACGGTGAGAATTAACGGAAGTTTTGCTGCAGCTGGTTTGCGTTGCCATAAAAATCTGTCTTANTTGTCCTTTTCAATGTTTTACCAGAGAATAAGTGTTTCTCACCGAACCCACACGTTTAGAAACGGGTCCAGCGGTCACTTTACAGCTTCATTTGCCCAGTTAATCAAGTGCCAATTAGCCAGCAGCACCGCGACCACCCTCGTCCCGCTGACCTGGATGAGCGGCCCGGCACTGGACCTGCCCAGCACGGCCATCTGCCCCGCGTAGATGCGGTTCGCCCCGAACTCCCCGGCGTGGTCCACGCGGATGATGCGGTCGAGGGCGGCCTTGCCCAGGCGCCCCGGAGCCGCCTCGGTGCTGCAGGGCCGGAGGGCGGTCCCTCCGGTGGGCGCGGGCCACCTCCCCCGGAGACCTGCCGGAGACAGAAGGGTGAGGCGCGCCCCGCCGCCGCCCCGGCCCCGAGGGGCCCCCCGAGCCCGTACCGGTCACTGAGCGCCGGGGGCGGCAGCGCCCCAGGGCCGCCGCCATCGCGCTGACCCCGCAGCCGCCTCGGCGCGCACCGTGACGTCATCACTCCGCGCCGCCCTCCCCATCACGATTGGCGGGAGAGCCGAGCGGTCAGGCCGCTTGGGGGGGGGTCTCGGCACCCAGGGAGGCAGCGGGTGTGGAGGAAAAGAACAAAGAAAATCGTATATTGAACGGTAATTACTGTAAACTGAAGGCAGAAGACACGCCAAAATGCTGTGCGAAAAGCGCGGTCTCTCCCCTATTAACTCAGCGCCTGCTTCAGGTATAGAATCAGGGAATAGTTTGGGTTGGAAGGGACCCCGAAGCCCATCCAGTCCCACCCTTGCCTCGAGCAGGGACACCCCTCACAGCCCAGGCTGCCCCAGGGCCACCCAGCCTGGCCTTGGGCACCTCCAGGGATGCAGCAGCCACGGCTAACCTGGGCCAGGGCCTCACCGCCCTCAAGGTGAGGAAGTTCCCCTTATGTCCAGGCTAAATCTGCCCCTCTCTAGTTTATCTCCATTGCCCACAGTCCTATCGCCAGAAGCCTTTGTGAACAGTCCTTCCCCAGCTCTCTTGTAGCCCCTTCAGGTACTGGAAGGTCACTGTAAGGTCTCCTCGGGGCCTTCTATTCTCCAGGCTGGACAACCCCAACTCTCAGCCTGTCCTCTATGGGACATCTTCAGCCCTCAGATCATTGCCACCTCTCCCAACCCGCTCCAACAGCTCCATATCCTTCTTATGTTAAGGAATCCAGAACTAGACACAACACTCGAGTGATAACACACTGCTGCACAGAAAATCCTCAAGAACAATATCTGAAGAAAGGAATCAGCAGCTTAGAAATACCATTTCACTTAGAAATACCGTTCCCTCAGTCACACAGCTCCAACAGTTGAGAAACACGAATTTAAGGAAACTGACACACACCTGTATTTCTAAACTATAACTTCAATCTCAAATATTCACATTTTACAATAAAGAGAACAATAGTCAACATGTTTGTACACAAATAAAACACATAAGTCAAAAAAAAAAAAAGCAAGTCCATATGGCTTTCCCAGCAAGGGATGGTGTGTTTGGTGTCCTGATGGCTGCTGCTCCCCTCCTACTCCTAGTACTTTAGATCAGGTTGTTTTCCCTGAACCACTCTGAGAAGTTATCCAGTGTTCAACTGCAGTTGCTACTTCAGAGCTAATTAAAAACCAAAGTCTCTTCTCTAGAAATATTTAGAAAACTGATTTCCAACCCATGCCATATTTTCTTCTCCTATGTGCCATTTCCAAACACTGATATGTGTCTCTTTTGCTTTGGTTTTAAAGGAGAAGTGAGCTGGAAACATGTAAAACTACACCATTCTCTCCCCTCCTGATTCTTAAAGCATAATTCGTAAGAACAGTACAAAGTTTTTAAGCAGAAATTCAGTTCTGATCACATTATACACAAAACCCCTGGAAAAAACAGGGACTTCACATAAACCCCAGCTGCCCTGAACTGTAGCAGCAATAAAGCATCCTACCACACAGGTTTTTTGGACAAGCTTAGCACAGTATAAATTCACATTTCCAGTCTTGGTAACTTTTAAGGCCTGTCAGCATTAAACTTATAGACAAAGACCATAAGCATCCATTACAGAGACCGCAGTGCCAGGATGCCAGTCAGCCGCTTGGTTTTTGATGCTACAGATGGTTTTGCTGTTATCTAGTGCTTCTGGGAGCTTCAGGAAGTGAAGTTCTTTCAGCTTTTCACGTTTTTTAAGCATTCCCCTGAGCTTCTGTTATCTTTCTGATTAGAAACTGCTTGTCACGACTCTCCTGGAAAGACAGAATAGAAACCACACTCTAGATGAAGAGAAGCACTACAAGTTATCTACAGGCAGCTAATTTCTTTATTAGAAACAAATAGGTGCACTCATTACACTGCACTTTAACCAATGGCTCCTAGCACACTCTGAACTGCTTGACAATTTTAAGTTTACAATAGTCTTGACTTCATTTATCTCGTTAGGTCACACGTTAACAGCTCTGCATTGAGCCTAGTAAAATCACCTCACACACCAGAAAACTTAAAAGCAAGATAGTGGGATTTAAGCAAGGTAACAGAGGAAGAACAGCGACACCACTTCTTACAGGCATATCCCACGCACATGTTGTCTGATGAGATAGGTCCTTGCTGCAGTTGCAGCTGATACCCAAGACAACCAATCAGACTAAAAAAATGCTTTAGTGCTTCATTTTTTTTTTTTGAGCAATCCTTCACTGCCTGTTCAAATACTAAGGATCCAGAAAACTACGCAAACTGTTGTTCCTCTGCTTGCCTGATTACTGAAGCAAGACAGAAGACATCAGGAGTACAGAAAAGATAGTGGGTCAGATCTTACCATAACCAGTTGTTCCCTCAGCTGCTCAACCACTCGCTTGTGTGCTCCCGCCAAGGCGATAAAATAGACCATAACAAGGCTGCAAACAACAAACCAACATTATATGTTAGCGTCATGCAAACATAATTAATCAGAAAAAGGCTGTTAAGGGCTAAAGGAATTGTCAGTTAGAATGATATACAGCTAGGGTAGGTTGGGCACAGCTCTGCTCAAAAGCATCTGTTGAGATAACTTGTACTGCTGGTAGCAGGCAGGGACAGAGCATGAGAGGACAGAGCCACAGCCACATTCAGGTGTCACAGGTTGTGTCCTGGCACCTCTCTCTAGACTGTCAGCTCCTGCTCTCTTCTCAGTGTATATCTGGGGGCGTTGCTCCTCAG
Organism: Piaya cayana; assembly: GCA_013389865.1. Lineage (NCBI taxonomy): Eukaryota > Metazoa > Chordata > Aves > Cuculiformes > Coccyzidae > Piaya > Piaya cayana. The sequence goes on along the minus strand of WAAB01013662.1, from coordinate 17,335 downwards.
AAATTAAGTTTAATGAAGTATCACTGGAGTAAGTCTTTGCCACCGCTGGAGCTTCTAACTATGGGAAGCAGCCACAGAGCAGTACTGCAGCCATTCCTAACAGCACATATTCCAGATGTAATCTGCAACCCAGATTATCCACGTGACAATTAAGAGCAGTAGCAAGAACTGGAATGGCACAAGTACCTATATAAATCACCTATTTTTTTTCCCAAATAATAAGCAGTGGGGTAGTAGAGCAAGTTATCCTCCACCTGTAACTCAGGCTTACTGATGAAGTAAAAAAAGAAAAAACCCAAACAAAATAAAGAGGAATGGATGAACTGCGCAGCTGCACTGAATAAGGTCTCCACAGTACTCACCAAATAACCATAAAAAAAGGCACTGCAAAGGCTTCTGATGTTATGCCATAAAGGACCTGCTGCAGACCCATTGGAAACCCAAGGACTGTAGCTGGAACAACTGCCCATGTAGTGTTAAAATTCCTGAACGGCCCACATGCCTTGGAGGAGGGGATTCTGTCAAAGAAGCAGAAGAGAAAGGAGATGCTATGCCAATCTGTAAAGATAAAGTAATCAACGCAAGTCTAGGACCATTTTGCTGATGGGATAAAAGTGTCCTTTCTCTTTAGAAATGCAATTTTTGTTTATATGAACTAAGTAACAATTCAATATATTATCCATGATGTATTTCATTCCAATTTATCATTCCAAATTTGTGTGTCTGTTTTAAAGCAGCTGACAACCTTAGAGCAAACATCAACAAAAGTTAAGTCGTCACTTACTGTGCTATGCTGATTCCCAAAGGAACAAAAGCCAAGACGAGCCCAATCAACAGTACCACCAAGAAGAAAAAATTGGAGCTTGATGCTCTGATAGGCCTAGCTGCAGGTTTACGTGTGTGTATCAAACTGATCTGAAGAGGGAAAGAGAGCAAGACTGTTACCAGTACATCTATATACATACGTCCAAGTATAATTTCCCTACTAAAACACACTATCACCTACTACATAATGAACCTTAATTTGATGTATGTGGACTGGAAAGAGCTAAGACAACAGTGCTTTATGTTCCAGTGTAAGTCAACGTCTCCTGCTTTGTGTAAGAATTTGATCCAGAGGGCCTCACACACTTGCAGAGAGTCAAATAACATCAGCTCTCTGATGTATGAACCCTGGCACAGCCTTTGGCTTTGCTGTGTCATGTCTTCACTAGATACATTCCTTCTTCTGCACTGAAGAAGCTGTGCAGTCATAAGGCAAAGCTTCGGATACAAGGAAATAAAGTCTTGAACATCCAACTCTGTTTGGATTATCCATCTGGCTTACAAAATCTTGCCTTAGACAAGAAAATGTAATACCATTACTGCATTCCCAGTATTCCACACATCCTTCATTACCTTTTTAATGTAAAAGATGATGAAGTATTTTATAGTTGCTATTGCAGGGAGAAGTGGTGAAAAGAAGGTTCCGATCCAGCAGATAGTCTGCCCATAAATGATTTCCAGGACGTTGTCAGAAATCCCAAATTCCTGCAATCCACACCACTGAAATACCCTCCAAGAGCAATGAGTAACTAACAACCTAAAATCAGAGAATATCATTAGTTCTAGTTACAGACCATAGCTGAATTCTAGTACATTCGAAACACAGATATTTAGCATTCAAGCATTAGACAACATAGCAGAAAAATGTCTGAAGAAAAAAAAGAGACTCAAATATCAAAAACTGCAAGCCATCTGAAGAGCAAACAAGTGCTCAAATCACCAGAAATAAGTTTAAGTTTTATTTTAAGATTAGAAATATAGAGAATTAATAACAGGAAAAAGAAAATGTGCTTCATATGTAATTTGCAAAAGCACGCTCAAGAGGCAGAGACACTTACTTTCTAGGAAAGTCCCAAAACAGGGTCACAGCAATAATGATAATAAAATCAAATATCATCAGCTTATACATTTCTTGCCCAACTTCAGTTTCCCAACACTACAAAAACAAGTCAGGAAGAACAAGATTAGCAGTCTAAATAACAAGTGAAAAATAAATCCACCAGTCACTAAAGCAACAAACCTCTCAGTCAGTTAATGCCATCAAGTTCCAGTGCTACTACTGCCCACTTCTTAAGTGGGTTAAGTGTTTCAGAGCTTCTGAGTCGAACTGTTTATTTGGTTTGTGGGTTTTGCTTGGTTTTGTTTGTTGTTTTGGGTTTTATCTGAGGAAAGACTATTTGTCTTGCTGGATCGAGAGGTGGTTAATACCACTGTCTCCAAAATGCAACGACTGCAAATAATCCTCATGGTGGTCAGAAAGTCTACCCTAAATGATTATTTGCCACTGGACTAATTCTATTCAGAGTTTTAGATAAACAAAATATCTATGTAAGAACTGTACTGGTTTGCACTGAGCAGTAATGATCAGCACCAGGTATAATGTGAGCAGCAACTCCAGGTGTGACTCTGAATACCTCTAGACAAGCAAGTCTCATGGAAATCAAATCTCTACTCACTAGTTCAGACAATTACAGACCAAGACAAATCTGCTTACAGGATAGAGTTCGTAATTGTATCCACAGGCTTTACACTCGACAGTGGTACAGTGGGAGATGTGACTCCACAGCGAGAACAAAAGAACACCAATATTGGCCAACCGCACGAAGACACACCTGGAAGAAATGCAAAACCCCATACTAAACCTGCCAAAAATTAAAAAGAGCCTTTCCAACACCTGGCTCAACTTGTGCAGGAGTCCAAGGAAGGCTGAAAACACAAAAGGGTTGTACAGAGCTTTAATGCAAGGAGCAGCTAGATAACAAGCACATTTCTCAGTAGCAAGTTAAATTGCTTTTCAACTTCCCTGCTTCAGGCTACAGTCCTATGTTTCTTTTCTCAGTATTGTTCCTAGATCAGTCACTTTAGTTGCAGATCTTGACCCTGCACTAGGCTGTGATTCTCTCAAGTATGATCTGAGAAGCCGGATGACAACACTGTGCCACATTTCCCTCTCAGGTGGCTTCAGGCTTTCAGAGGCACTTAGCCAAACTGCAAACAAAAAGCACTGGGAGCTTGACAGAGTTTGGATGCTTCAGTCCAGATCTTACCGCTTTAGGCTGCCAAATGCTAGTTCTTCATGCTCTCACACCTCAAACCCTTTAATTTCTGCCTCAAGCAAAGCCTTGCTTCAGCACTGCTGTACAGACACATTTGATCATCCAAGGAACTGTTGCACATGAGATGGTGTGAACGCACAGCTCTCCAGCACCAACTTGCCTACTATTTATTCAAGCTGTTGAAGATATCCAGACCACATAGCTAAACAGTACTGAGAAAAACTCAGACACTTGAAATGATTGCACTGTACCGTCGCCAAAGCAGGAGATTGTTTCCAGATTTAAAATTAGTTTCCAACTAAACATAAGTCCAACAATTCCTGTGTGGTTTCTAGTGCCCCAGTCCTCCAGTGCAGAGTTCAACCTCTCTGCTTCTTCCTATCTGAATGCTCACAATACTTCTAACCTAACAAGAACAAACTGTTGAAACATTCAAGGACGCAATAAAAATGTCTTTACCTCATCAATGTCAACCTAATTTCAAAGGCTGGTGAATAATCTTCAAATCTGATCAGAAATGAGAAGATCTGAGGAGCAATGATGTTGGCCAATGTGATTACAATGGAAGGCAAATATTGCACCAAAAGATTAGCCTGGAAGTTCATACTGCTGATGTCCTATATAGGAAGAGATAAGAGAAAATAATAAAGAAACACACTTTCCTGACATCAGGCTCTCTCCAGCTACCCAGAAGCTTCCACTCAACCTGATTCTTTCCACCACTGATGCAAGAACCTTGTCTTTTGCAAAGCACTCCCTGCTCAAAGCCTTCCTGTTTCCCCACACAGCTGTAACTCAAGCCACAATATAGATCACAATCTTTACTCTCCCCTTCCCTTCCTGTTCACATTTGCAGTTGAGCAGTGAACCAGATCAAGAAACTGATCACAATGAAGTTTCTTTTACAGATCAGTTCCCTCAGCAAGTTTACTGCCCAGACGCATGAGCACTTGTGGGTAGCTGATCACACTGAGGTGACAACAGTCTCATGGGAAGGGAAGTGAGAGATGCTTTTCTTGTCATCAGCTCCACAGCTGATAACACCAGAGGCTTCTGTGTCAAAGGGAGACATCACTGATTTTACTTTTACAAATGCTTCTTGATGCTTCTTGTTCTCCCCCATCAAAAAGAAAAAATCTAGGTCTGTAAAACGCATCTGCAGATCTGCTGTGTGAAAGGTGCTATATTAAGATACTTGACTCTTTCACAATAGTTCCTCTTGCTGTAATCATCAGCCCCGACTGAATCTGTCCTAATGTCATCTCTGATACTTACACTGGAGTTTTCTTGAGAGAAGACAGTTGCTCTATAGATAGAGTAGAAACATCCTGATAAAACTGCAATAACAATTATATTTATAAATATTCTCAGGGAGTAGATGCGTAGCTTTTCTTTCATTGTCCTGTCAGCTATTTTTTGCTTCATTCTTTCTTCCTCCAAGTCTGTCTACAAACAAACAAACAAAAATGATGTGTAGTTTTCTGGTGCAACATACAACACTTGTGAAAACACAGTATCATCTGTGAAGGTTAAAACCTGGGTAAACCCACAGCTTACCAAGGTATTTTCTGAGGACTTATAGCAATCAAATAGTAATATCAAGGGGCAAGTTTTTCTAGGAAGTGAATTCTTGAGCCAAAAGTGTAGTAAGTGAAGGAGGCTCTGGTTAGATGATGAAAAAAAGATGACTGAACTTTACCAGAGAAAGCAATTCACTGTAATTTATGAAATCTGCTGGGATAGTTTCTACATAATCCAACAGGAAGAGCTAACTCAGGAAGCAGGACTGGAATGTGAGGAAAAGGCAGATAAGACAAGAGCTAATACACTGGCTTCAATTCCCAGTGGATGGGGGAAGGGCCATCAACCTCAGTGCCAATTCTTCTGTCTCACCACAACTCCGGCTACCTAGAAAGCATGCAAGAGGATGTGGGTTCCCCTGCTCTCAATGTAAACTACTTCAATCCTTCATATCTTTATTCCATTATCTGCAGAGCTATAAACATTCTTTAGCCATCCAAGCCATATGAAATGACAATCACAGAAAAATGGAAGTAACTCACCTTGAGCTCATATTGCAAGCTGCGATGTTTTAGCCGTGCTGCATTTGGATCTGTAATGCAGAAGTCCCAGCCCGCAAAGACTTTGTTACAGTAACTCTGAAATTGATCTTCATTATGCACCAAGTTCTGCTTAAATCCTCCCACAGACCTAGAGAAAAATATAACTTCATTCATGAAAAGACATATTTTATCCACAGAAAACAAAACAAAATCACACACCTAAAGCAGCCTGGCTCATCAAGGACAAAACACAATGAAATCACACTACATCCCCCCATCCATGAGCGAACAGCCACATTTGCTTTATATCAGCAAGCTTCTGGGAAGCTTTCAGTATAGGATGTGCAGAGAAGTCAGCCAAAGCCCTGACTGACACAGGTTACTTCCCTCTGCACTTGGCCACAGTGACATCTTCTCACATCATTCAGTGCTGCTCTGACACTGACAAGAGCTGGCACAGGGAACTGAGATGGTAGAAAAACCCTAAAAAAACCCCTCCAACAGTAACTGTACGCTCAATGGTCTTTTATTTATATATATGTGTACATATCAAAACCACTAATACTTCAATTTTATTGATTTATTTCACTGCCCCAGTCTCCCAAAGACAGACAAAGGCCATTGTGGCACTGCACTCTCAAGCAAAAGGTTCTCCAGTTCCACATAAAACAGTTTTGGAATGCAGCATGTTCCCTACATGCAAGAATGCAATGTAAAACAGCAATAAACAGCCGTAAATAAACTATACTGACATCTTTACCTTTTTATTATCCAGAGGAGACTTACTGCAAGGTAGGCAAACGTGGCCAGCAGATAGGCTAGCGGCAAGTTGTACTCCAAGATACTGAACCACATATCATCTATTGTGTAATAGCCATAAAACAAACTTGTCATTTCAAGGAACCCCTGTGGAAACACGAAGTTTAAATAGATTTACTAACAGCAGCAGTGACTGCCTCATTAAATCCAGCATGGTATCAAGCAATCGTTCTGTAAGTTTAAAACTACTGCTGGAGCCCCCAGCAAGCTACAACAGTCTGTAGCTTCTAAATGCTGCCCGTTGCCTCTACTGAACTGTAACACAGACACTAAGTGCTTAAAAATCTCTCCCCTTTCCCATCAAAGGGCTCTATGACAAGGACACTGAGACACTATACAGAGAGCACAATAGGCAGCGTGCTCCGCGATACGTCATGTTTGGCAGCTGGGGAGCAGAGGTGCCGGCTGCAGCATGTGGCCAACCAGGCCCTGCAGACGCTCTCTGGAAGTCAGTTTGAAGATCCCTCCTTCTCACAGATTAAGGATAAACGCTAATTTTACCCCAGTGATGCTTTACAATTTGCCAAAATTATCAAAGCTTCATTACCCAAGTAAAATGTTTTCACATTTTGCATGTTATGTGAGACAGATACTTAATTAAGAAAAATAAATCTGTTTACTTACCGTGCCACTGAGCAAATCTTTAAGGTAAGTATAGAAGTAAACCAGTCCCTTGTTATCATTAGGGTCATAAACTGTGCAGTGAGGCTCTGTCAAAAGGAAGGCCTGAAAAGTCACTTCAATGGTAATGCTCACTGAACTGCAAGATCATGTTTAATCAAACATAGCAAATTCTAATTAAAAAAAAAGGATTTCTTTGTCCTGGGAGGTAGTGGAGAAGCTGATGGAAAGGGGGACCCTTATAAATAACAGCAGTACATAGAGAAGATGTTTACCTATGTTCTTTGGAGAAATTTTAGCAAAGCTGCTGTTGAATACTCCATATTTAGAGATGATACTGGGAAGGGTAACAAAACTGAACATCAGGAGAAAAATTATAAAATTCAGCAGGACCAGAAAACGCAGGAAGGAGAAGTAGGACTGGATACCAGTACCAAATTTCCCTGGGAATAAGAGAAACATATGTAAATAATTAAGATGATAAAAATCACTGAAAATAGAGAACGAAATTATCATTTCGGTTATATTCAGTTACCCGAGGAAACATTACTAAAGCTAGTTTTAACTGCAGCAATAACTAGTAATATAACCGAAATGGAAATATGAGTTTTTAATAGCTTTCTCCAGTTTATTTCCTTCTACCCCATCACGGATCTTACATCAGCAATAACAAAGGAAGCAGTTAACTTCTTAAACACACACAGCTACATCTGAAACTGCACCCACACGTTACATTACCAACAGCAGAAGCAACTTAAAAGAGGAGAAATTTCAATAAGACTGTAAATACCTTCTATGCTGTGAATATCATGTCGCCAAAGCACCAGGTAAGACAACAACTCCTTGACATCCTTGAAGAATTTTTTCAGTGATTTACTGCTAGCTCTTTTCCGCTGTTTCCATCCAGGTAAAGACTTGATATCAGCCTGCTGATAGTCCCTAAGAATCAAGAAATACAGTTACTGAGCACAACAAATACTTCTTCACCACATGTAATAGGGTCTAGCACAAAGAAGCCTGCGTGCAGTCTTCAGAGAGATAGCACAGTGCTAAAAATTGGAGTAACATATGCTGGCTGTCCCCTCCCGTTCCCCCTGGTATCTGAATTCAAACATAAGTAGTTCTCTCACATGAAACCCTTGCCTCCCTTGGAGAAAAAAAAATAATCCACTTGACAATAGAACACAACAGACAAGACATTAAAAATATGTAGCTGAACTTCCCGGTGGGGTCACGTGGAAGTTGCAATCAATGATTTCATATTTACAAATGGCTGGGAAAGGAAGAGAAGGCTTTTCTCAAGACTTCTGACCGCAGCATCTTCACCATGAGGCTCTTGAAAAGAGGAGAGCTACATATTTTAGGGGATGTTTTTGTGTTATAAATGCAGCTGTTCAAAATAGAAAAACATTCTTCTTTTTGGTAGAAAATTCACAGATCTCGAAATCAGAATGAAATGTCAAAATACACTGGGGGGAGTAAAAAAAACAGAGGGAACTAGAAAGACACCCAAGTATTTTATTTGGATGTTGTAATTTTAATTTCTATGACACATTCCAGTATAACACAGAAAACAAATGCTATTAGAATTATTCATTTTTAATTAACCAAGGTTTATAACAATTTGAAAAATTTGCCTCAAAAGGTGAACTCAACAAACTCGAGGAAGTATCTCTTTGCCAGTGTGTGGGGGGGTACTGTTCAAATAAGACGCAAAGGAACACCAATATAATTTTTAATTATTTCTTACTTACAGCTTCCCATACCATATGATTACACTTGCATTTTAAAAATTGCTGCATAGCCAGTGACAGCATGGAGTAGAATTCTGAGCGGTTCCGAGTTTACATTTCATTTTTTCTTTCAAGAAACCTTAAAAATAGACAAAATTGCCCCGAAACACAGCTTGAAGATTGACCTGTATGCGCCGAATTCTGTTCCAGCTTCTGAAGAAGGGCAGCAGTTAAATATTCACAAGGACACCGTACTGGAGTAGAAGCCAAAGGTTTCAATTTTAAAAGACTTTTGTGTACGACCCTAGTTAAGTGCATAAATGACTTACTGCCACACCATGCCACTGCCAGGTGTGTTGTACACTGAAAAAGTTTCTGTAACTCCCTCAGCTGAAAGTAAAAATTAGCTTTTCTTTGGCAGAGAGCCAAATCAAACCCTATATGCAACTATCAGGCAGCAGATGACCTCATCTGTAAGTGCAAATACCGCTACTCTCAGAGATTTTGTTTTGTGGAAAGTACAGGCTGCAGTAAGTAGTGTTTTAAGCAGACGTTCAGGAGAGCTACCCAGCCTGCGTTTGGTCTGCATTTTAAACAGAGGCGTGGGCTGCGTATGCATCTGTGTTACAGAGGTTGAGTGTTCAGCTTTCAGAACGCTTACATCGAGTATTTTGTGTTGGCAGCTGCTGCAAAACACACACACACATTACTGATCTGTAGAAGTGCCAAAAACCCCCACAAGAATCTTTCAGCACTAAAACATGTCAACAAGCTTGGTACATCCCAACACCATTCCTAACACATACGACAGCCACAGGACTGCAGGACTGAAGAACTAAGCTCTAGAAACCCAACTTCAAATAACAATTCAGTGTATCAAGCGTGTTTCTTTACCATGACTTAGATCTACCCTTCCTTGTATGCAGGCTGCAGGGTTAAGCTTAACTCCAGAGGGTCAGGCTGTGGTTNATGGGAATGGTTTGATAGGAATGGACTCCATGATCTGGTGGGTCTCATCCAACCTGGTTCTACGATTCTATCTCTCGATCTCTGTGCTGCTGTACTTCCACCCCTGTCCTGGTTCATAACCACAGCTACAAAATACCTGATTGAAAGGTGTAGCTGTTCCCTGGCAATGCACACCCAGAGGCTGTATCCTCTGCAGCCTGGTAAGGCATGAGGCAACATGCAGAAAAACGCAGGCAGCTCAAAACACGCTCTTTGCAATCTCTCCCAGTCGGGGTTACCTCCAGAGGGGCAGGAACCGCTCACAGCAAAGAGCCATTTAAAAAGGAGTATGGACAAAAATCAAAGAAAATGGTTCTGAAAATCTTCTTTCCACCTGTGTTGAGCCATACCAGGGAGAGCACAAAGTATTTTGGAAGAACTGCTGAGGAGAGCGGCTCTGGGAGACAGAAGGGGGTTATCTGCACGCAATATTTTGGAAGAACAGCCACGAGGCCTCGAGCTCAGCGGCACCGGGTGCCAGAAGGGGGTTTATCTGCTGGTGGCAGATAACAGACGACCCACCGTGACCCTAAGCAGCACAAAACCCCGAGGCATGGGGGGAAAAAGGAAGCTAGAAAGAAAGGCGCTTGACCCTTCCGAGCGCTGGGGAGGTCTCCCTGTGAGGTGTCCCTCGAGCCAGGCGGGGGGCTCCGCACGAGCAGCCGGCACCTGCGTGTCCACAACGCGTGTCCCACGGTGGAAAAGAGACACCCTGCGCCCCCAGCGAGAGGCAGTTCTTACAGAAGGAGAAAGGGCCAAAAGGCGTAAGGGACCTTACCTGAACCTCCTCTTGTCCGCGATGCTGAGCGGCAGCTCCCTGGCGGGCCGAGCCGCCCCTTCGCCGCCCCCCGGAGCCCGGAGCTCCACGCCGGCCGCCAGCGGCTCCCGGGGCCCGCGGCGCCTCAGAGCCGAGCGGTAACTCGGCAGCTCCTGCAGGAACCCCCCGGACAGCGCTGGGGGAACGGCGGTCAGAGACCGGGAGAAGGGGGAAAGGGGAAAAGGGGAAGGGGAGAAAGGGGGAAAAGGGGGTGAGGGGAGAAAGGGGGAGAAGGG
>WAAB01013661.1:0-26979 GCA_013389865.1 Piaya cayana | reverse complement strand
AATTTACATGACATGTGAGACTCAGGTAATGGTATGATTGATGCAGACATACATTGGCCAGTTTGGTAAGAAAGTTAAAGCAAACCTCAATAGTAAAAATATGTACAATTCATGCCACATAACTAATGATACCAACTTGTACCCATCATGTCCATGTGTTCTGTGTGATGTAAGGTGGTGACAAGGCTGGTGAGACCTGACACTGTATAAGATACTGGATCGAGAACACAAACATAAATGAAACCCTTCCAAGGGGCTAAGCAGCATCTTTGTACCATTTTATATTACAAACAGGAGATGTGCTACCACCAATCTGCCTTAATGCTTTTAATCATTATTATATTATTAGCGTTTTATCATCCTTGCACAAGTTATTGAGTTCCTTAATTGTGTAAGAGTAATTTTCTTATTTCTTAGAATACCCATTGCCTTGGGTCCACTTTTCCCTGAGGTATTCCATGCCTCCCAAGAGATTAGATAAGTTTCTAGAAATGTCATCCATACAAAGTGTCTCAGATCCAGTATTTCACCAGTTTGTTCAAATGCACATACTCCTTTAATCTATTTTCTTACACTAAGGAAGATTCCAACTAGAGCTGACAGAAATGTATTCCTGATAAAAGTCGTCCTTTCCTTTTCCCTGAGTCAGTAGTCACATAGGATATTTATTTTAATGCAGGGTGCAGGAAGGTATCAGCATTTCTGTTTATAAAGCAGTATCTTCTACTCTGCTCTGCGTCAGGATGGGAATGCTAAACGGCATCTCAATTACTAAACCTCGCTATGGAAGATTCATGCAGCCTTCTGCATCCAGAAAGGCTGCAATAATTAACTTCTCAATAAAGCCGTAATTAATTATTGACAATTTAATGTCCCTACTTTTAACCTTAAATAACAGGCAGGAATTACGGGCTGTCATCTCTTCTTTAGCACTGCCAGGTGCAGCACATGTGCTTTGAATCAGGTCATCCCAACTACATCAGCCACTTACGCTCTCCATTCACACTGTAGCTGCATCTTTCCCTGCAGAATAGAGATGGATTCTTCATTTGAATAATTTATGTCTGAGTTTTAGAACAGACACTCATCATTTAGCAAAATGAGCTACTGAATGGACATTAGAAGTGGGTCATTGCTAGCATTTTACACAAAAAATATGTTTCTCTGCTAGTTTGAAAAAAGCAGAACTGCGCTATCTGATATTAAATAGTAACCACTAAATTGGATGCTCATCTGTGCTCTCTTCCAAGCTTTTCCTCTACAGCTACTTTGTGTTTTGAGCATGTCTATTAGTTATAAGGTGTCTGCTGTTGTAGGTAGCTGTTAAACAGTTAATAGGGATCTAGTGCACTTTGTCCAGCAGCATAACTGCACTCTGCCTAACAAAATCATTCTACATTGAGTGATGATTTTCTCTTATTTCATACTTCTCTAACACTGAATTCATAGCTTATACGTATAGTTAGATATTTCACAGCGTACAGAAGAAAGCCCATATAGCTTTACTATATAATTGCTTTTATATCACAAGGCTTTAGAGACCCTCCAAACTGAACAACAGTTCTACTTGCATATGTATTTGTAAATATGTGTTTAACATGTTGAAATACTAATTGTATCAGTTTTAATTTGTACCTGTGAGATTCCTCAAAGACAAATATTTTAGGGAAACAGTTTAGTAGTGGACTCGGCAGTGTTAGGCTTACAGTTGGGCTCAATGATTTAAAGGTCTCTTCCAACCTAAATGATTCTGTGATCTGTGAAATAAACTCCAAGCAATCTCACCTTACTCCTCAGCTGTGTTTTGCCCATTTCTGACACCACAAAGCCTAATGGTTTACACTGCCCGATTCCAAAAACACTGTTTTCAAAAGTTGTCCAAAACAGAAGAAACATAGATTTATAATTAGGGTGTATTGAGAGTTTTTATCAGCAAAAATCTACTTTCCTTTCATAAACTAGTTCTAATTTATTGATTTTAAAAGTGGCACAGTGTGCCATAAAATTCAAACTACTTTCAAGAGACTGCAATTATAATAGGCCTAATTATAAGTATATAAGTATTAAAATACAAGTATTATAAGTATAATAGGCAGAATTTTTCAGAAGTACAGGCAATGATGGAGCGTTTAAGAATTTTCTTTGCTTCTTTCATTAAGGGAAGCTACTAAGTAACCAGAAATTACATTTGACTTCACATAGTTTATCATTCATTAATGAAGAATTAACAGAAATTACAAGTTTCAAATTCTAAATATATTTCAGTGACCAAATTATTTTGAAAAGTACTCAGTGGATATCATGTGTCTACATGCAAGAATCAAATTTTTAATTTATAATTCCTTTGTGTATCACTAGATGGCATGCACCAAACTTGTTGGAGATTAGAATTTATGATTTATGCAGGTAAGATATATACGAAGTCTATTCTGCAGGTAAAGACAACTAGGAGAGTTAAGACATAGCTTTGAAAGCTTCTAATTATTAGCCTATTCAATTTCACATTTAGAAGAAATGGTTTCAACACAGACATNAGGAGAAGTAGGCAAGTGAAGACTTGCATTTAGTCAGATCTGGGTCTAGAACAGAAAAAATATTTGGGGCTCAGTATAACTCAGTTACTGCAGATCATCTGTGCTCAGAAACGCTTGATTAGCCCCCAGTGTTTTTGCTTAACAAACAAGCCTCTCAAATATAAGATACATTGTACGATGAACCTCTAGTAACAGACACAAATTCTTCTGAAATTAGTGTTCAGCTGTTTGTTTCCAGCTAGATTTCTCTAAATATTTATAGCTAGTTTAAAAGACCACCTACACCAGCTGGTACAGAGAGGCAGGTTGACTCTCACGTTAGAAAAAGACCATACACAACACATAGCCCCATCATCCCAGTGTAGTCTTTGATTATTAATTTATCCACATCAGCCGTACCAAACAACAGGGAGCGTTAAGGTTTTCCACCAGCCTTAAACTTTGCTATTTGGCATGGAGTTTTCACATTAACCTTCATGCAATGTGCATCAGTGCATGAAAGTTTCCCATGTGGTGAGCTGACAGCTACACACGCCAAAAATCTCTCTTTCCTTGCAGTCTGACACCAGTAGAACCGCAGGACAGAATTTTTATTTTTCTCCTGCACAGCTTGAACCAGCTGCAGTACAAGCGCAATAACCATACAGTGGCCACACTGAAAAAATCTGGTTGGAGACCCACTGGTGAATGCAGCACTTGGCACATTTTGGTCAGAGGGAGATAAGGGGTAGAAGGATTCTCCTGTCTTGAACGCTTACGTGTAACTGTTGTACACACGTTGCACAACACGGCTCTGCTGAGGCAGTGTGATGGGGCACATCTTTCGAGAAGCTGTTATAGATTCCTCAGAGGGCATGTTGCTGAGATTTCTTTATTTAAGTCACAAGTTTCCCTTTGCTTGCACATATTTCCTAACACTTCCTGAAGTTTGTCACCTTCAGGCTTTCAGTGAACTCCTATTAAAATGAATTTGGCATCTTGCGCCTTTGATTTAATTCTATTTTTTTTTCTCATGGGCATCTAGAATTAAACAGTATGACATGCTGAATAGAAAAAAAAGAGAAGTTGTCTCTTTACAATCTACACAATCCTTCTCCCAAAAATCTAACAGAGCAGCTTTTCAGAGTTTACAGAACATCCTACAATTAAAAAAAAAAGGTATATTTCTAGAACAAAGCTCTAGACTTTTATTTAAAGTAAACTTTACTTTTGTGAATTTTCTTACAGCTACAAGCCTTAAGCCTCTGAAAAATAGCTTCATGAAAGCATTTTAGAGCTCCCAGTTCCAACTTCCAAAAGGGACTTACAACAAAATAACATAAAAATCAGATGAGCCTGAAGCTCTCACCTCTGATTACACCCTCACTTCTCAACAAAGAGATTTATTAATGCACAAAGAAACTCATAGATTATGAACTGCTCAGGTACGGTTCCACAGTACCTTGGATTGGAATTCCTGAGCGAGATGCTCAGATACACACAGTCCTTCCATTGATTCTATATATTCTGCTCAGCATAAAAACCTCTAGCCTAGCTAGGTTTATGAACCCACAGACACATCCACTTACCCGTGACAGGATCCTTGCTGAAACCTAAGCACATCCCTTTCTAGACAGGCGCCTGCGTCGCTGCCCCTGGGGTGTCACTATATCCCTCCCAAAGATGCACAGTATCTCTTCCCCTTAGAAAGTCAGACTCTTCTCATTCCCATAAAACTCCAGTTCACTCTTTTCAAAGGGAAGCACCTACACCAGTCTCATGCAGTCTCAGTAATTCTTGCTCATTTTTAAATGCAGGTTTTCATTTACGTGTGATTCAAAAAGCAGTTTTTTCAGTCTTTCATGCTTTCTTACATGATGTACAGTAGTTTCCTATATTAATCCCTCACACTACTTAAAGGCTAGGGGTAGCTTCTGTAACAACAAAAAAAATGCCCTTCAATCAGAAGCTATAGTTTCTACACTACTGATTTCCTAAGATGAACATACATACACAAGGACATTTGGAATACACATACATGAAAGGAGCACGTGCCACTTTCTACCCTCAACTGTAATGTACTGTCATTCAAAAAAGTTAAATCTATAAAAGAAAATTCTATACCATTTAATCCCCTTCCCCCAAGTATTTACTTTCATGAAAAAGTAGTTCCTTTCAAGTCAAACAGCATGTCTGCACACACTCAACACTGAATTCAAGCAGAAATTTTATTATCAAGCAATGAACTCACGCACAGTTTAGTGCCATTAATGCATGACGAGAATCAGGCAATCACGGAGCTCCAATATAAGGAAAAGATTACACACACAGGAATCGCAGGGTGTTAGTTTGCCTGTCTGTGTGCCTTATGAAGAGGTTTTCATATTTCCCATATTAAATGAAAGGGGGAAGGTAGAGATCAGGCACAGAACAGTGGTCAGACATGCATTGTATCTGATAGCTTCAGGCCTCCACAGCCTGCAGCAGAGGGACTGCACAAAGCTATTTAGGGTATTAAATGTTAGACAACACTCAGCAATCCTAGTTTCAAGAGTTCATTGGCACTTCCCAGAGCCACCTTTGGAAGCCCTTGAAATCCAGCCCAGTCACTTAGCTCTGTGCTACTGCAAAGGATTTTGCTCATGCACCACATGTGGTTGTACACCCATTTTCAATTTTTTTTAAAAAGTATATTTCTCAAGGGAATGCATGGGAACAAAATTCTTACCCAAGCTTGTATGACAAGGGGTGAACTAATTTAGCCATAAAAAACAGTTTGAGAGAGAGAGAATGCAAAACACTGGCAGCTAATTAGACTTACACTGTTCTGCTTTTTTATCTAAGAAAATTTACCCTTAGGCAAATCATCCACTGTAGTGTCTTTCACTCTTAAGTATCACTTGGCAAGAGTGGACACTTAAATGTAGTTGTGAATGGTCAGTAACAGCGGGAAAAAAGCATTTTGGATAGGTTGGGATTATTTTTAATTAGACTCGTACATAATAGATCACTGGGGATCCAAACAGTGACAAAACGTCCTGTTTCTGGCTGGGACAGTTGTGTTTGATTAACTAGCAGAATGGTGGGCCTGGGCCCATCAGGAGATTTAGAACAGCAGATTCTCCTAATCTTTGTCTTGGCACCTACTGACGGTTTGATATTTACAGTTCCAGGGGACTACAGGGAACAGCAACGTGATCTTGTTACTCTCTCTTTCTCTAAACTATTTATACAACCATAGAACCCTCCTTAACGATCACACAACTGCCAGTCTGTCGATACCCCCCAGCAGGGGTCAATGTTTTCAGTGCAGCAGAACATCAAACATCAAAAGTAAAAATATATTAATATGAAATGTAATTAAATTACAACAGTTTTGAACCATTTCCTTGAGCAGACTAGTTACACAGAAGAAATTTAGAAAAGTTAAAGGTCAAACCAAAAATCTACAGAAGAGACGTGCCCTTTTCGTTAATAAGTAAAATAAATACCATGAGAACACCTTTCTAATTTTATGGCTCTCAATACTTTAAAACTGGTTTCTTGTTTACCTGATACACAAAAGCTTCAACACCAATAAACATTCAAAACCCATGTATTTATTTTGTGCAAGCCTACAGAATGACATATTTATGTTCATGTGAGAGGATGAACATAAAGGATACTCAATTCTAGCAAAGTCAGATGCAACGTCTAAAGGCCAGTGGCTACCTGACGCCAAGAAGGATGATTCCAAGAGACATGACAGGTGAAAGCACAGGAAAACTGGTTTTTAGTTTCATTCGTGCAGATGAATCAGAGCCTACATTAACTTCTCTTAATCAGTCATTATTATAAGTAAAGAATTTGCATTTACATCCTTGAAACTCCTGTCTCCATTATTTTAATGAGTCAGAAGGAATAGCATTTCGCACAAAGAACCGTTAATCAAAATCAGGTTCATTCACGGACATCAAAATGCTGTTCCATGCTCACACTATGTCATACACAAACTGTGGAGTTCGGTTTTAAGTTGGACTACCTGCACAATTTAAAACCTGCTGGTATTATTTTCTGGTTTTCGCTGAGGGAATCTATATAATGAGGTGAAAGTTATAAAAAGGTATAGAGGAAACAAACATCAGAAGATGTATTCACGACCATCACGAACAGAGGTGCACATCAACTTGTTCCTGTGACTGAGCTAGGAGTGAAATCCAATTTGCCCAGATTTCATTGTGCAAAACAGGTGAAAAGAAAACAAATTTGTTCTACAGTAAATCAATTTTTTCATGCTGGAGGAAAATCAAATTCAGAGTCAAAACCGAGATTCAAAAAGTCTACACAGAACTAATGAAAACTAGGCAGACAAAATGAAAATAAAGCACTGACTTATTTTGTTGTCACATCTTTTAAAGCTCATCCTCTTCTGCAGGTCACAAAAAAAAAAAAGGCACTATCCTTTGCATGCTACCAGTAGCTTTTTCTTTTTTAAGTGTTCGTTGTGCCTTGCAAACCTAATGAATTAAGTTTATAAAGGTTAATTAGTTTTCTCCTATAATTCTACTAGAATGCAACAGTATTGGCTCTCAAACAAATAAAGACATATCCATCCAATTATTACTGTATGTGCAATTCAGTGGAATCCTCCAAATACCTCTGTTCTTTTCCTTGGCATGCAGACAGGCTAGAACACTGTAACTACTTATTGCACAACTGCTCCAATGCCAGGGTTATTCCAGACACAATCTATGCAAGACAAAATCTGATTTACAAAAACGACTAATCAGCAAGGCTCTGTGCTGCTTGGAAATGCTACAAAAACTTCAGATGCTACACTTGGGTCTATGGGAATTAGATTTCTTTGACCTTGTACAATATACTACACGTTATACACACACATTATAACAAATTAAAGAACTACAGAACTATTCCTTATTTAAACTGAGTGACTATGAGTAGAAATTTTACTCTTGCAACCCAAGAATAATCAGAATGGTGGAATAAACTTTTTTGAAGCAAAGCCACAACACAGTAACATTACCAAGACTAGAGGTGAAGCTAATAATGCTTGATAGCATTAGTTATTTAGGAAATGTTGAGTTAGCACAGTCACCTCTGTTTTGGAAGATGATATTTTCTGTCTTAATAGAACAGAATAGGAACTCTAACTTTTCGTTGCTGCTGTTATTACTTTCATGGATTAACTTCCTCTTTAAATGCTGTAAATCTTACTTTTCTGTGACTGGGTATATTTTTTTAGAGATGTCGATGGTACGCAGAAGTATAGAAAGAATAGAGCAAAAACTGCTTGATGCAGTGGACAAATTGCATGATTGATTTTTCTTTTTTATTTTTTTGCATCTCTAAATATAAACATAACCAAGCCAAGCACTTTCAAAAAAAGAAATCATTAAAATGTTAATTTTGTTTACCAGCAGAGAAATGTTTCTTTGAAAAAGATGATGTCTCTAAATAGGTATCTTTATCTCTCATACCATAGGAGGTTTCTATTCAATTGCGTAGATAATATTTTTTCTGCAGTTGTACTAGTTGCATATACCTTACCCTTAAACACCAGGGTGAACTACATTCTCCCCATGACATACACATATTGCTCCAGCTGATGTGAATAGGACATGGTTTTTACCAAGGGAAGACCTTGCAGATATAAGGTTAAGAGATTAGAAATATTAATACCAAGCTACAGAAAAATGGAAAATACACTTGGCAGGTGTGAGACTACCTAGAAATCATCGGCAAGATGAACAGCAGAAAGAGATATTTTCCCATTAAGGTAGTTTCTTTATGAAAATATGCTTTCATACATGAAATGTATGTTATGAGCAGAGATTCAGTTTTGCCTTAGTCATACACAGGGTTTTCTTTGCTGTCAGGCCATGGGAATACAGGTATATCAGTACTGGAGCTATACTAAACAATATAAGCATCCTTCCAGAAGACCCTGAATTAAATAGATACTAAATTCAGAATGGGTTAATTCTAATCTTTACAGAATATCTTACAAATAGGCTCTTTTGTTTCCTTTCATTGACAGTGGGATAAAATAAAAAACTGCAGCATATTTATAAATGGTCATCACTGATAGGTGTGTAAAACTCAAGCTATAAGATTAGCTCATATGCAGATTTCAGCCCCTTTCCACATTTTCCATTTAATACCTTGTAAGAATGCTGATTGGGATTTGTACGACTTCAGTGTGATGATAGATTTGTTTTTCCTAATTCTCCGTTGACAGCATATTGAAAAGACATTGCTACAGTACACATGACCATATACTACACTGTAATATAATCTGTAATTGGATTCGCTGTACTTGGAACCAATAGTAATTTAGCCATGGATTTGAGTTTTAATTGCTTTCTTTGAGTAATTTCCATCACATTGACAATTTGAGCTGTCTTAGTCTACTCATGTTGTTCTATAATACAATTTTAGTCTTTATTGACACAAATACCCTATAACCAATTTAGATAGCCATTAGGTATATTTAAGCCTTATTCAAATTTAACGATCTAAAAAAACAGGCAAAATCTTGAATCGGTAACTAAACAATAAGCACAGCAGACAAAATACCTCAGAATGGTGCCATGTTGTGTAAATTTTGCAGTTTCTAAAGCCATAAGGTATACTAATTGTCATAAATTACAGCAGCATGGAATTTCATGATGGATATACATGGGAAATAATACCCTACCTGACCAAAGCTCATTTTCAGGCCTGCAGGATCTAGGTTTGAGTTCCCGAGCTCATAATAAAAATGTGAATATGGAAGGTATGAGACTGGCACTGCGAGTCCTCGCTCTTGCCTACTCGCCTATTATTGCCATGGATGGATAGAGAATACTGGGGTCTAGGTTTGCCTAGTTCTTATGTTGCTCTGCACGAACAGCAAAAAAATTCATTCATTAGAGAAAGAATGTGGGAAGTGAATGTGAAAAACATGGCGGTGATATGAAGAAGAAAACAGTCAGGAAAGTTATTTTGTCCTTCCTCATGAATTACAAAGGAGAAAAAAACCCTAATTCTGCGGTTAAAGTATTTGATTAGTTCTAATAACCACACGGTAGCTAATCCGAAAAGCAGAACCTGTTTACAAATCTCCTCAAAACCGGGGGCCTTTCAGATCCGGATTTTGTTTGGGATATAGTCTATGTACGATGAATCAATAATTCAACTTTGTAAACACGGAATCCTTAATGCTCATCATTGCCTGACAAACAAAACGGTGTCTAACCCAAACATCTCGCCTCGGATATGCAAAGCATCAAGGAAAAATAAGAAAGTACAAGGCTGCCTTCTGTGCTCAGCAGGCATGGGAGGAAGGCAGCCAGTGGCTGGAGAGGTGCTATAAAAGTGAGGAGAGACAGCTGGGGCTTTTGGGGGTTTGTTTTTATTTTAAAGGATCAAAGCACCACAGTAAAGCTGGAAAGACTTGTAAAAGATTATCCAGCTCGACTAGGCAGCATCATTGACATCCAAAGCTTTCTGCCAAGTGCCCAACTTGTTCATAAAGACCTTGGCTGACAAAACCAGAAAACACGCCAGTGAACAAAGCAGGGCTACTCTCTCCCTCTCTTCTTAGCTTTAGACCATTTTAACACCATTCCTTTTTAAATCCAATCACTCACTTGTAAGCTTTTTGCTTTTAACCATTCAGACTATGCCAGTTAGCAACACCAAAGAACCTGGTTTCTATAACTCAATTCTCTTGGCTCTTGTGTCAACCTGAGACTCCAAAGATCACCGTCAGTATTTCTCACTAGTGTTGCAACCAACATGACCTGTAGGAAAGTATTTCTATTGTTTTCTGTTCCCTATGAAGTCTGCAGAGCTACTGCATTTTAATATGGTCTTTAGACATATTCCTAGAGGGCACAGAGAGATACATCTGGTGGGAATCTCAGCACTTTATTCCACGGATACAGTAAGAACCAGATTTGAACACAGTTATTATCAGAGGAAAACTAATGCATTCCTTTACATCTTATTTTTACAAACTGGCTGCCTGAGAAAATCTACGGCCAGCGTATGTTTAACAAAACCTGTTTCTTAAGTTCTTCTGTTTTACTTTCTAAGATGTTGTTCCAGAAAATCCATTCTTTGCTTTCAATGGGTAGCAACAATACACAGAACGAAATGTTAGGAATTGCTAGCTCATAACATTTGGCACCTGAACATAACAAGACTGGAAAACAGGACTGAAGTGTTTATACAAATGTGTTATGGTAGTTTAATTAATAAAGAATTTTTTTTTCTTATGTGTCTGAGAAAGTCATCCAGGGAGCAAGCAGGCAGGCAGGAAGAAGTAGACAATACTGAAAATAATGTAGCATTAACTATCTTAAATTTGCTAAAAGACATTTTCTTAGAAAAACCCAGAGTAGGCTGATAGAAATGATTCCTCTAGCCTCAGATATTCATAAAAAAAGCCTAACTGCTACACTAGTAACTGTTCTATAAAGACATAAATGTCTGCAGAACTTATAAGAAATATATTTTTATATATTTATCTTTCTGACTCTATTAGCAAGCTCTTTTACAGCTCTCAGCAAAACACTAATGGGTGCATATTAATCTTCTCCACAAGTTTATCTGCTAGACATTCATAGAAATATGTCTTTGATAGTATTACTATATCTTATGCATGCAAGAAGCAAACAAGCAGTAAACCTACTTAAACTGAAAGCATAGAAACCCCATCTCCCACCGCCACCCCAAATGTATCCTTTTTTCTCCCTAAAACACATCAAAATATAACTTTTCTTCTTCTAACTAGCACCAACACACCCCAGCAAACACTTCTTGCCATGAAGCAATCTCATTTTTCCAGCCATGTGACAAATTCTTCAGAGCATTATCTAATCAAGATAAACAAACACCTGCCATGAGTTAGCCCCCATCTGATAACAAACTTCCAACGATAAGGCTACAATCAATTCTCATCAAATCTTCCTCTAAGGTGATTTCCAGATGCTGTGACATATCACCACAGAGTGTAATAACGTTGACTTTGAAAACTTTGTCTAAACTGTTGGTCACCAATTCTTATGTCATTTTGTATTCTTTGTTTTATTCTCTATTCAAAATTAAATTACTTTGTTTTGCAGTCACAATTTTCTATACATCACAGAAATCTTCTCTACAATGATTTTTCTAAGTAAAGTTCTATAAAGGAAAACTTTGATAAAGAAAATAATAAATCCCTGTTGAGATGTTTCTCTTATAGACCATTTACTCTGTAGGACACTAAACATTAGACCAACATCTTCAAGAAGAATTGCAGGCTCAAAAGATGATTTAAGTGCAGTCAGACAATTTGAAATAATTTACTACAGAGTTGAAGGAGAAGAGACAGCTGTTTATACTAGAAACTAGAGTGAAATACTTATTTCCTTACACCACTTCCCCAATAGTTGTGATATATTCACCTGCCATTGCAAAGGTCCAGCAACAGAAATAAAATTTGCATATGATTTATACCGAAGCTGAAAAGCTCAACATGTACTGAAGCTCCCATACGTATATAATTTTATTCTTCATTAAAGGACAACAAAATCGTTACTATGAGATTCAGAAATAATCTGCATTTTGATGGCAAAGGTTTGATTAAGAGATACTTCTGAAAATAAAGCACACTGTTCCAGCTTCTGGTATCTGATATAATGCAACTACGATGTACAATCGTAACTCTAGCTTTGTCTATGAAGGAGAGAGGTTCCTTAGAACAAAACACCACAACTGTTAACTGTAGAGCAATTCCCTTAAGGTAGTGCAGGAGCTCTGGATATAAATGGAAATCTGAATTTTCTGACCAGGAGGACTATTCAGACTAAAAATCAGGTAGCTGCATTTTGCAACACAGCATTTGTTCTGACAAGAGGCATATTAACCTCAGCATGCAAGTTTAACTATTTTACTTAGACAACCCTTTAAAAACAAACCCATCTTTTATTAACCAAACATGATTGGTATTTAATAATAAGTCTATAGTAGCAAAGTAAGAAAGAACTCACTTTTTGAGTTGAAAACACCCACAGCAATCAAAAATGACATATAAAATCATACCTGTCTACATAAATAACTTCAGAATATAAGTTCCTCTCACCAAAAATTATAGTTATTGACATTGTAAAGCAGATACAGACCTCAAGTATGAGTCTCGTCTTCCTTTCCTTCCTAAAACCACCAAGCCAGAAGCTGTTTTAAGAGTTCTCACCTACACTACCTAATGGTAGTGTAATAGATGTAATGAATGGTGAACGAGTTTTTATTCTTAAAAGGAAACACATGTTTTACCACTTGACCTGAGGGAAGTTACTAAATAGAAGGTGAATATACATGACTGAAAATTTCAGATTATGTTACAAGAGCTGTTTGAAAGACGGCATGGAAGATGAAATGTGTGTATTACTCCAAACTTTAAAAACTAAAAGGTGAGGGGGGAAAAATAAAAAGACAGTTAAGCCTAATTAAACCTATTAATCACAGTCAGCCTGCTCCTACGGAGTTCAGTGCTAGCTTTGCATCAATTTCTATAGAAATCCACGCCAGCGGGTTATCTTTAAAATTTTGCAGTTTAGGAACTTACTGCAAAAATTTCCCTGTGTGAATACGTTCTGAATCACTCATTTGATTGTTCCTTAAACATTATACTGAGGAATAAACAGGAATGATAGTTAACTTGTTAAGAAAATAATGACACCTAATGAAAACTAATTAGTTTTCATATTCTGACTCTGGCTCTAGCGTACTGAGAAAAACTTCAAGATATTTTATATATGCACACATTGTTTTACAATTGCACAGTTGAACGCATTCATTTCTAAAATAAAACAGAATAATTTTAAATGAGTTATACCAAATTTAAAAAAACCCAATAAATCTAAAATCAAGATAGAATTCTAAGTTTCATGATACAGCTACTCTCTTCAGTCACTGAAAATACTTTAACTGAAAAAGACCCAGTAAGACTTTGTCTCGTGGTTGACTAAACTGCAAAGGAAACATCTGGGCCCAAATACTCACCTTGTTTCTTGAGAGCAGGGAACAAGCCAAAAGCCACGAACTCTGTTCTCTCTGCAATACACGTATCCTTTTGCCATTCGCATTCATGGAAATTGTATGGTCACACAGAGGGAAAAATTGCAATTCTGAGCAGCTAATCTGAAAGACAACAACATTATTTAAACTGTAGCACCACTAATAATCTGCATCCAAAAAGACAATGAAAAGTAAATAAGTAACTATACTATGCTCTAAAACATGAAAATCTCTGTGTATGTGACCATCAGTTAAAACCTGTGTGACTTTACTGATAAGAACCTGGCTTTCTAACTTTGCTACTTCACAGGCCTCATAATCTGAACGTTTCAGCAGTCTTTAGGAGAGGACAGAGTCAGCAGGTCTCCAGCCTCATCCAATATACATTCTGGCAGGCTAAAATCAATACGCTAAGATTTGTTTGCCAGCTTCTTTATCCTCATTCCCTTTTGCTGCTGACTCTGGCCTCTCCCTGAAGTCTCCTGCACCTGTTACCGTCTGAAAAATTTGTACTCCTCCAGTTTACAAATTACTTAAACCACTCCAATAAAATGAAGGGAAGAAGTCCTCCTTTCTGGCCATCCTAGAAACAGGGCCTCGTATGCAAGGAGCATCTTGGCAAAAGCGCTTGGAGGGGTTTTATGGCTACATCTGCTCCATCTGTTCTGACTACGCTGACAGCAGCCTCAGCCAAAAAGAAGGCAGCTCAGTATCCAACTTGCCAGTGTAACTGTGTGATTAGTTTGATCAGGCTTCAGTAAGTAAATTTTGGACTTTTTACATAGCAATTTTGCTATAACCATTTTTCATATCCCTCCGTCCCCTAAGAAAATACACATGTATATACACATAGAGCTAGACAGAAAGGTGTCTTTATACACGTTTTCCTCCCACATATTTAGAACTAAAATGACCTGACACTAAGTTCACTGATACTATAAATGACGCAGGACATCCCTAGAGATCATAATATCTTGATTCACACACAGAAATAAATGAATAAAAACATTCTTGCGGCACAGATTTGCTTGAGACATTTTACTACTTCAGATCATTTGCTATAACAATAAGTGAATGGTGCCTTATTGGCATTGGCTGATAGAAGGAGCAGCCTACACTGCTTCCTATGAAGCTAGAGAATTGTTCCCTGAATCTTTTTCACATATATAGAAATTCCACAGTGCCTTTAAGGGATTTCTCTCTTTACTCTCCACTTCTGCCATGGACTAAAAGAAAGAACTAAATGAGCAGTCCTTGTTCTCCTAGGATTTGGGGGTCTGTAACTATGTCTAACCATGAGACTAAGTTAGCCACTTTGTGAAACTTCTTACTGTGCACCAAAACAAAGGTCAGACATAAACTCGGTCTTAAATCACCCTTTTCTACACCATTATTTTTCAAGATGCTCCCTGTGGTTTCCACTTCTTATGACCTCATCAATACTGCCTTTTCATCTGGGTAAACTCCACTCATTTCCAGTGGCAATGTCGATCTAGTCTGAAATAATCCTAATTACCTCTCTGCATGCGACCCTGAGCTCCAAAAGAATTAGGCATATGGAAACAAGTATTCTGTACGGCATTCAGAGTTGCAACTATTTTTTTACCTCTGGAAAGGCTTCAAACAGAAATATTGCAAACTGATGGCATTTCAGTATACTCATCGCTGTGCTCAATTCTAACAAGATTTAGCAAATGCTCTTTCAGAGAGGAAATAGCTAAAAAAACTCTGTAACACTCTTTCAGAGAGTTGAACAATGCCATAATTTCTCTGTGTAATTCAGGTAACAAAGAAAAGGTTGCAACAACACGAAACTTTAAAGTTTATGAACATGGCATATATAAATAACAGCATTATATTAGACACCTACTATTTCTATCAATAGATTTCCTAGGCATTAACTGACAATAAATTATATTTTATTATTGTTTTGGTGTGGCATTGCAGTTTGTCTTTCCCAAAATCTAATTAAGTTTATGCATCACACACCACTCAAAACTGTTTTATCAAGCCTGGAGTTAGTCTGATTTGTTCCGTATCTGCGGTGAACATTTTTCTCCTAATATTTCTCCTGGGAAACTTTAAGCAAGAAAGACATCATTCCCGTTACAATTGCCTCCCTATACAACTAACACCATATATTGTTGGCTCTTGGTACACTACCTGAAACATATGAAAAATAATAACAATAAAACCCTATTACCACTGAAAATATATTCCAACAAATGTAGCTGTTCTGACATTTTCGTTATTTCTAAACAAGATCAAATCATTTATATCAAACTTGAGGCAAATTAAATCAAAGTCTGAAAAGAAAAAAGAAAGCAAAAAAAAAAGCAGCGTGCTAAGTTATTTTAAAAAAAAACCCAAGAAATACCAAGTATTTCTGTCAGGTACTCCTTTATGAATTATAACTCCTTCAGGGTCTGTTTAGAGAAAGCATCTGAAAACCAAGAGTAGTTTTCTTTGGATTAGCAATTCATTGGCTTGGGCTTGTTTCTGTATGGGTTTTTTTTTAAGCAGAAATCCTCCATCTGTGTGTTGCTTGCTGAGGCCAGAGAAGGTATTTGTGCACCTTCCTTTCTATTTCCTGCATTTGGAAAGGTAGAAACCCAAACCCAAAGAGGTGGTTTGCTGGGAGGGAAGAGGGAAGCTGGGAGCAAAAAAAAGTCATTTTAGCCTTCTTCAGAAGCATTCTTAGGAAACATTTTGACTCTTTTTCATGAAGAAGCATCTCTAGGAGGCATCCTGGAGAAAGGAGTCATGATAACTATCCTTTCCACATCAACTCCATAAATTCCAGCCCCTGGAATGAATAAAAATACAAATGATCTCAGACACTCGAACAGACAGATCACCTGGGGTTGTTTCCCTCTGCAGTGTTATTTGGCAGGCAGCTGGGCAGTTCTCTTCCCAGCAGCTTGCTACATCTGCAGGTCTTCTGCCCTTTTTCTCTTTCAGCTGCCAGGTCAGCTCTCTTTCCCTCTCAGCTGACAGGCTGATTCTCCCTCTCGTCTCCTTGTGCCAAGCTCGCTCTGCCTGTCGCAGAGCTGGCAGATCACCTCTGTCTTTCAGTTTCAAGTCCTGTGCCCCACTTACAGCGTCTCCTTTCCTCTCATCTCTGGTCTTTGTTCCTCTGTCTGCAAGTTTTCAGTCCCTAGAGTTTTAGTAAGTGAACTTGCAGACTGGAAAGTGATGATGCTAACGCACGGGGCACGTAGCCCCACATGCCTTAGAACCTGGGTGATGCACCCAAAGTCACTGACTGAAGGGGGTAGCAAGGACCTGGACTGAGCTTCCTCCAGTCCTGGATACCAATTCTGACTGTTTGGGATGTCCTGAGCATCTTGATAGATTCCCAGGAGCCCATTTAGTTCTGTCGCTTTTCCCATCTCTATTAACCCTGCCACCCACAATTAGATTAGGTTGTATCTTAAAAGTTTCACATCAGTAGCAGCAGAGGCTGCATTTCTAGGAGCACTGCGCAGCCTACAAATCCATCAGCTGGATGAAGGCAAATGTAGATTTATGAGCAGTGGAGTAGTGGGTTTTCATCAGAATCTTGCGGCGAAAGATGCAGATGGAGTGATTAAAACAGTTTGCTAAAACATTCCTGTAAGAAAAAATAATTCTGGAAAGATTAAAGCATTTTATCATCACATTAAAAAGCGCTTTGATTTTTTAAATTCAAAACATGTTATAATTTTTACTATTTCAGTATATTTACAATAGTGTGTTCCTCAATCATCTTTCTAATTCTGAAGAATGCCAAAGAGATTTCAGTTGGTTTGATGTTTATATAAACTTTTTTTTTTTTTAAACACAGGAACTGACAGCAATTGCTGTTGTGGTTTTTTATTTTAAATTGCACTGAATTGATTTCAATACTTGTCCAAGCCCTTCGATTTTTTTTATAGACCAATGAAAATCCTCTACTAGAAAAAGACAGACCAAATACTTTCTAGTGTACTTGAAATCCCAGTCACATAGCTCTGTTGGACCACAGCTAAAGTAAATGAAAGGGGCTAAGAGATTTCACAGTTACCCAGCATGGATTCACAGTTTGTTTTCCTTGGATACGATACAGCTAATGCCTCAAAAGTTGTGGGAATGCAGCATTTTAAATTATTTTCTTTTTGGCATGTTATTAACAGCACCTTGGACCAATGAAGCAAAATGCACGTGTGGAATGACCGTGGGCCAAATGATTTCACAGACTGAGAATGAGTGTTGGTAACGCTTGATGTGGCCAGGACTTATTAATTCTTCCGAAGTTCAATCTAATGATGCAGTAATGAAGAACTAATTATTAATTATTAGCGAGGTGGTAAAGCTGTACGTACTTCATAGAAATTCTGTTATAATTGGCTAATCAAGGTACCATTGTTTTAAATTGTTAATTTGTTTTTAAGAGAAAATGTAACACGAGTTAACAGATGTAGTTTTAAGTCAGGCTGAGGCCAGCTATTTTCCAATGACCTTCTAGGCTCTTTTGAAAAGCTTTGCCAACTTATTCAATTTCAAAGCGAGAAGGCAGAGTGGTTTCAAAACAATTATAAAAGCTGCCAATAAATTTCATTCAACTCTTCTTACTTAAGAACAAGGTCAGCAACGAGAGAATGAGTGCCTTTGAAGCTCAGTATGCCAGGTTTTAATTTAAGGGGTGTAGCTCTAAATCATAAAACCAAGTTTAAAACTAATGGGGGCACCTTGAGACCTCCCCAAAAAAGGCTTTTTTTTAAAGACTTTGTGCTTTCTAGTGAAATGCAGCTCTTCTAAAGGAGCCTAAAATTGGGCACCCAAACTTAGTGGCATTTCAATATCCATATTTTTCGGTTATTATTACTGTGAGACTGTCCTGGTCATTTAAACTAACCATTAAACTCTTCACAGTAGGAAACCAGAGCAGCAGAATATAAGGAATCACAGGCTGAATAATCAGAAACTTCATGGCACTTCCTCTCCTCAGAGCATCTAAGCTTAAAAGAATGTGTTGAAAAAAACCTCTGGCTTAGCAAATCAATTTAAAATGGAGGGTGAAGAACCTTCCAAGTTAAGAGCATAATTTCTTATCTACTAGCTTTGGTATCAAAGTTAGTATTTCTGCAGCCATTCATACTGCAAACACCCACAGCACCAGCCCACTGCAGTACTGTCCCGATCTGAACAGGAAATTTAATTTGTTGCATTATGTTTAAATCAGGTGGAACTTTCTCAGAAAATATAGATTTTATGACCAGGGTAATTTTTAGACTGCTGTCTTGCTAAGTCTGCACTGGGACTGCCTGCATCTCGCTGCTCGAGATGTAGTGCAACAATATCCACTGGAGTCACCAATTAAAGGTACGAGTTTATCTAGTGCAATATCTGTTGTCCAGTAGCCTGGAATGTTTAAGCTGCTTAGTTCAGGGCAAAGCACTAGCTACACACACTCACTCCCTGTAATTCTCCATGCTCTTGTTCTTATCTGGGGCCAAGAGCTGTAGTTGCAGTTCCTCTGCTGAACACACTTGCTTTCCTCGTGCCTTTAGCCAGGGGACAGTGGGATTCAGACACTGAGACGGCCTCAGATGTTGTTACACAGTCATTCTGTCATTTCTGTGGGATTACACTGGTTTGGGAATATTTTTTAAAAAATTAAGTCGCTGAGTCCAGACATTCTAGCACAGCCATACGCACTTTAAGACAATTCTGTTTCCATGAAAACAGATGATTCTCTGGCCATTCCAAGCACAGATTTAAAATATTTCTCAGAAGTGGGTGTACAGATATTGTCTTCTGTTTCGTCCTACTTCCAAATTATTTAGTGGTTTTCAAAATGTTACTTTCATCTTATGATGTTCTCAGGGACTCCTCCACAGGAAATATCAGGGTGCCAAACTGGCCCAACTCCATTAATGTGTAATAGCTTCGCTGGGTACAGCAGCATCATTCTGAATATAGACTTTAGTTCCAGGTCTGCCAAGTGACACGTGAAAAACTAATCTTGTGTGTAACTCATACAGGTATTTTCAGCTTTAAAATACTAAGAAGCCAATTAAACTGTTCCTAAACTGTTTGGAGCTGGAGCTTTAGTAATCTTTAAAGGAAAGCAAAAGAAAATTCAATGTTTATTTTTATTTCTCAAATTTTTAATATTTCACTGTAGGTCATCTAGCTTTGTTTCATCTCTATTTAAGTAATTAATTTTAAAAAGCATAGGTTTGAACTACCTGAACACTTTAGAGGGAGTTCTTACTTCTGACTTTAACTACAGTTATAAGATTATTCTCGCATAATGTAGTGGTTTGAGGTATCTGTCAAAGGAAAAGGAGTTTTAAGTTTGATTTTTTCTAACAAATTTTATAAGCATCCTACATGATACCAAGCTGCTTAAGAAACGTACACTTACTCTTTCTCATCCGTTACCTCATATGTAAGATTCTTACCACTACACTGAAGTCTTTCTTATTACCCTATACTAAGGCTGCACAAATCATAGAATCATAGAATCATCAGGTTGGAAGAGACCCATCGGATCATCGAGTCCAACCATTCCTATCAAAAAAATAACACTTTGAAATTCAGTGTTCAAAAATCATAGACAAATCTTTTACTGGAAGCAAAGAGTGGTATAAATTTAAGTTCAAAAATTTAGAAAAAAAAATCATTTTCACATTTCTGTTAACCAAATCAGTATGAAAAGTCACTTCAGGAAAAAAAAAATACACTTTTTACACTCACATCTTCTGTGTAAAAGGAGCCAATTTACTTGCTGCCTGGAAAATATTTGCATAATATACAGGTAGAAAAATAGTTCTAATAAACTTACTAAGCATAGCAAAACTTTGCTTAATGAAGATTTCTTATTCTGATAATCATCTGCAAGAAAGAAACAACGTATATAAAATACACAGTCCCTTTAAAATGAGTCCACTAAAAACAATGCAAGTAAAAAATTATTTTATCTGAGAAACCATAAACACTATTTTCAGTCTTCAGGCAATACACTCCTCCACATCTTTGTCACCATTCATTTACATCCACTACTAAGAAGGTACCAGTCCAGCATCTTGAGTCAGCTGGCACCACACACCAAATAACCAAGAGGAGAAACATCACTCTGACTTATACCACTACTGCAGGGCAGTGCTTGGTAGGAAGATTTGCTTTCTACTGAGTGGATAAGCATGTGGATGGACTGAGGGAAGCACTCGGCAAAGGGGCACTAAAATTCTTCTTCATCTCTCTCCTAATCAGAGCTGTAGAGAGAGATTTGTTCCAGCTTTCCTTATGAAATTACAATTCTAATGTCCTTTAAAGAAATACATCTGTCTTCTTTAATGAGCTATAGTCTTGTCCTGCCTGTGCCAACCAAAAAAAACCTAGAAATAAAGAGCAAACAGAAGCAGATGAGAAGGATCTCAGTCTGTTCTTAAAAATAAAATCCCACAGTGCAGGGTATTATATCTCATGTCGTGCATATTCCCAATCTACAAGATGCATCGTACAGCACTCTTAAGCACTTTTAGTCAGAAAGTTGCTGTTTCCAGGATCCAAAATGTCTTCACTTTCTTGAATCAAGTCATAATGCTATTTTAAGGGCTCTGCAGCCTTTAATTTCCTTTGTGTTTTAAATGGTCACATAACTTCATAAGGGCCCAAATACTGCTCTTATTTCATAAGATGCAGAAGCAGTCACAGTGCTATTACGATACTGTATTATTTTGCTTCTCCCACTAAGCAAAAATCCATTTAAACCAACAGTGCAAGCATC
This sequence comes from Piaya cayana, assembly GCA_013389865.1. NCBI lineage: Eukaryota > Metazoa > Chordata > Aves > Cuculiformes > Coccyzidae > Piaya > Piaya cayana. Next base: position 5,667 of record WAAB01013661.1, on the reverse strand, counting down.
CTATAAATTCTGAACGGACTTCACATCATAAAAATAATTTATAATGAACTCTTTCCCAAGCAGTTTACAGAACAGGGCTCTAATCACATAAAGCACATGAGCAGCCATTTCTTTCTAACTCTACAGAGGGTTTGGACACGCTCTCTTATGTAAAGGAATTCTATCTCATCATATTCTGACTGAGTTTAGCCATTTGGTCCCGGTCATTTTCGGTCTGCCGGAGGTTTTGCTGGAAGACAGAAAAAAAGACTTTCTATTCCTCTCTCTTGCACAAATTCTGGGAATAGAAAGAGACCGTTGAGCAGAAAAGATGTGAAGAAGCACCTGGCCACCCTGCCCACATTCGACGATGCAGACGGGGTAGTAGTAGCTTCAAGAATCTGCACTCTTATTTCAAGGTCACTTGTACAAGAGGAGGAAAGTGGCAAAGGGCCCATGAAAAATGAAAAAATAAAAATAATTAGCTAATTTGCAAAGTGGTGAAATATCTATTCACAGTCAACAGGTTTTATTCTATTTCTAGAAATGTAATCCATCACTTCTGGACTAGATCTGCAAAGCAAGTTTTTTCAAAAAGTATAGATGGTCAGATTCCCTAAAGAAAATTATCAGCATTCTCAGCATCAGATAATTTAAAAAGCATTAATTTCAACATTTCTGAAGTTTAAAAAAAATAATCTCAAGGACTTACATAATTTCCTTTTCCTGTTGGGTAAGGTTGTATTGAATCCCTGGAGCTGCTTACCCGCTCCATAGCTACCTACATTAGCTATGTAATTGTTATAAGAATAAATGGATTATTTTTCTCTTTCCTCTCTATTTCTCTTCTACCTCCAGATAGCTGCAGTCCTGGTTTCTTCACTCACAGAGTTGACTTTTATTTAAATTGTAGGGTTTCAGTGAGATGACACATTGTCAGTCTTGCCTTGGAAATTATATTCTTCAATTAAGATTTAAAGCCTCCAATGCAATGGAAAGGCAACATTCCTGAGGGGTGAATGGGAAGGCAATGAGGGATAGGGAAAAGGAAGGAGAAAAAAAGGAAGCAAAAGGCATGGTCAAGGTGAGTGACAGCGATACATATGGTGCTTGCTAGCTAGACACCTGTCACATAAGCCTTGTAACTGATTTTGTAGCAGCCATCAAACAAGTAAATAAAACTCTCAGCTTATGCCCACCTAGCAGATTATTCCAGTATCTTACAGAAAACAGCGCCTAAACTGACCATTTTGCACTATTAGCTCTAATCACTTTTTATACTTAGTTTGCATTCAAAGAGACTGCAACAAAAATGAATATAGAATGGAAATCAGGCCCATTGCATACATTTTAAACACTAAATCTGACTTTAAGGCAATAAAGGTTATGTTTTTCTTCATATGTAAAAATCCTAATGCATTACGAAGTTTCCTGGGTTTCAGCAACAACAAAATTACCGCTAATTTATGAAAACTGTGTTAGTGTCTGCAAACCTTTGTCGTAAATTATGCATGTGAGTGCAGAAATGCTAATGAAAAGAGGATTTCATTTAAGAATGATCAGTACAAATTCAGCAGTCACTATAGTTAGGCCAACCTAATTTATATTCCTGCAGAACATGCTGTTTGCCAGGTTTTGGCCACTTATTTCTGTACTGTTGAACATCAACTTCTTGGACTTGAATGTCACGTTATCTTTTTATCCAAAGAAATGTTCATTTTCTTTTTAGAAGGTCCTGGTTAAACGAGGTCCTTAGGCTCAAAGTTAATTTCTGAATTTACCGTGGTTTCTAAGACTTTTATTATGATATTGAAAAATATACATATTAATGATGACCTCTGACAGAGCAAAGCCCAGATTTTTTCACACAGCATACAACTTTTAATTTTTCCTTTTTCCTCTCTACATAAGGCTTCTGGTTGGGATTAGACCTCCCTTAAAAAAACTTACTAAGTCAGCATTCCAGAAGCATTCTACAGGTCTCTAAAAAGGATGAGAAGAATCCATAGAGCAAGACTTCAGTATGATTTTTTTTTTTCCTAAAGATCTATGGTGGCTGGAAAAAGTCAATACTGCCTTATATGAAATAGATCCAAATAGAAATGAAAACATGGGGTTCTAGGGAATTATAAAAGCATATTGTAGGAATCACTCCAAGGCTACTTATTAAATAGAGAACGTGAATCATCTATGCATTTGTCAGTGGATTTTGTGGGAAGCAGTTAAAGTAGAAACAAAATTTTCTTCTACACATTAGCTTCCTACTTTCTGTTAAGTCCTACAAAATATTCCCGGCTCTGAAGGTTCAGCACTGAAATTCAAAATTTTTATGCAAAAGGAGAACTTTGTTCTTCTGTCTGTGATTTTCCAGAAGTTCAGTAGAAGTCTTAGCCCTGCTATGTAGTTTATTTGATCAAAATATTTGCGAGCCTGAAGAATTATATCATTGGTTTCATAATTCTGGCCTGAAAAACAGGCCACACAACACTTCATATGCCTACAGAAGCGGACTGTGAACAGACTATTAAGAAATTGTGGAGCTCCAAGTTGTGGAAAACAGACTTTCTTTAAGCCTAGATCAGACAATGACTCTAATGGAACAATCTACACAAATCAAATACATATATAATGTGCAATTCACATTTGCCTTTGACAGCTTTATTTGTTCATTAAACATTAATACGAGATGGCTTTTCTCGTTGCAGTTCATGATATTCATCTAAACTTGGCTAGAAAATTAACAGCTTAAGTAGTCTCATATTTTATCATATTAAGCTCTCTTTGGATTTTTTACTGAGTAGATGTGATAAAAACCAACCTAAATTGTGCATTTCAAAATTTAATTTTAAGAGTGCTTTTGCTGACATTAATTGTTTGGGCTTTTTCCTATGATTATGTGGTACGACTCCTTTCTCTGATAACTTGGTAACAGCAAATTGATTACAATCACTCAGCCCAAAATGGTATTTCTTTTATAAGCAAATCAAGTACACGACTACTGGGAAGGGTTTAGCTATCAAATTAACATTGTAACTCTCTTGGAAACTATCTCCTACCAAACAATACGTGGAAAGATTTCCAGGAAACTCATACTATATATAGCACTTCAAATAGCATTTTAAAACAGTTATTCATACAGTTATAATTTCTTGTTCAATTAGCTAAATGCACCACTGCAAAACCAGCTAAGGGAAGGAGCAGAGATAAAGGAAAGGAGTGAAATACTTCCTATCATTTGACAATCAGCATAATCACAAGTTACCCTAAAATAGACCACAAGCTTTAAGAAGCACAGCAATTAAAACCTCTAGCTTTTTAAATTATTTGCTACATGAAATAGTATCAAGGAGTTATTTGAACGGATATTTCAATGATATAATGCAACATACGCACCTGAGAACAAAAAAAAAATCCTGAATAGATTTGTATATTGTGCAAAAATTATAAGGAATCGGACAATGTATGAAGTTTTTTGGCAGCCTTATTCCAAGGGTGTCTCTTTATTAAGAAACGCATTGCATTTTTCAATGCCATAATGAAAACTTGCCAAAGTGTTTAAAATGAAATGCTACTTGTTGATTGCTTTAAATATCTTTAAGCTTACTTTAGTGATACGCTTACAGACAAACAATGCACACTGAGAGAAAAGATTGGTAATGGACATAGCAGTTTTAATGGCACATAGCACACACAAGATGGATTTTCTGAGGAAAAGAGTGTTTTAGAAGTACCTTCTCATTTTATTTTATTTTTTTCATTTCTTCAGCAGTGTTTATAAACTTAGCTGCTTGTAAATATGCTGTCTATATAGGCACCAATCACCATTATCTCGTCTGTACCACAACCTAGTAAGTCACATTTTTAAGTGAAATGTTTCCTTTCCCAAACCGCTTAACAAAGAAAGGTAAAGGCAGGCAGACACCAGCAAAAAGACTGCCATAGGTGTTAAAGCCCAAGCACCCTGCTGACTGACCAGATACAAAACTTCATTATACTCACAAACTCCAATCTGATGGCTCAGAAACTTCTCAGAGAAATACTAAGGACACAAAACCAGGTATGAAACAAATTATGAGAAGAACAGACAAAGAAAAACTGAAGAATTGAAAGCAAGAATAATTTTTTCCATAGGACAGCATAACACCAGTCATTTTTCAGTCCAGTTTTCCTACTAGTCCTTCTCTCTTGGGAAATCTACATCTTATTTCAATCATACGTACACACACAGTATCTTGTTGTTTCATGCTAATAAAACAAAAACATTCCAGTCTTATCCATATGAAACTGTGTACCAACTGACTGTCTTCCAGAAAAAAAGTAATCTTCTTCGCTTCCTTGCAAATGGATTCCACTGAAGTTGTGAAGCTTCCCTAATTACATACAAAAGTTGAAAATTTGGTTGCGATGTTGATAATTTCACAAAGTTGTCAGTAACTTGATGGGCTGCTGCCATTACCAGATGCTGCTCCATCATTAACAGAAACTGGCTTTGAGACAAGCCTACATTACACAATATCCTCCAAGCTGCCCGTTTATATGCTTCTACCTGTTCAGCTGGCTCATCAGTCACACATACTTTATCTTCTTCATTTGGCAACTAGTTTAAACAATTTGATGCACAAGTGTCTGATCACAGAGATATGACATAAATATTATCTAAGGGCAAAATTTATTCCCGATGTGCACATTCTGTAAAGCAGCTACGATGGTGACAGTTGCCAGGACAAGCTGAAAGAGAGAGTAGCAGTACAGGAATAATTGATCTGACATGTCGGATACTGGATGTGCTAATGGTCAGCCAGGTCATCCCCATCCTATTCCTGAGTTCTTAATTTAAATATACCCGATGGAAAGCAGCAATGGAAATGATGGATGTGAAAACCTAACGATCCCTTGTCCACGCACCTTCAGGTATTCTGCAGTTACTTTGTAATCCGTCAGATCTTTAGCTATAAAGAGAGTGTTTAAATCAAAGCTAGCAGACAGATTTCATCCCTAGTGATATTGCCTGTATCACTAAATTTTGAATAAACCTTGTGTCTCTAGCATCTTCACAAGTGCATTTAACACATAACCTAATAACCTCATACTGGTGAAGTATTTAATAAACGCTCTTCTGAAGAGAAGGATCCACAAGAGAATAAGATGTTAAACGCCTTCAGGAAATGCATCCTAGTGGATTAGTTTCTAGTATGTCTGCATTCCCAGCTAAGATTACTGAGCATGACCTGACTGAACTGTGCAAGATTGAACAAGCTATCATACTTGAAGCTACAAGATTGACATGAAAGATGTTTTCCTCCTTTTTCTTCTCCTCCAGCAATCACACATCGCTGCCAGGAAGCGGCCTCTATGACAGAACACAGGCGATGATTAGCTGTGCGCAGTGCAAATACCAGGGTGGCATTTTAAAAATTGAGGAGATTCTGAGAAAGCTTGTAAATCCTCACAAAAATACTGATAAGATTGTTTTTTCACCTTATTCATATAAAAAAGGCATTTGGAACGACAGAACAGGCTGATGAATGAAATGGAGACATGCTAGTCAGGTATTCTGGCCCAACATTTTCTGTATTTCTCACACTTCAGGTGGTGTGTTTAATATCGCTTTTCTCCAATGGAGCTTTACTTTTTCAGTAGGAAAACAGAACAATGTTTATGACCGTATCAGGCTCATTATCATAGAAC
>WAAB01013660.1:3504-27400 GCA_013389865.1 Piaya cayana | reverse complement strand
GTTGGATGTATGAGATTGTTCCTATAAGGTGAATAAGGAGAGGAACCCTCAGGTTCCAGCAAGAATGCAGAGCACCCAAAAGGGAGATTGGGAGGGCTGGAGATCAGAACAGCTTTCAAACAGGTGAGGCACCAACCAGAATGGGACTCTGCAGTGTTGCAAGGTGACCTTCTCCTGGTTCACACCTTCTCTGATCCTTCCCCAGGTTCACATCTTCAGATATTGAAAGTTTAGACTTGCATTTGAGTCTGTGGAAACTGGCAGAAAACGCTTCAAAGTCTAACCCAAAATGTTCACATTTATGGGAAAACATTAAAATGAATATTGATTTAAAGAACTAATTTGAATACTAGGGAAGTTTAATGATGTTATTTCCTTTCCTCTGATTCCAACAGCAAACATAATGTGTCTGCAGGTATGATGCATCAGACAGAAGTGAAACTGCAGGAGACGTGTTCATGGTGCAGTAAATGGTCCTGCAGTTGGTGGTGTAGTGCTCTCTGATCTCCCTTATTCTGTATTCTCTCCACACTGTCCCTGTTTTGCACTGATTCTTTCCCTGGGATCATGTTGCCTCCATTTAAAATAACAGAGGAACCACCATGGTAGATCCGTTGGAGAGTTTGTTCAAGAACTTGGCACGTAAGGATAACTCATTGCATCTTATTTTCCCAGCTGAGACCTTACTGTGTTTTTCCATCTTAAGTTCCCACTGGAACACCATTAATGCTCTTCAGCAGAGCTTCCTACACTGTCCCCACTACTGCAGACTCACATCCCTTCTGGTACCTTGTTAAGCAGCATGAGAAACATCTGTTACATGATGACTCTTTCATCTTCTCTGCAGGAGGAGGGATGTTTGCAAAGGAGCAGTTTAGTTTGGATTTATCATAGAATCATAGTACAGCCAGGTTGGAAGAGACCCATTGGATCATCGAGTCCAACCGTTGATCCGTATATGGACACATCTCCGCAGAAAGATATGTAAGTACACATAGCTTACTAAGAATTTGTTAACGGACAGGGAATCAACTTAAATGTGCCTACTCTTTGGGTCAGAAAGTGATGTTTTATATGTTCTGTGGCTTCATAGAATAACAAAATAGTTTGGGTTGGAAGGGACCTCAAAGATCATCTAGTTCCAACCCCCCAGCTTAGTTTCTAGGGGAGCCTGTTGTGTAGTGTTATTTTACTTTGCAAGAGAACTATGAAAGGAATAAGCAAAAATGACACAAAAATCTTCATGCCCTGTCTGCTGTATGAGAGACTGTATTTAGGCTCACTGCTTTGAACACTTAACAACAGTGCAACTCAATCCATTGTTGTTATAGCTTTTAGATTGTAATCAGTTGGTTTTAGGTTACTTTTAGTTTCCTTCAAGTGACTTGATAGCTGTTTTGCAGACTTGTTGTGATTTAACCCAGGCAGCAGCTCAGCCCCTCACTCAGTTGTGTGTCCCACACAGAGGGATGGAGGAGGGTGTTAGGAGGGTAAAAGTGACAGAGCTCGTGGGTTGAGATAAAGGAACTTTAAGAAGGAAGCAAAAGCCACACATGCAAGCAAAGCAAAACAAGGAATTCATTCACCACCTCCCATCCACGGGCAGGTGTCCAGCCATCTCCAGGAAAGCAGGGATCCAGCACACGTAATAAATACTTGGGAAGGCAAACATCATTGCTCCGAATATCCCCACATTTCCATCTTCTTCCCCCAGTTTTATACACTGAGCATGATGCCCTAAGGTGTGGAATATCCCTCGGGTCAGTTGGCACCAGCTGTCCCAGCCGTGTCCCCTCCTGACTCCCTGTGCCCCCCAGCACCCACTGGTGGGGTGAGGAGGAGAAAAGGCCGTGACCCTGCGTACGCCTTGATCTGCAGAGACTAAAATGTCCCTGTGTTATCAACATTGTTTTGAGCACAAACCAAAAACGTGTCCCCATGCTGGCTACTGTGAAGAAAATTAACTCTTTCCCAGGCAAAGCCAGCATGTTACCGTTTCCAGGCAAGCTGCAAGCAAGGAAGTGTAATGTTTTATTTATTTTACTCTAGTCGGGAGTCCAGTGAATTTATAAGTTGAAACTGCAAGATATCTGAGCTCGTCTAGGTCAGTTATTTACCCTTATCTCACAGGAGCATTTCCAATACCTTATTTCCTAAACCAAGCGAAGCAGTGATGCAGCATGATTATTTCAAGAACCATCAAGCTCAGGCTGTCTATTTTCGTGGCCTCATCAACAGCCGTCTCTGGATTCTTCATGTGTTATGCAAGCAGAGCTTTGGGTTATTGGTAGGGATGAGCATTAGGCTGCAGAATTTGAAGTGAAAGCACAGCTGAGAGGGCATTTAGGGAGTGGTTTCTTTCTGCTGTCCTCAGTTGCCTTACCAAGATAACTGCTGTCGCTGAGTTTGGGGATTAGACTTGGAGATTAGGTAGCCATTTGCTCTAACGTAGTGAGGCTGCTCGTCATTTTTGTAGGGGATCCACCTTTCTCTGTCTAACTTAACTGTCATAAATACATTCTCTTCAGTAGCTGTTTGGATTTTTTCTGTGGCTGATGGATGCAAACAGGTATCCCCGAAGGGGCGTGATAGATGTCTGGTAGTGACCCTCCGTGGTTATACAGGAACCTCCAAAACCAGATGTTGGTCTTTTAGAAGGCTACAGTTAGGTTAGAGGAACACTAATAGGAAGGAGATAATTCATGTTCTTAACTTTGTAAGGACTTGTCACAGTTTAGCCCTGACTCAACCAATTTTGGTAGCTAAAACTGAGCAGTTGGGCTCACAATTCCCTTACCCTCCAACCCTAGGGAAAGGGAAAAGACTTGTGGGTCAGAAACTAAACAGCATTACTGAAATACTAGTACTACTACTAAAATTATTATTAATAAGAGAATAATAAGAAAACAGCAGGCTTGTGCTGGCTGTAATGCAGGAAGGAGTCAGGGAAGGGAAGGGATTGTGCTAAGGTTTGACATGGTTCAGCTGCAAGTGGAGAGTGGATCCTGATAAAGACCTTCTAGACAGATATCGAGGCAGTGGGACTGCGCTTAGTGACTTCTGAGAAATGACTGGTGCAATCACTGAGACACGGGATAATGAGACCTTTAGCCATCCACACAAATAGGAATGTGGGGGGAGTGTTGTTACTTTGGTGTTTCTTAATTTGCCTCTTCTCATCTTTCTGAAATCTTTGATCCGATGTGTCATCTCATTGAATTTAAAGTTTTCAGTCGCTTTTCAGAACTAGAATTTTTAAGTTAAGAGTATTTTTTTCCCCCACACTTTATTTTCTTAAACTACTTCTAATTCTGAGTTGGTCTGAAAAGGTATTCTCGTTTCTAAAATTCTGTCATTCATTAAGTCAATCAAATTTCTAATTGAGAAGATTCAAAATAAATTGGTTTAGAAGAGGACAGTAAAATACTCTGAATTTATTGTTTAAATCTTGTCTCTCTGATTTTTATAAATGGTGAATGTGCATTTGGTCAGTAAGTGCAGGTATTGGAAAACTGACAAATCTTTTAAAATAACCATACCTTTCTTTAGTAGAATTCAGTATTTGCTATAAAAATAAAATTCTAGTTGCTTGCAATATAATAAAAAGGGCTATACCATCTGCTAGCTGTATATAATTACATTAAAATCATCAGTCTGTACTCGATTCAACAATTTTCAGGAGCTTGTTAAACTTTCAAATTAGATTTGTACTATCAGTTGTATTTAACAAGGAACTTTTTATCCACGGCTTTTATATTTCCTTAATTAGTTCCATAACTCATTTTAGGCATGTTTCTAGTACAGCGATGTCCTACAGTTATATAGCCCCAGTAGGATTTTCAGGGATCTCTTCTTTCCTCTTCCCCCATTCTTTCTCCGCTACCACTCTGTAACCCTTGTGTAACGCTGGCCTCCATCTCCACTCCAATCAGCCCCCACGTGAAATATTCATATTAAATGACTTTCTGTCTCTGAAGGTATTGGAGAGAGCGGGCTCTGCAGTTAGCCAGCTTCAGGCTGTCATCTTGAAAGAACAGATTGCACGGAGTCCGTAATTATCTCTTGCTGTATCCCTACTGTTTCGAAAAAAGGTGTGAGAAAGTCTTTTTTGGCCTCTGAAGCCTTTGGAGAACTCTCTTCAGCCAGTTGTTCTCACCTTGACCCTTCGGAGGCCAGACTTAAACACACAGTGTCTGTAGAAGCAGTTTCAGTGCTACCCTAAAGTGTGATGCCCCCAAGGTGGATGGCTCCGCTGTGCTAGGACTCGTAACAAGTCAGAGTTGTAATGAGGTTGGTGTCCAGTGAGCTTGTTCTACTGAAAAATAGCAAAAAAAAGTTAATTGGGCATGGAAACACAGAGAAATCTGCATCTTACTTACATCTTCAGTCCTGAAAGTGGGAGGGTCCTAGCACTGCTGTATAGATGGTGAATGCTGTATGGAACATTGCAGTCTGTTTAACAGAAGAGGAAGATTAATATTTACTCCAAATAAAGCATCGTTCTTAAGGATAAGCCTCCATAAAATTTATAATTTTTAAGGGTTAGGTAAAGGCTCCATTAGAGACACTGTTGGGATTTGGAAAAGCAGAAAGGAGACCTAACGTTAGAAAATGTCTTAAAAATCAAAGGTTGGTCTATCAAAACAGGAAACATGGATACAACATAGTTAACCTTGATCTGAATACTTGGCTCTTACAGTTTTTTTGCCTGCTGGGAAAATTCTCATCACACTTCCAGAGAAAATGCCTCTAATGTAGCCTCCCAGCTTTTATACTTTATTTTAACTTCTTATCACGATATTTTTCATGATTGTCTCCAAAATACATTTTAGAAAATACACATTACATGTTGAAGCACTATACTGCAAACAACTGACGTTCTGTTTCCCTTCCGTACCTATCAAATTCACATCAGCAGCACTGAGTCAGTTGTATCATTTATCATAGCTTAACCTTGCCCCTTAGCTCAGAGCTGAAGGATGGGAAAGGACAGAGGAGACAACTTCTTTAAATAGTCTTGACAGTTGCTTCTTCAGCCTGCCTTAAAGGTCTCCTTGCGGGTCATGTGCTAAAGTCCAGACTGAACCTTCTTCACTGTGATTTTAATCCATAATCTCCTGTTGTATCAACTGTAAGTATGGAGAACAGAAATTTCTGCCTTTCATAGATTTGAAAATAGCCTTCCCCTTCCTAGACTGTAGTCTGGCCAGTCCCATTTCTTTCCACCTTTTTTTGTCTGTTACGTTTTCTATGCTTTGCTTAATCTTTATCTTGCTCAAAGGATGGTGCCTGTAAGGTTATTCATGGAATCATAGAATCACTAGGTTGGAAAAGACCCACTAGATCATGAAGTCCAACCATTCCTATCAATCACTAACCCATGTCCCTCAGCACCTTATCCACCCGTCCCTATTCTAGAGGAAGTCTTAAATCATAGAACAGAATCATAGAACCATTTGGTGTAGAAAAGACCCTTAAGATCATAGAGTCCAACTGTTACTGCCAACTCCACCACTAAGCCATGTGCCTGGGCAACAAGTCTACACATCTTTTAAGTTCTTCCACGGATGGTGACTCCACCATCCCCCTTCTCTGCCTTTCAGTGAAGAATTTTTTCCTAATGTCAAATCCTAAGCTGCTCCCTCTCATCCTGTCTCATTACTTGGGAGGAGAGACCCACAATGGTGTCACTACAATCTCCTTTTGGGTAGCTATAGAGAGCGATGAGGTCTCCCCTCGATGTCTTTTTTCTCCAGACTGAGCAGCCCCAGATCCCTCAGCTGCTCTTCATAAGTCTTATTCTCTCGACCCTAATCTCCTGATTATCTATGAATTCAACATTCAGATTGTGGGTGATATAATTTAGAATCACATAATATTAAAGGTTGTCTGAGTCCATAGTTAATACGTTTTTGGCAAGTTCTATGACAGTCACCAAGAGAATGAATGACTGGTGTGATACTTAGCTTGACTTATGGCTACGCTAAATAATACATAAAATTAATGGAAGTAGGAAAAGCAGAAATAAAGACGAGGCTGTTTAGTGCAGCAAGCAGTCTCAAATTAAAAGTCAAAGGTCAGAAATGATGACAACACGTGAAAGTATATGACATTATTATCTGCTCGTTATTACTTTTTTGTTCCTCGCCCAGGCAGTTGCATTTCTGACAATACAATCAATTTAACAATAGTATTTCACAGTAGAATTTTATTTTAGAGTATATATCTCATGTGAAACTAGAGGGCAAGGGCGACCTTCCTTAGAAGAGCTGGGGTAAAAACAAAGGGGACACATCCCTTTTGGAGAGTCTCCAGGGAGCTGTTGGCCTGGAGGTGGATGGATCTTCTTTACCTATTAGTACATTTCATAAGAAGCAATATCCTAAAAATGAATTTTTGGTCAATTTTGTCTCCTTCACTTGAATTCTATTGAATTATGACTTATAGCTAAATTAAAGCATTATTTTTGCATGGCATTTCAGTGCAAATTGATTGTATTTTAAATAAAAAATAGTATTTCAACTTGTAGCAGCTCTAGAAATTCCACTCTATTTTACATCTGCAGAAATTCATAGTTCACCACTGCATTATTTAATGGAGTATTTTAGTACTTTTAGTGAACAAAAACAGTCCTTGAAAACCTGTCTGGCTTAACTTCTCTCTTCATTTTTCTCCCACATGACTTATATTCCTGTCATTTATACAGTTTTATAGCACCAATGCTAGTTTCATAAATGTATTTGAAAGAATTTAGTTTAGTTATGTCTTACACTGAGCATAAAGATATTTAAATAAAACAGAAATATCTAAAAAATATTTAGTAATTTTTAGTAACTCAATATTTACCATTCTGTAAGAAATTTGACACTTCTGATCGAGATATCAGGTTTTGAGACAAAGGACTGAGGTGTGTGTTTAGAAGCAGGTAGATGCATACACGCCAGCTTCAAAAATAAACTCAGCTTGTGCTTTCAGGCAGGAGAAACTAACCACATGTATTTTCAATAATCAATCTTGTTAACAAATCAGATGTAGACTGTTTGTGAATTGAATCCAGGGCTGGTGTGGTAGCTGAATTATTCACAGTCATTAAAATGGCACCAGAATTTAGATGGATTTTTTTTTTCTAAAAAACCCCAATAATACTAAAGATGTATTTCAGTATGAATGCTGGAAGTAAATGGCATAGAAGTGTTCAGATTGGGTGCTTGCAGGAGAGTGTAAGTTCTAGAAAATACTGTGAGAGGAACCACAGCGTCTGCAATTCACCTGTCTCATGGTCTAGACAGTCTTATACCTTAGTTGAAAAACAGAAAAAGCACCTTACACGTAGCTACAGTGTGTGATGGGCTACTTGTAACTTTATTTATGAAACTCCTCCTTTCATATCTGGTATCCTGGATACCGGCTTCCTTGCTGGAAAGGCTCGGTGCCAGACCTTAATTTAATTTATGAAGAGTGGAAGCGGTTGTAAGCCTTCAGGAGTCATCACCTGGACAATAAGAATTAATTACAGTCTAGAGCCACTTTTCCCTCGCTATGACCTTTCTCTAAAGACGCTCTCTGGAGCGCTGTGCTTCCTCCTACAAGATTATATATGAACGGAGTAAGATCAGAAGCTAAACCAGGTGATTTCGTGAGAGTCCATTTGTTGCTTCTTAAGTGAAGAGGCTGGTCTGAGCTCCTGTTTGCTTACCTGCCCTTCAGATTCTAGGTAATAAATCTACCTCTGAACCTAAAGAGGAGCAAATAAGATGAGTAATAAACTGAGCTAATAACACAAAAAGTAGGATGTAAAGGACAGAGTATTTCAACCCCTTTCAGTGAGTAACTGCAGAAATAAACTGTTATCCATTCGGAGCGTTAAGCTGTAATAATACCTCTGAAACACACAAGTAAAGTTTGAATGCAATCTACTGTTTACGATAAAGCATTCCCAGTGTTATACTCAACTCTTTCCCAAACTGATTAAATTCTCTTTTGAGAAGAAATAAGTTTCAAGCATCTAATTCAAGAAGAGTCATCCATCTTCCTTTCTGCTAGTCAGACAGCTTAATATTCCAGGTTCTTCAGAAAGTCTAAGTTGCTGTTGGAATGGATATTTCTTTTTCTTCAGCGATACCAGCTCTCTCTGAGTAGTTCCAGGCCTGGGTAGTATTTGTGTCGTCGTTTGTGGCTGACGTTCCTTTTGCAAACACACTCTCATGTGCATCAGAAATGAGGAAGAAGTATAATTAAAAAGGATGCCAAATGATTTATAGGAATACTTTAAAGATTTTAAGCATTACAAAAGATTTTTTTTTTTAAATTACAGATATTTTGCAGGTGGTCTACAGACAGAAAGCAGTCACTGCTACCTGAGACTGTATAGTGCGAATTCATATTATCTGAATTCATTGTTTGTGGGGTATTTTTTTCTTAAGCAGTGATAAACAACCAGAGGTTATAGTCACTGATCTCGCTGCCATCACATGCAGCTCATTGTTTAGAAAATGCTTTTGCCTTAAGAAATGTCATTCTTCTTATGTGGCCCTGGAATAATGATACTCCATACAGCAAATGCTGTCAAAGAGCGAACAAGAGTTCATCAATCACAATATTGTTTGGCTTTATGATTGAATCAATCAGTGCTGTCAATCATAAAACTGCTATAACTTGAGTTTTGCAGTGAACTTTTTTTTGAGCTTGGGAAGGGTGGTTTTTTTCGTTCCAAACACAAAGAAGAAATGTTGTTTTCATACTCCTCAGAGATCTAACTCTGTGCTTTTCACAGCTAAAATTGGACATCTCGGTTGGCATTTAAATTCTTTACTGTCATACATCATGAACCAAATTCATCCTGGCTGAAAAACAAAAGACTTTCTTTCAATGAGCAATCAATCACCTTTACTGCTAATATTTTCATTGATAGATTTTACCAAAAGATAAATGAACTTGTAAACATTAAATTGCTCCTATTTTGTTCCAGGATACCGTAAGTCCTGATGTGATCAATCTTTACTCAGAGAAGTTGAAAAGATGGATTTTTAATTTTTGTTCAAGTACAGAACGCTAAGCAAAAGTCCTAAAAGCTCTGTGTACTTCAGGTGTAAAATCACCCCGAGCCTGGCATTACTGCTTCTGAGAGGTGAAACAGCTTCATAGAATCAGAGAATCAGCAGGTTGGAAGAGACCCACTGGATCAAGTCCAACCATTGCCATCAGTCACTAACCCATGTCCCTCAGCACCTTGCCCACCCGTCCCTTAAACCCCTCCAGGGAAGGGGACTCAACCCCCTCATGACACTATCCAACTAAATGTAGCATGAATGTAATAACTTTATAATCAGAGCAGAGGTGGCACTTTATAACTTTGGTATCTTCCAAAATCTCCCTTCAGATTTAAAATTCCTTATGTTGTTCTACCATTGCTAAGCACGAATAGAAAAATCATTCCTGTCCTATTAGGAACTTGCAATTCTATTTGGTTGTGACTTAGGTCACAATCTAAGCCCCTGTTGGGGGTAACGCTGATAAACTCAGAGATAAACACAAACTGACAACTCAACCCAGAGTTAACTTCTGGTTTACCACCCCTGGGTCATAGTTTCTTGAGCGACTGTGATGGGGGAGAAAGATTGTGCTGCTAACCTTTTCTGAGAAGAAAATTATTAAAATGGAATGACTAGAATAATTGAAATAGAAAGAGTTCAGTAGTATGCAATTCGAGGTCATTAAGTCAGAGAATAGAAATCATTCCAGGAGCAATTTAGAAGAGATGGAGGAGGAGGAGGAGGAGCAGAATTCAAATGTCCAAGCACTATTGCGTGATGACTGTGAGTCAGTAATGAAATAAAAACATGAAAAATGAATCCTGGGAGCCTGTCTAACATGACCAAAGATGTGATAACGTGCAGTTGGACCTCATTAGCTTAAGAAGTGGTACGATTGCAGGGTGAGAAAAGAGCCTTTTAAACTGAAATCTCACACTGATTCACCAAAGTGCAGAAGGCTTCAAAGAGGCGTTGACTACATTAAGTCTTTATGACCATTTTATAACCCAAAAAACCCCACAAACAAAAACCAATCAAGGAGAAAGCAAAAAGAATAATTAGGCTAGGTGAAGTGTCTTTGTCTGCAGAAGCAACTAGACATGATGCGATTTTGCATTAAGACAGACGAACAAGCCAGGAAGGAGTCCTGCTCAGTTCAAGATCTCTAATTTTTTGGGTTATAGCATGCTGAAATTTAAAAAAATTTCATCTGAAATGTAAAAAAATTACTTTATTATTATTATTAAGTAGGATGTTTTTAAAGGACTTTAACAATTAACAGTTCCTGTCTTCAAAAAATTTGCCCTGAGTAACTTTGGTTTTGCAAACATCCTCTTAAAAAATAAAATAGACCCGAAGTCTTTCTCACTGCACTGACTAAGCCTGTTCAATAGCATCACCTGCATTGGCTTGTGTGGGCCGAAAAATCCTGGCATTCCACAAATGAAAATTTAGAGATGCGTGTAGTCCTTATATTTGGTGGTGAAATAATGATGCTGAGCACATTTAAAAATATCCATTTTCATTCTTAGCCAATACCTGTTGTTTGATGATGTCAAGTTCTTGAAGGATCTAAATTATCCCACCCTTTACCACTGCCCCTAGATAATCGCCTGGACAATTTTAACGTCACAGAGGGAATTGTCTTGTCTACTCTAGCAACCGACACGAATCTTTCATCCAATATAGGAATAGTAGTGCTGTCAATGAAACCAGCGATAAAGCTTCTGTGTGTTACATAAATCCACTGAGCACAGCGACCGACTCAGTAATCCCGTGGAGGAGTTTTAGATGTGAGACAGGAACATTTAGAGTTAATATTGCTTGAAACAAATGAATTGTATTGTGGGTTCATACTCAAAAGGGTTTTGGTTGCTAGCAAAGGCTGAGCTGAGCTTGTTTGCTGTATCATGGCTACAGCTAATTTGATATGTACCACATCACAGATTAGGAAATAAAATTTTCCCTGACTTTTTATCTGAGGCCCTTTGAAGGAAGTGAATCCTGTGATCAAAACCAAACTGATTATTTTTCCAGGGAATATTAAATCCAAGTGACTTTTTATATTTATAAAATCATCTGGAAGAATCAGTTTAGAAAACATTTGAGACCTTTCCAGAACTGACCACAAGCCTCAATTTCTTTAAACTAGGTTAACAAAATGCTAAACTGAATATCAGCAACCTATATCACTATATAATTTCTGAAAGTTTCTTAGTGAACCCCAATATGTATATTATAATCCCTTTGAATCTGAATTCTATGAAGTTAATAGAAAAATTGGCATTCACTTTGAATAAAAACTCTGGTAGGTGCTCGGAGGTACTGCTCCTTTTCATTTTAGCTGTTTATTTTAGGAATAGAGAAAATATGTTTCCATTGATGTTTGCGGAGCAGTACTGGTCAATAAAAGCTGGAGATTCTGCCCTGTTGAATCAATTTTTAAAAAAATAATATCCTAGAATAACATTTCAATACAATTCCATTAAACCTGAGTAAGACTACCAGACCCATATAGATGGTACTAATTATGCCATCTTCTTCTTTCTGAGGTGTTTATTTCTTTGCCTTCAAGCAAAAAGCAGAACTCTGCTAGTGTCTGGCCGTTTAACAAGGAAATTGTCTTAGAACAGTTAATTAAGTTATTGCATACACTACATCCTTGGTCACAGAGTTTAGGGTGAAAAACATCAGTGATGCAATCAGAAGCTTTTTCCTTAAATTCCATTGTTAAATAGCATTGCCTACCGTTTTCATTGAATTGAGGATAAATGAAAATCCATTCAAATGAAGATATTTGGTTAACTTATCTGTACATAATACATGTAAATAAAAGACAAGAATCAATGAAAGCAGCACCCTCCCTTCCACAGAAGGAGGAAATTCTTCCAAAGGAGGGTGGAGAGGCCCTGGGCCTGGGGAGCAGGAGCTGCTCCATCCCTGGCGGTGTTCAGGACCAGGGTGGATGGGGCTTTGAGCAGCCTGGCCCAGTGGCAGGTGTCCCTGCCCAGGGCAGAGGGGTTGAAATTAAATGATCTTCAAGCTCCCTTCAAACCCAAACTGTTCTATGATTTTGTGAACTGAGTGTATGTGGTTTGGTATCTAATTCTGTGAAAAACCCACAGATTTGAGAGATAAGAACAGTACATTCGTGTTCAATGAAAGAGCTTGAATGTGGATTTTTCATCGTGGTTGTGCACCCTGAAATCTAGGATGGTTCAAGAAAATTATATCACATGAAGAGAGAGAACAGTCTGAAGAATTGTGAAATAAACCCCAATAGCATCGTATTCCTCTACTACAGCGCCCTGCAGGGCAGGAGTCAAAAGATTTCATGGATTATACGCTAGACTAAATGAGCCAGGGTTTCAGATATTCTCAGTCTGAGGTTGGAGACACAAACTTCTCATAATGTGGCTAAGGAACTAAATTGTAATGCAAATGTGTACGGCAATCAACTATGACAGTAATAAGATTATTTATTCAATTACAGTGAGAGTGGATGTTGCAGGCAGAGGAGGAGTGGGAGGCAGATGTGACACTAGAGGAAGGAAGGAGAAAAAAGCCTCATT
This sequence comes from Piaya cayana, assembly GCA_013389865.1. Lineage (NCBI taxonomy): Eukaryota > Metazoa > Chordata > Aves > Cuculiformes > Coccyzidae > Piaya > Piaya cayana. The sequence continues at coordinate 14,796 of WAAB01013660.1, read as the reverse complement.
TAGCAAAGGTGGGGAAGACATCCCACAACATGCTGAGAAATGAGGGTGATTTTCCTGAGCTTGATCAAATATAAAAAGTGATGTTAAAAAACCCCAATGTCATCTAAAAATCTTTTTGATGTGAATTTGGAGCTGGGGTTTGATAGCTTCTCCATAACTGGCAGGATGTAGATTGCTATTTCCGAGGAAATGGAGTGCAATTAGTAACTTTATACAGCTGGAGACAGTCATCAGCAGTGACATCAAGGCTTTTCTGCATCTGAAACAATAATCTAATATGTAGGCGCCCTGCTGGGATGAAATTCCCCGTAGGTCTCTCTCCACAAAGTAACTGATTTTTGCACTAACTGTCATATTCCTCTCACATCACTTTTTGCAAGGACCACTTGGGGGTTTCTGTTGCTCTGTAGTCTAGGGGATGGTCTGTTTCCTAGGACTAGCTGGAAATTTTGTCTGAAACGCCTCTTATTTTAGGTCCCTGGGACCTGACAATGCCTGTGATCTTTCCTGGTCTCCCAAGGAGGATTTGGAGACTATTTTTTTCCCATTGAAGCTGCCTTAGAGGCACATCCCGCAAACCTTTCTGAACTGAATGTCTGCTAAACGGATTTAAGTGGATCTTACAGCCATTTTCAGTCATAACCATTCAGTTCATCTTGAGTTATACTAACATATCACCTTGACGTGATCTGTATAAATTGAGTAAATATTGATTTATAAAATTTTCAGGATTGTTTCTTGTATGGAAAAGCCATTATGCAGTTAATATGTTCTGAGAGCGATAATTTGGTTTTGTAATTTTCATATTGCTTTTTCTTTCAGCTGCATGCCCAGCTCAGAGCAATATAAGACCCTAGTACCCACCCATTTATTGTTTTCTTTACGTGTCTCTACAGTGTGGTTCACTGTTTGGGGCCCAGAGCTGTTCCTGGCTTATCCTGTACCTGTACATTCCTTCTTCATTTTGTGGCTGATTCACAGCTTTACAGTGGGAGGCACAACAGGTTTTGTTGGCCCATTCTCAGAGAGCTACCTTAATATATTAGTTTAGACTTATCCATCTACCAATCTGTGTAGAATATTGCATCTGCTCCCATAAATTTAGTTATTCTTTATCTAATTTATAGCACGCACCTGTAATAAATTCTCTTAGAGCGGTTGGAGTGCACTGAACTGCAGATTAAGAGCTGGAATGAGTGGGGAAGGCAGGAACTTCATAAATTTTTTTCTTTCTTTCTGTTTTTATTCTATAACAGGAGCTAACAGAAAGTTATCTTGATTGCTAACTCTATAACATACTTTGGAAAATTCTTTTCTATCTCCAGTGGTTTCATTTAATTGATCCAAACTGTGTTCTGTACCTTAAAGAAACATCCTGCAACTACAGCAGCTGCTGTTCTATTAGCTGTTATGGAACAGTTCGGTCAGAGGCTATTTCATCATGTCTAAGTTCAGTGCATTAATGTGTTTATTATTTGTATTAATATTTTCTTCATTGAGAGCTTTGTAGAAATGGTGATTTCATTCGTATGTGAGTCCTCAGGTTTTGACTTCAGGCAGACAGCCCCAGCCTGCAGTCATCTCTCCTCAGGGGGAGTTATTTTAGCCACTGGCCAAGTGAGGCTCTCCAGCGTGTGTTTGTTTAGTACTTAATCTGGATTAACGACCTAGACAGTGAGCTTCATGTTTTCTCTAGAAGGGAACAGTCATAGGCTGTTCATATAGCCTTGGTGGCACGGCAAGAATGGGGAAATAAATATTTGTAGAGCTAAGTGGGGATTAGAGGAGGCTGTAATCGTGCCAGCGCTGACTACATGACCAGGTTACAGAATCAGGAAGAGATAAAGATCCGTTCAGTGAACTGGAATGCAGAGAATGACCCAAGATACCATTCCAGGGGGCTGAGATAAAAGGGTCTGTGTTAGGTAGAGTGGTTGTGAACTTGATAAGAAACATCCTAGTGTGCTTGCTGAAGGCTCAGTGACAGAGCGATGCTCGGCAGGACAGCTGGATTCATGCAGGAGACGTAGTGTCATAGATTGATGATGGAAAGTACAGCCTGACTTCAGTAAAGACCAGTTAGAGATGAAAACAGATAAACAAAAGCCCCTTTTTGAGCAGGAGAACTATGGAATAAAAAAAGGATACACTTCAGTCAACCAAGGATGATGGGACGAGAGACGTGCTCTGTTTATCTCGGGTTTCAATTCAGCAATTTGGCAATTTCCTATAATGACAATTTTCTCTTGCTAATTCTTAAAACTACGACCAGAAATACTTTAAATTCCAGGTTTATAAAGAGGCTGGAGTGAGTTCAGGATGTTCAAACCCTGCTGATTCTACAGCATCTTTATTTTCTGTAACCCTCGGAGCTGAATTCATTTGTGCCAAACACTATATCTTGGAGAGCACTCATTTAAAGCCAGTCCAAGATAATTTCTGTTGGGTTGTGTCAAATATACCTTATGTAAAAGAAATTTAGTTTTAGTCGATTCAGGAGTGCTTCTTTGCAGAAAATCAAATAGGTTGGCAGATTTTCTAAATTAGAATCATAGAATCATAGAATCACCAGGTTGGAAGAGACCCACCAGATCATCAAGTCCAACCATTCCTATCAAATTGTTACAATCGTTTAAAAGGTCATCAGCTACAGCACTTGGAGACACCCCATTCTATTAATCTAGAAAGCTTTAATCAACGTCGCTCAACTATTTATTGTAACTAGTCAAATTGAAAGAAGCATTTACCAGTTTTTAGCAGTTGCTCAGTGACTTTGAGTGCAGCGACCTATTAGGCTGCAAACACTGTGCTGTAAAAGCAGAATTTCCTCTAAGTGCTTCCAGTAGTTCCTGGTTAAGGGAAACTGTTGTAATGGCCTCTTGCAGGGTAGTTTTCCTCTGTCATGTTTAACCGAGCCACATAAAGGAGAGCTGAGAAAATAAACATCCTGACAGGTTGTACAGTTACATACAAGATCTCATTGGAGACTCATTCTTATTTCATCCAGATCAATGTATCCATCCTCATGGTCACTAAAGAACTAGAGTTAATGGTATTTCTGCTTTCTGGAATTGCCTTTTCCTAGAGCTGTGCCACTGTAGCACTTAGACATATATATCTCAGGCTTCAAAAACAGAGTAAGAGAATGAGTTTTTGTGATCTCTCACCCCTACTGTAACAAATTTATCATGGACGAGACCTGCAGAGGTTATATAGCACAGCCTTGGATAGAAAATGAAATGTTTCAGTCATGCTCTTGGAAATCTGCAACTCCAGACAGGTGGTTTTGCATCCTCCTTGCTAGTAATACTGCAGAAGGTCCGGAAAAGTTGTGTATAGGACAGTTAATATTCTTCTAAATGTAGGTCTGGAAGCTGCTAGCTACATAATTAATTAATACTGCGGTTTTGACAGCAACTTTTAGTGAAAAGCTAGAGATTAAGGACAAATTACAATGGTTTTTGAAACAGGCTTAGGAAATACAAGCAACCTTTGAAGAGACTTTATTTAATTTATTAAAAAAAACTCGCTTTGAAATTAAAACTATCTTGTTTACAGCATAAGGAGTCCACATTCACAAAGTCTTCATCTATTGTTCTTTGAAATATTTATTAAACCCCTTTCTTGGATAAATACAAGCCCATGGGGTTTCAGTGACAAATCTTGCACTGCAGCCTGTTGCGTTTGGCAGTCGCTGAGGGCTTGGTGGCCCTCACAGGAATCGCTGTCTCAATGCAAGAAAAAACCAGTGCAGTTTTAAGAAGAGAAAACTACAGAACAGAGCATTACAATTAAAAGGAACACAGCAGTCAGAACTTGTCAGATATTTTGTTCTGGTACCCAGAGACTCAATTGGAAAAGAGAACCCAGGAAAGAGCCAGACCCCGTTAGTGATGCATGTAGTAAAGATTACAGGGAGTTGGGATTGAGCCAAGTTTGATTCCAATTTTCCTTTGTTACTTTATTGAATTCCCAGGCTTGACTATAACTTAATATTCATTCTTTTTTTCCTGCAAGTTTCAATATCTAGTTCAAATATTTTACAGCGTGCGTGTGTTGATGTATTACTCTCTGCTTCATTTTATTTAGAAAAGCAAATAAAGAAAAGCTTTATTTGACTCCAATGACTACTTTATCCTGTAACCAGTGAAGCTATTGGGGAGAAAAAACCAAACTATACATTTTGGAACCAGCATTATGACTATGGTATTAAATGATCAAATGGGAGGTATAAACACAAATATGAACTGTTAATACCCAATGTGGCTTATAGTGTGAGAAATGGAAAAGTAACTGAGAAGAAGACATGGTATTACAAGACTTGTATGATTTGCATCACGTGAAGTTGTCTTTATGCACTTCTCTGGGTAGAAAGGCGTTCCTGCTGCATGATTTCTTTTACCCCAGGGTATGGGTCTGCATTACCTGTGGGATGCTCAGACAAACTATATTGTGTGCGAAGTTATTGACCTTGTTATAAATGCTGCTTCATTAGCTCTGTGCTGCCTTTGGAAGCATCCGGCAAGAACACATCCTTCGATCTGCTGTTTGGAAACAAAACTGAAGCTCTTCAAAGTACTTGGGTCAGGACTTATCTCTCTGAGATACCACGTTATTGCTAAATGTTTTTAATGTGTAATTAGCAGAACGTCTTCCACCATGTGAGCTTTCATGCAGTTATTTATACAGGCAGGGATGAGGGGCACATGCATCACAGGTCGTGCTAGAGGTTCTACAGAAATACTATCACGATATATTGTATATGAAAAATTTGAATACTGTGTTGTACAGACTATAAAAATAAGTCTGTGCCATACGTCACGATGTAAACCTCAAATATCCATAGTTATATAAGATGAAAATGTTGATAGTATTTTATTATTACTGTGGTGATTTTATGGGATTAATTCTATGATTGTTGGGATAGCAACAATGTAGCATTAGGCATCCTAAGCATCTGTAATTAGCTTTTAGGTTTGTTTGGGTTTTTTTTATATTCTGCCTGTATATAATTTATGAGGGTGACAAATTTATTTTGATACTCTGAGGATGCTACGGTCAGTGCAGGCAGATCTGGATGGAAACTCAGGGAGTCGGGTCGTTCAGACCCCTGACCCAGCAGAAGCAATTATCCCTAAACCATGCCCGACAATTAATTAGCCTGTTCTTAAAACCCTCCAGAGACTGAGATTACAGTGTCCCTTGGCAATTGATTTCACTGCTGAACTATCTTGACACTCAGATTTCCCTAATGTCTAAACTAAACTTCCCTTGCTGCAATTTAACCCTTCTTGTCCTGTCCCGTGAAGAATAGTTTAGTCCCTTTTCCTTGACAGCAGCCTTTTGCATAATTGAAAACCTCTATCTTGGAGGGTTCACACCATTTTAAATTTTAAAAATCCTGGATTTCTCAGTCTATTCTTCTGGCTCTTGCTTTCTAGCTGGCTGGTTTTGCTTGCTGCTTTCCTCTTGGCCTCTCTGAATGCCCTGAGTTAGCTCTCGAAGCAGCTCCTGGCCTCCTGTGAAGCTGTCAGGTAGCCATGGATGTCCTGAGCTTGGAGCCTCTGTAGGTCCCAGAGCTCTTTTCTGGGACGACAAGGCAAGCTGTGGCACCAGCACGGGCTCTGCTGCTTCTGCATTTCTGCACCGTGATTCCCTTTGCAGAGCAGAAATACCTGCTCGCTGGCTTCCTCAGAGCACTCTGAGATCTATACATGAAATGTACCTTGAGAGGTGGGGTGGTTTTTCTCTTACAAAACTACAGGTCTGTAATTTACATCACTTAATGTGACAGGTACAAGTCAATCCACATACTGTGTATTTTTAAAATGTTCCTGGTTTATTATTCCGTATAGTTAGGGCATATTTTAAATACATTTATTAGAACAAACTGCTGGCAGTTAGAAAATTCCAGCCCCAGACTTTATCTCATCCACATGAAAAGCAATGAGAGATCAAGGTTATTTAAGCAGGACTTTGGTGTGGTAAAGCTGCTTGGTTTACTAGCACTGGTGAGACCACTCGTTGAATCCTGGGGTCAATTGTGGGCCCCTCACCACAAGAAGGATGTTGAGGCTCTGGAGTGAGTGCAGAGAAGAGCAACAAAGCGGGTGAAGGGGCTGGAGAACAGGCCTGATGAGGAACGCTGTGTTGAGGCTTAAGGACCTTTGTTTCCCTGTCTGCAGAACTGAGGTTTTCTGATGATCAGCTGCAAGCCAGCTCAGGTTGGTGGCGATGAGTTTCAGTGTGCTTTGGAGCCCCATCTAGAGCTGCTTTGGTAAATCACCTTTGACCCATTTGCTTCGTTTGGAATGGAACAATCCTTGCACGCAGCTGGTTCGGAAGAAGTAAGTAGCCTTAGGAATTCTCGTCTTGTATTTTTAGCAATTTCTTAAGATTACAAAGAAGATTAAAGCCATTTTGAAAGATCGAAGTGGAGGAGATCTTCATTGCAGCATATACGTACAATACATATTTTTCCAACTTGGCTAACTATTATGCTAAAAGAGGAGAAAGTCAGATTGTGACCATTAGAGCCCTAATTTCTGATTAGTTGTTCCCAAAAATCTGCTGCAGACATGACCACAAGCTGTTTGTCTCGGTAAGCAGGCTGCAGGAAGGCAGAATTGTGATGCGAGTTGCAGGTTGCTGACGGCTGTGATGGCGTTTGCGTTTTCAAGAGCGATGTGGTTCTTCAAACAGGTTGGTTGGTTCCTGAGGAGTCAGTGTCCTCTGACATTCCTCTTGACTTTGCTGCAGCCTGTGTGGCAACTGCATGATCTTGTATATGGACTGTTCTTAGGGGTATGAATAAGAGATAGACGGGGAAGTGGAGAGGAAAGGGAAAATAAGAACAAAAAAGCCTGTTCCACAGTAACAATAGCTTTGTCTCACTGTACGTGAAATTTAAATATGACAAAAGACAATCCATAGGTTTTCCTGAGGTAGATCACAGATTATCCTGCTTTATTCATGCATCTTACGCGTATAACAGTGACCAATACATGAATAATCCCTATTTTAACCTCTGAGCTTCCCAGTCTGTCCTTGCAAATGTACATTTTTCAACACCTCGGCATAATAAAGCAACCCAGCTGCGTAATCTGTTGTGTCGGGTAAGTGTGAGAGGACATATGGCATATTTTTCCAGGAACTGAGCTCTCCATTGCCTTTATTGTTTTGTGTCACAATCTTAATGCTTTCTTAATGGAGTTTGCAGAGGGTGAGCATTTTCAGCCCATCATCTGCTGTGCTCAGTGTAGAGGAATGGGAGGTGTGTGCTCTATGGAAGCAGGGGAGAAAATTAAAGAGGGATGTCATTAAGGTATGGGAGGAAGTTTATTGATGAAATAATGATGCTTTCTGTTCTCAGACAAGACTTCTGCCACTTTAGCAGTGATTTAGAACTGAAATTATTTTTTGCTGTGTTCATACCAGTCAAGTGGCCTTGCAATAAGGACTTAGAAGAAAGTAATTCCAGAAAAAAACCCAAGGAAGTAGTTTATAAATAACTGGAATCGTTCATTAATCATTTGGATGACCCCTCTCATTTCGTTGCATGTTTTCTCACTTGGTTTTCATTGATAGGAAAATCAATGCCAATTCCTACAGACTGAAGATCTAGAATATTTCACAGGTCTTCCTCCCATTTTAATGCTTTTGGCTTCCTGAGTGTAATGCCTTGGCCGTTATGTTTGTAACAGGGTCTAACATAAAGAAAAACATTTACTTTGCTCATATATTAGATATAGGCACCACATGGAAGGTGAATTTACAGCCACAGGTGAGGGTCAGAATTTCAGAGCACAAGTGCCTGACAGAGAGCAGAAAATTGATTGCGTTTGGTAGGAAGTGAGCACATGGTGAGAGAGAAAACCAGATTACTTCTAGTAGCTCCATGTGATATTTCTAGGTTACACGTTAGCTAAATACATTGCACAGAGTAGACTTCATAGGTAAAAATCACGGGTTAATTAATCAAGCGCAACACACATACGTACAGATATCCATAATTCTAATACAGACCTTGTCTGGGTGGTATAGGAAAAATACTGACACTACTGACTGGGCTGGGTACGTCTGACAAATAATTCATTTGCTTGGGCAATGGCTTGTAACTAGCAATTACTTCATGCTAAATGAAAAACTGACCGTCTCTCCAGCGGCATCATCTTCATTGCAAATGATGCCTGCAGTGGAGCAGAGCTAGAGAGATTAAGGACATAATTAGTTAAAATGTGGATTGGGAAATGAAAAAGCTAAAGAAGTTACGCAGGCCTTCATTTATGGACTGTATGTAGATAAAATTTACTAATTTAGCATAGGCAAAACAGAATTATTCAATACCTGAATTATTTTATCTGTACCTGATACTTGTTCCTAAATATGACTTAGGACGTTATCTACCCAGGGTCCATATTTAAGGATATTGTTCTCTTACTAATGCAGAGATGGAAATTTACTAGCTAGGCACCTCCCTTTTCCCCTAGAGGAATATTGATAGAGAGGAGGCAGTGAGTGAGGCAGAGCTGCAGAGGAGAGCTACCAAATACTCTGCATGTCCACTGCAGACGTGATATGAACTGCTGGGTTGGAATTTAAATGGGAAAGCTTGGCATTAGGGAAACTCTAATGATTATGGGGAGGGTGGCCTGCAGGAGTGGGCTGGCTATTGGAGACAGAGAGAACACCTTCAGGTGAGGACCTAGACTAGGTACATCTAAAGATCAACGTTCAGACCTGTAGTGGCATCTCTGTGGCTCAATTCTTCAGGCTGCCACTGCTATAGGACCACTACAAAGAACATGCAAGTGTGTACGTGTGTGTGAATGTAAGTAGAGATGGAATAGAATTGAGTTTTAGAAATGAAATTTCTTTGTTTCATTATTTTAGGTTTACGAAAGCAGCAATATTATGTCTCCATTATTTTCTTTCTGATGTTACTGTAAACAGATGAGTCTCCCTGTCTCCCTTAGAAGGCTTCTCCCTCAAGAATGAAAAGCTTCTGTCATGACTTGAAGCTGTAGGGGTGTTAATGCGTGAGGGTCTGGTGACTCGTTGCCTATGTGTGTGACTGAAACGCGTCATAAACTTGATTCACAGACTGTATGAATGTCATGAGGTTCAGCAAGGCCAAGTGCAGGGTCCTACACTTGGGTCAGGGCAGCCTGTGGTTTCACTATGGGATGAAGGATGATGTGATTGAGAACAGCCCTGTAGGGAAGGACAGGGGGTGCTGATTGATGAGAAGCTTGAGATGAGCTGACAATGTGCGTGTGCAGCCAAGAGACCAACTGTGTCCTAGGCTACATCAAAAAAATGTGTGTCCAGCAGGTTGAGGGAGGTGATTCCGTCCCTCTGTTCCTCTCTTGTGAGACCTCATCTGGAGTGTTGTGTCCAGTTCTGGAATCCTCAACATAAGAGGGATATGGAGCTGTTGGAATGGGTCCAGAGGAGGATACAAGATGATCCAAGGGCTGGAGCACCTTCCATACAAGGGCAGGCTGGGAGAGTTGGGGTGCTTCAGCCTGGAGAAGAGAAGGCTCCGAGGAGACCTTATAGCGACCTTCCAGTACTTGAAAGGGCTATAAGAAAGCTGGGGAGGGACTGTAGAGCTGGGGAAGCTTGTAGAGATAGGATGGGAGGGAATGGCTATAAATTGGAGGGGAGAAGTTTCAGATTAGACCTCAGGGAGAAATTCTTCATGATGAGGGTGGTGAGACACTGGAACAGCTGCCCCATCCCTGGAGTGGTTCAAGGCCAGGTTGGATGGGGCTTGGGCAGCCTGATCCAGTGGGAGGTGTCCCTGCCCATGGAGGGGCTCTGAACTGGATGATCTTTAAGGTCCATTTCAACCCTAACCATTCTATGAATTGCTTGCCTACCAGTCTCAAACAGTATTATTTCTTTCTTATCATCTCTGAAAAAATAAATATATTACAGATTGTAAATGTGGATTCTGAACAATCGCACAGCAATGTGGAAGGCCTTGCAAAAGCTTTTCAAAGCCATCCTGGAGTCGTGTGTTGGTGCGTTGTGCTTCCTCTCCCATCATTCTTGGTCTCTGTATCTATTGAAGAAATATGTAAGCGTGCCTTTCCCATGACCTTCCCTCTGCTTTTCTGTGAGGAAAAGAAAATATGGATGTTATTTCAGCAAGAAGAAATCTCTGTGTGGGATATATTTGTCGATACCTCCTGCCTCTCCGAAAAGGCTACAGGACCAATTCCTAAAGTAGACAAGCCTCTGGTTTGTTTTCTGTAATTGCTTGTTGGGTCTCACCTAAGCTAATTATCAGCTGGCCTTGGCAAGTGCTCTGGGCTTGCTCAATAATCAATAGAAAAGAATAGGCTCCTCCAGAGGATGGCTTATATCATCCTAAGGTAATTAGCTAAAATTGGTGGGCTGAATCACCTTTGGTGGTATTTATCTCTTCCCATCAATTATAGCACGCGTCCAGGCTTAAACTGGGTGATTAAAGAGCTGAGTCCTGCTCACAGGTAATGTTACAAGAAGCCTGCTTCCTACAGTGCCTAATTTCTCAGCACTGTGGAAAATCACCTTTCCTGTAGCTTAACAGTAAATTGCAGTGGCCTTTTCTCTAAGCCTATTTCAGAGGCAGTTCTCCGCTCCCAGTGCTGGATCCTTCCAGCCTACAGAGGGTTAGCATCCACTTGAGCCTGTGTCACTGCAGATGCTCCCCAGAACTTCAGGGGTGATGAAAAAGGAGGATGTGCTGTTCCAGACCCGGTACTGAGGTAGAGAGGGAAAATAAGCAACGTCACAAAGCTACATATTTGCATTTCCTTCTACTAATTAGTCTGAAGTGCTAGAAGAGGCATTTCTTTTGCATTGCAACACCTTTTGGTGTAACTGCACATCTTCACTCAGCCACTCTTAGAATCATAGAATCGCTAGGCTGGAAAAGACCCACCGCATCATCAGTCCAACCATTCCCATCAATCACTAACCCATGTCCCTCAGCACCTCGTCCACCTGTCCCTTAAACCCCTCCAGGGAAGGTGAGTCAACCCCCTCCCTGGGCAGCCTCTGACACTGCCCAGTGACCATTTCTGTGAAAATTTTTTTCCTAATGTCCAGCCTGACCCTCCTCTGGTGGAGCTTGAGGCCATTCCCTCTCCTCCTGTCCCCTGTTATTCCTCATAAGGCCTGTTCTCCAGTCCCTTCACGAACTTTGTTGCTCTTCTCTGGACTCTCTCCAGAGCCTCAACATCCTTCTTGTGGTGAACATCAGCCTTTTGCCTACAGAGAAAACCTGTGATTTGCCTGAAC
>WAAB01013659.1:12026-65795 GCA_013389865.1 Piaya cayana | reverse complement strand
CAGCCTGTTCAGATCCCTAAGATCCCTTAGATCCCTAAGATCCCTCTCTTAGATCCCTAAGAGATCACAAGCTGATGCTGCTGATCCATGGATATGCACCATCCAATCCTCTGTAATTAATTTCACTAGTCCCTTTCTCATCTATCTTTTTCCAAATATCCTTCCCTTGCCCTAGCCCCCTGCTTCCTTCCTGCTTTCTCCCTAAAATCACTGTCTGTGGATCAAGCACTCAAGAGAGGAGACTGAGTCTTGCAGTTTAGGGCACTCATGGAAAACACCAAAAGATTAAATGGCCCCAAGGGGTCTGCCAAGATAGGGCTAGAAGGAGACTTCAGATTTGGGGGAAAAGAATAAACACACAAACAACTTTTGACTCCAGTCACATGTAAGTAGTTTTCACAGGAACAAAATCCCAGAAATACAGAGCAGAGGCAAGAACCAGGATGAAGTAATGGCACAAACTCTCAATCTCATTAGAGAAGGAGTTTCTACATTCTCATTCTACATGGGCAATTCTCGCACTTCAGACATAATCTAGGAGAGAGCTAGTCATGACAAAAATATTTTGAGCAAGAAGTTGACGCATGACATTTTTAATGTACATAAATAAAAAGCAGCTTTGGGAAAACACAGCTTCCTATAGAAGCTCTACATCTCTGCCTCAAATTCATATAAGCAAACATATCTGACCTTGAATTCTTACTCACAGAATTGCAGCTTCAAGCACATATCCACCCGTGCATCATATTTACATGAGATCCTTAACAGTAATATCCATACGTTGTGATCAAGACAGGTCATAAAAAATCTCTGGGTCAACCTCAATACCTGTAGGAAATTTTTTTTTTTCTGTTTCAGATTTCCAATATTTCATTCTGGTTATTTTCATAAATAAGAATCACTTGCTCTAAAGTAAAAGGACAGTACTGAACTGGATTAAAAATGCTCTGGTACTTTTACAGTTAGCCACTTTCACGCTTCAAAAGTCAAAGCAAAAACTGGCTGTATCATACAACTCTAGTCAGGAGTCAAGTTCCCAATTGTGAAATGAAGTTCTGTGAAGCAACTGAGTATGTGCAGCAGAAAAGAAAAATCCCACTGCTATTCCCCACATCTAGTTGGTAATGATACCTTTACGTAAAATGTACTGAATTGCCATTTGCAAAATGAACTGTTTTAAAGCAGAGAGCTGGGTCCCAGTGACAAGCTGCTGAAGCTATCAAACTTTTCAGAGATCTACACACATTTCTTCAAGACAGAATAAGACAAAGATGAAACATGAAAAAAAAGAGATAACTTTTGAGCAACAAAATTTGTTTATGGTATTTTATAAACACATCAAGTATTTGACAAAGTTTAGGGGCACAGAGGATTAAAAATTACTGTAAATACACCCAAGAAGAATTCCAGAGTGTATTTCTTCAGACGTCTAAGAGGACTTTTTTAATCTCAGGAACAAATATTAAGCTGATAAAGAAGAGATTAAAAAAAAAATCAAATAAAGCTCTGAATAAGTATTTTGGAATTCCAGGTTGTAGGCAGACTTCATGCAAGACATTAGATACATTCTTAGCACCTGATCCTCTGAAACTGGCTATTTCTATATAGCAACAAAAACTCAGGCTTCACATTCTAATTGCACCCAAATTAATTCCTTGTCTGCTGCTGCTTGCTTCACAAGCTTGACCAGGAGAACTGATTGACTTCCAATTTGGGAAAAGTTAGGGGGAAAGGGAGGGTTGATAGAACCATGACCCTGACCCTACCAGCAGGCAGGCCAGGAAACAAAACACCCTTGCTGTCCTCACTGTCTTTTCCTGCAGGTCTTGCACTCTGTCTCATTGCCAAGCTCTGTCATCTCTCCCAGATTTAGCATTCTGTTACTAAACCCACAGTCTCAGGGGTGCAGTCTTTTCACTTCTGGAGAACAATCCTGGAGCCTCTGTCACCAGACTTGACAGGAACAAAACAGAGTGCAGAGAGAGTCAACTTCAGGTATTCCAAGGTATAAAAAGTAAATTTACTTTCTCTTAACATAATTTGGCTATTTCAGGACCTTGCCCTACAGCTCTCCACTACTAAAACCTTGCCACAAATAACTAATAGAGCTTGCAATTCTCCCATTGTGCCTTATGAGTGATCGAAAGGGGAAATGGTCTTCTAATAAAAAGATATCTTTTTTCAAAGGAGGAGAACGTGCACAGTACCTCCCAGAGCACACATCTGCACAGTATCAAAATATAGCTTACCTCTCAGGAAAGTGTTTGAATACAGCACAGAAACAGATTCACAGCCAAAAGGTGTGGCAAATAACTAGCATAACGTTCCCATGAAGAATGGACATTATGAATGAAGTGAGTGACGTAAACGATCGGGCTGCATTTGCAGTTTGCAGCTTTGCACAAACTTTCTTGTAGACACTCAGGAACCAATTGTTAGACAATAGTGTAAAGTATTTTTAAAATTCCATACTAAATAAATTTAGTGCAGGATCTTCTGCTTATCTCACTATGAAAAATGCATTACTGATATACATATTCTTACCTGTCATTAATTTGACTGGTAAGTCTGACTACAGAATTTCTAGCAATGGTCTTGTTAGTGTTGTAATGAAGATGACATAAATAGTCTTCACTGTCAATTCGTTCTGAACTCATATTTAAAGTTGATGAGTCATTACTGCTTGAATTATATAGCAAAATCAGCAGGAAGTCCAAGACTAAACTCACTGTCCCTTGTGCTCTTGATCACTGACCAAACACAGTCTGCCCTTAAATAAAAAATACCAGTGCATTGGCAGATGTTACCTCTTTGTTGACCTCATGAACAAAGGTGATAATGTTAATGTACAATAAATATAAACTAGAGACAACCAGCACATTTCAGAGTCAACATTCTGAACAGTTAATATTTCATGATAACAATCAGTGTAGATGACACACTCAGACATAATTCCACTCAAAGGCATGCTTGTAAAATACACAGTTAAAAGCTGTTGTGCATGGACTGTCACTAGTGAATATGTAGATTGACAATATATAAACAAGAAAACTGAGAGCAATACTTGTTTGATATCTGAACAATCTACTGCTATCAGAGAAAGTTAATACTACAGGCTTATTGCTTATGACTTGTAACAAGTTTCCAAAAATGTCAGTGCAAAAAGCATATCAAAAATTCTTCCTCTTCCATCTTCAGTTCCATTTAACTGCTGTATTTCTTCTGAAATGTGGTCTTCTTACAAAAACATTAACTGACTTATCAACAGCAAGTGACAATGCACCTGTGAGTAATTTAGGCTTTCAGACTTCCCATTCAAATTAACTGCATCTCTTTTTTCCCTATTCCATGAAAGATTACGCAGCAGTATCAGTCCAGATTTAGAGGTGAACTGACGTTTAAGCAAATGGCACATCAGTTGGCATGTCACTCCCTACATATGCCACCTCTAGGTTATGTCTGCATAACAACCAATGGTCTTAATGCTTTCTCTCTACATTGTTACGTCATCTTCACATTACAACACCAGAGCTTCCTTTTTCTCCTAGGACCCAGACACAGCATAAGCAGCATTTCAAACAATTCTGTCATGAAGATCCTGGTTACTCACCTGCCTGGCAGCCTGAGTTTAGTTTCCCAGGTGCTGTTCTTCCCATTGTCATTAGCATCAACAAGGTGCGTAACTGCCAAGTTGCCCCCTCCATGCCTAAGTAACCTAGACATCACTGTCTGTTGCCTTTGTATTAGCCAAGTTTCCAGGCAGTCCCTGTTCTCTCATCTGCCTGCCTAACAGCTTCCACCTCTGACCATCTGCTTCTTCTGTTCTTGAGCAGTCCTGATGCAGAACCACTCTCACTATATGAGCAGATTGGTACTGGATGTGTAACACAAAAAAGGATTACACCATTTCTTCTCAGCAGGCCATGCTCCTTCCATAAGGCTTACATCGTTTCAGTGCAAAGGTTTTTCACAGCAAGGGTGGATACAATAACATCTTTCATGACCTTCTCCATTTCTTCACACTGTTCTAAATCCCATTACTTTCATGTCAGTTGAACGAGCATATATTCTGCTTTGCAGGTGATTATTCAAATCACATAGTGTGAAATAAATTCAGTGGCCAGCAAGATTTTGAGCAACAAGAAATCCACACACATTTTCACAAGCTTACAAAAGTTTACCTTCTCTCTTTTTCTTCTATTTTTTTTATTTATTAGGTCAAGTAAAAATAGGAAAAAAACCCACAAAGAAAAGGGGGTAAAACTCAAATCAAATGAAAAAGTGCAAAGACCTCAGGACAAACAGTTCACTCTTAGATGATACTCTTCATGCGTCTGTCAATATACACTCTCACTGCCAACTACCCTACTTGCTTCAGCTACTGCTTTTGTGCTTTGGCAAGATCAATTCTCCTTGTAGGGTTCAAAGTGATCACTCTACCAAGTCCAAATGCATTTCTCACATCCTGGAAAGGCTAATGTTTGTTTGTCCAATAAACTCCCCAGGTAATCACCAAGAACACAAGGCTCACCAGCATTTACAGACTCTCAAAAGGCTTTTCAGTTAGCTCAATATATCACAAATTTTAGCCTACACTAATAAATACAGTTCTCTAGCAAATGATCACAATACTATCATGGTTGTGTAAACAAGTATTTCCCTGTTGACAACACTGATCTTATTAAAATTAGTTCTACATCACATCATTTTTTCTCCAAGATTAAGGAACTCACTTATTTTTTTCCTTTAACCAAAGATATGCGTGTTTTATTGCATACTTTCCTCAGGGTGATGGTCAATGCTCTGAACTTAGACACCTAGAAAATAAATATCAACACCAAAAGTTACGATTGTAAAAAACCTGACACAGTAAGAGGACTAAAATCCCACTTGCACAATATATTTTTTTTTAAAAAAAAAAAGCTCCTTCTACAATGAGAAGGTTGATCATAATAGCTCGATTTATCCTAATTAAATAATCAGAACCACAAATATATTAAAGATGATATGCATAACTACAGAATTGCAAGGGAAAAGATTGGCAGAAGAGGATCTGAAAAGTATGCAAATCATGTATGTCACAGGTATACTAGAATGACGGAATTTTTAGTTTGGGGGTTTTTTTATTCATTGCTTAGTTTCAACCACATACTGCCCTGATGCTGGGGAAACCAATAAGAAGATTTCAAACTCCTTCGATGAAAAAAAATCCATTGATAAACCATGTAGAAAATAAGCACTAATGGAGCAGAAAAATTTAGGTAAATTTCAGCTTGTACTACCTATGTAAATTTAGTATTATACCTGCAAGTAAGTTTAGGGTAAATATGGTGATTCTAGGGCTCATGGATATTCCAATAAACAAAAAGGTCCTTCAAAAACAAGTTTTAGCAACGAACCAATGATTGTTAAAATGAGAGAATTCAGAATGAAAGTAATTATTATGCTTCTCACTGTAATTATAAACCAAACGCGTCTTGGTGTCTATGATAATAAATAAGGAGCTTTACATACTCCATTTTAGAGAAAGACATCGAGACAAAATGAATAATGTGAATTAGCTCTTACTGACTACACAAGTGCTGTTTTCTCATAAAGCCTCTAAAATATATTACATATAATAAACCATCCATTACCTATTTTATATAGACTTCTGTGAAATTTAATTAATGCTGCAAAGTGCTTTGAAATTAATGAAAAAAAATCTGTCAGTGTAAAATATTATTGTCCGATACTCATTTCAGCTGGTAAAACATGGTTTTGTACATATATAAATGAGACTGTATGTCCATTAGGAATCATTTATATGAAGGAGCAATATTTGAAATATTCCACAGAAGGTGAAAATAAATTTATCCAGGTACATTTCCAAATCTCCAGTTTTGTCAGTGTGCTTATTCAGCTACGGCCATGCTCTACCTGTTTCATTGGTAACATTCCTTCTATAAAAATATTCCCAACTTTTTATATTATATGTGCTTTTCAAAAAAGATTTGACACTAGAGTACTTACAAGTGACTGTCTTGTGTAATCATAGACCGGTTTGGGATGGAAGGGACCATAAAGCCCATCCAGTTTCAATAGCTCTGCCATGGGCAGAGACACCTCCCACCAGACCAGACTGTCCAACTCCTCCAAGGACGGAACAGCCACAGCATTACTAAGCAACCTGTGCCACTGCCTCACCACTATCATCATGAAGACTTTCTTCCTAATGTCTAATCTACATCTTTCCCCTTCAATTTAAAGCCTTCCCTCTCACCTTATCACCACATGCCCTTGTAAAAACTCCCTCCACAGCTTTCCTCTACATCCACTATAGGTACTAGAAGGTTGCCATAAGATCTCCCTGGAGCCTTCTCTTCTCCAGGCTGAACAACCCCCACTTCTTTAGCCTGTCCTCATATGGAAGGTGCTCCAGTCCTCTGATTATTTGTCTGGTCCTCTTCTGGACACATTCCAACAGTTCCTTATCCTTCTTTTGTTAGGGATTCCAGAATTCAACACAGTACTCCAGGTGGGATCTCAAAAGAGAGGAATAGAGTGGGGGAATGGTCTCCTTCAGCCTGCTGGCCACATTTCTTTTGACGCTGCCCAGGATAGAGTTGGCCTCCTGGGCTGCGAACGCACACTGCTGACTCATGTTGAGCTTCCCATCAACCCACAGATTCCTCCACAGGGCTGCTTTCCATCATGTCATCCTCTATTCTATATTGAAACTGCAGATTTCCCTGATCCAGGTGCAGGATCTTGCACTTGGACAGAATAATAAGCAGAAGTGCTACAAAGAAGCTCCTATAGCCCTTTCCTAGCTATGATGAAGTAAGAATATGAATAACAGATACTACATTACTTCTCCTTACAATCCTAAGAGAAAACCAAATGCTAATAAGACAAACTGGACACAAGTACTCTTTCAGGTTTCAAACAGATAGAAAAATCACAGTATTATAATTCAGGTTGAAAAGTGTATGTTTAACTGCATATGTTAACTTTTAATATGTTAACTGTAAAATGTTAGTAGCATTAATTACATGTTTTTTTAAAAAAGGTAATTTGTGTTGGTGAAGAAGCAGTTGTCAAAAAGACAAAACGAAAGCTCACAGAGGACAGTCAGGAAGACCTTTGGACATAAAAGTTACTACAGTACAAAAAGAAATCTCCAGTGAGTTTATCATCTTGTTTGTAAAATATCATGATAAATTGAAATCTGCTTATAAAACTACAAAATATTCTAACATCTACCACAATAACTTCCTAACTTGAATATCAAGGATGATGGGAACTGAAATTTATAAATGCACTAAACATTAGAAAGCTGTGACTTGAGAAAGAATTTGATTTGTCTCAGGGAATAATTTCCTTATGCTCTAATCCCAGATTATATATATATATGCTACAGCACTGAAACTGTAGTCAGGCAAGTTGACAATGTGAACTGATGTTGCTGCCAAGAAAAGCACTAATTCTATGCCTTCATTTCCACATTTTTATTGCTACAGCTGCCCCACACCTTTCTGGGGGCTGCCAGGAGTTTTTATGCAACTATACAGACAGCTGGACCAGTTAATTAATCTACTCAAAAAACACCTGGGGTGGGGGGGGGAAAATGTCCTTTGAACTGTGTCCTAGAAAAATATTTTTAGTCTGTATTTACCTTTGAAACTAACACCATCAAATTAGAAGCTTGGATGGTTTAAACAACTCTATCCATAATGAAATAAATTATACTACTTTTCCTAACTATCTTATGCCACAAGAATCCTTTTAATATCCATGTCTACAACAGAGCTATAACTGTTCCCACAGGATGGTTCCTCTCACTACTCCACTTTTCAGTGACTCACATGGGTTCCTTGGAAGTACAGAAACTATCTTCTTAAAATATATATTCTGTTATCTCTGTACACTTTCAAGGTTTTTTCATTTTTAATGCTGTTCTTTGTTTATGTTAGATTTGTAACACATTCTTATATTTCAGAATACTCACTTTGCTGCAAAAGACCTTATATATAAGGCAAGCTAAATTGTTTTTATGAAAGACAAATTTCTACAATTATGAATTAAGAGTCAGACACTGAGAAATTACTCTATTAGAGAGATTTCTGTTAACCCATGGTTTTGCTAAAAAATATGTAACTAATAACCACCATAGAATGCCTATTAAAACTTTTATTCAGCTTTTCCCATTCACTAAGTAGCATTTAATAACCGTGTAATCTTGTGCTTAATAGCCGACCTTATAACCAGGGGAAGATTAACTCCTGATTTTAACAGTTCAACAAAATAATTTATCTTGCCAATAGACACAAAATAATTTCCACAGGAAAGCAATATTTTTGCATGGTATATGATAGTTGTTTTGTCTCTCAAGTTCTCTGCCCATGACACTACTGAAAATTTAGGAAGTTTTTGCTATTCCAAAGTTTTCATGATGCAAATATGTTTGAACATAACCACATAAAGCGTCAGTATTTAAAAACAGCTGTTTCCTTCATGTATAAAACAGGATTGAAAAAGTCAGTATGACTTGCATATTGGTTCTGTCATTGTATTCCAGTGATTGGCATGATCAGCTCGGAAATACATAGCCCTGTATCCTGTGTATTTTGCTGAAATGTCCACTATCCTTTCTAAGATTCTTTCATCAAGATCACAAAAGACAGATATTAACCATTATTTTCTTTAGTTACCTGGGTACTTTCTCATTTATATTTTTGCCTTCCAGTTCAAGAAGAGGAATGGGTTTTTTTGTGGGGAAAAGTGAACAGCAGTTAGAAACCAGTACTGAAAGAATTCATCACCAACTCAGAGTCACAAGCAGCAAAATGTAATATATTCTTGAAGATTAAGGTCACCTGGCCAGTCTAAACAATTATAGTAACAGGGTTTTTTATGGAAGTAAAAAATTTCTATACAAAAAGCTGTATGTGAATTAAAAGCCTATATTTAAAGATTCACATATTTAAAAGCCAGAAGCTATCATTATAATAATCTGTCCAGATCCTCTGTGTAACACAGGCCAGGGAATTTCACCCAGTATATTCTTTGGTAAGGCCCACCATTTCTCTGCAAGTCTTTTTACAAAGTCACCCAGTGTAGTACTTACCATCTCCTATAATAATCTGTCCTGCTACTTCATTATCCTCCATATAATTATGGTATATTACATTTCTAATTATTTGGAAGATATTATTTTTCATTTCTTTGCCAAAATTCCAACCCAAAGCAACTGAGCCTGTTTTTATAAACTCTTCCTGCATGGTCTCTCAAACACCAGGACCAGCTTCCTTCATTTCCTAGTTTATAGTCTTCTTCATCTGCTGTGACACAGCTAACCACTTCTCCTGAAGCTCTACCAGTCTCTATCACATCTACCTACAGATCTCTCTTTCTGTCTACATAGAAAACACCCACAAAACATCAGTTCAAGGAGTAAACTGCTATTGCTAATGAAAGCCTGCAATTTATCACTATAGAAGTCAGTCTAGATCATCTGGAAGTCAAGCTATCAAATCTACTGGTTTTGCCCATTCTAAGATTAATCTGTGTGGATTTCCAACATAGCCCTAGAAAGAAACAATGACACATCAGTCTACCAGAACAAATCAATCAGCAATACATGGTAGTACCAGGATTCAATGTACAACAGGACAGTCAGGAAGATTTTACACTGATGGGGGTAATATTCTCTACTAAATGCTGCCTTTTATCTGCCTTTGTAATAAACAGTCCCAGTGCATAACACAAAACCCGTGACAGTGTCAGATTCAAGTCCAGCAGCAGCCATGTAGCACTGTGACAACACTCTCCCCACCAGGAGGCCAACACCAGCTGTGCTATGCCAAAAAAAAAATTTACAATAGCATTAGGACAAGAACTGCAGTTCCACTGGATGACTACAATTATCCTGGAGTAGACTGAGCAAAAATTACCTTTTGATGTTAAGGGGAGAAATTTTTTTTAAATGCTATCACTGATTCCTTTGTGAATCAGCTGGCTAGGAGATCACAGAAGATGGACTACTTACTTAGTCCTGAGTAATACGAAAGATCTTTGCTCAGTCCAAAATCTTACCACTGGGGTGTCACTGTATAACATGGATCGTTATACCTATGCTCAGTACGTCTTCAGCAGCAACAAGCACCATAAAATCCACTACAGTAAAATGAGNGACTACCATACAGGAAGCAGAGTATCATTGTGCTATTAGTTCCAGTTAGGAAAGGCTTGAGGAAGAAGGGTGAGGGACAGATCTGTCTAGCTAAACAGTAAGTGAAGTTAGTAGAAAGAGAAAACCTCCTGGTACACTTAAGACTTAGTAAATGAAGAAAGAAAAAGAACTGCAAAATCTCACACATAAAATTAAATATATAATTAGATGGAGGAAAAAAATCTAAAAAACAACTAGCTAAAGAAATCACTATTAAATCTACAAACATGGACAAAAGGCATCCTATAATTTTATATTTCTTATTAATGGTGAAATAAGCAGCAATCAGAAGTGACAAGACCATTGTAAACACACTTAAGGGGAAAGATTTAGATTAGACATTAGGAAGAAATTCTTCATGATGAGTGTGGTGAGGCAGTGACATAGGTTGCCCACGGAAGCTGTGGATGTCCCCTCCCTGGAAGTGTTCAAGGCCAGGTTTGATAAGAACTTGAGCCATCTGGTCTGGTGGGAGGTGTCCTGGGTCACGGCAGGGAGGCTGGAACTGATCCCTTGCAGCCCATACCATTCTATGACTCTATGATATTCACTGTGGAAGAAACCTACTTAGGTGGTATGTCACAGCATTTATTTGTGAGGGGGACAGGACAGGATCTGTACAAACAGGCTATGGTCTATCTATGGACAAAATAAGCACTAATAACCAGGACCAAATGACACTCAGACAAAACCTCTAGGAGAAAGCTATGATATATAACTCAAACACTGACAATTAGGCTAAGCCACAAACTAAAATTTCCTTGCATGGCAAACATGATACTAACTTATCCTGACTGTTTCAAAAAAGAATTACAGATTTTGTGAAACTATAATCTGTAGAGGACAATTTATCAGAGATTACAATGGTTAGAAAAAGCAGGTATATGAATAAATATGTCTAGGGTGAAGTGTAGATTTTGCTGCCATAATGAGAAGGCCAGTATTACAATTCTCTTGAACTTCTGATAAAGACATCAATGTACATGTGAAGTAGGATTATCTGACTAAATTCCAATTGGCTTGTCCCTGTATAGTCAATAAACACTTCAGAAAAAAAGCATCAGGGATGAAAAAAAGTTGGTAAGAATTCCTTTTTTTTTTACCAAGGCATTCAATTAGAATTATGAAGCTAAATTATGTTGTGAATCTGGAATAACTGGAGCATTATATAATTCCAAGGAACCTGGAGAACATCCCAGAAAATTGATCTGAACTAATTCAGATTGCCCTCTAGTTCCAGGAGCGGTGAACTCAGGAGTATAAAAAGTTGTTGCCTCATTTTCCTGGCAATTTAATCTACTCACATTAAAATTCAGGTGTAGGAAAGCACAGTTGCCCAAATTCACTGTTTACTTTCATAACTCTTTCTGTAAATACAGGTAGTGCAAACTCATTTATATTACAGTGGCTTTAATTTTACAAAAGGAGTTCTTTATGAAAATTAGACCAATCTTTGCACTTCATTCCACTTTACGTGCATACTTTGATACACTTCAAATTAAAAAAAAAAACTTGCTGTTTCATGTTGCTTCATGTCTTCTACTTGACTAGACTTTGTTTCTCAAAATAATCTGTAATAGTAACTCCTTCCTGATCCTAATTACTCCATTTTCTATAATAGATTTTCTTAGTAAAAACTAATGTAATTATGCTTTACTGCTCAAATTTGCATTACTTTCAACCTCCCTCAATTAATGTGTTATGTTGGTAATAAAAAAGTTTAGAAAAAAAAATTAAACACAAACAAAACCAAAAAATCACTCTCCCTTTAATACTATTTAAATATGATGAAAGCCATTTTAAAATTCTTTCCCTGTGTGAGAAACACTTACTGGTAAAATATTGTAAAGGCCAAAGTCTTAGAAGCAAAGACAATAATATTTTGGTTTACAATTCAGTACTGAATTGGATGCCCTTCTAAGAAAGGCATCCCATCTTACAAAGGCAGTGGGTATGTATACCAGTTTGAAACAAAGAACCATGCAAGCCCTGTAGAATGTTTATTATTTTAGGTTACCCAAGCACGCCTGGAGCCCCCCTTCAGGTTATCTCTAGACCTAAGACAATACACCTTATAAGATAATTAAGCACATCAATAACTCTTGCAACTCTAAGAGAGTGCTTAGTCTGTCAGGTTATTCATTCATGTCTGGAGATTGGTTGTATATTATCTCTTGATACAAGACATATTTATTTTACAAGATAATTACATATACAAAGCAGCTGCAGCAAAACTTATCAATTAATTCTCACACCTGCCATACAGAAATGGTAACTTGAAAGTTTTAAAACTGCAGCAATCAGTGACATCGGTGTCCAGTGATGTCTTTTTCTGCAAAGATGAGGGAGGGTTTCTTAGAACCACACAAAGGTCTGGGTTCGAAAGGACATCAAAGCCTATCCACTTCCACCCCCCTGCCATGGTCAGGGACAACTCCCACCAGACCAGGTTGCTTAAGGCCCACTCCGCCTGACCCTGAACACCTCCAGGGATGGGACACCCACAGGTTTCCTGGGCAAACAGTGCCTCACGACTCTCATCGTGAAGAAATTCCTCCTTATGTCTAGCCTAAATCTGCCTCTCTCCAGTTTATACCCACTGTCCTTCATCCTACCACTACAAGCCTTCGTAAAAAGCCCCTCCCCAGCTTTCTTGTAGTCCCCTTTCAGGTACTGGAAGGTCGCCATGCGGTCTGCTCGGAGCCTTCTCTTCTCCAGGCTGAACCACCCCAACTCTCTCAGCCTGTCCTCATTTGGTAGGTGCTCCAGCTCCCTGATCACTTTTATAGCCCTCCTTTGAGGGAAGGTTCAGGATCTCTGCTTTGACGGCTGAGTTGTGTTATTCCCAAAATCAGCTTGAGGAAACACAGAGACAGTTACTCCTTTTACACAACGCCTACCATACTCCCTTTCATTCTCCCCCTCCCCCCACCGCCTACTGCCATTTCCGCTCTGAGGACGCTGGAGCCCCGCGCACCCACAAAATGGCGACGGGACAGAACCCAAAAGGCCTCTCCCGCCTCTGAGGCGCAGAGCGCGCCCAATGGCGAGCCCAGCTCGGTGCCACGTGATCACGAGGCACTACAACTCCCAGCATGCCCTCACTCTCCTTCCTGTCCCACCTTCCGGTTCCGCCTCCTGCTCCCAGAAGGCGGTGGCTCGGCCTGCGGGGGAAGGTCGAGCAGGGCAGAGGATCTCCGGTCTTAACTGTCGGTACCATGCTGGCCGCCGGTGTCCGCCGGTTTGCTACCTCCGCCATCCGCAGGAGCCACTACGAGGAAGGCCCTGGCAAGGCAAGGGCGGGGTGGGGAGAGGTCTAGGGCTTGAAGGTCGCGGGAAGGGGTTCAGACCGAATGGGGGGAGGAGGTCGATGGCCCTGTATGGTGCACGGAGAGTGTAAGGAACGCATTCTTCCCGATACAATAAAAAGTTGTTGAAAAAGTGGAATTTTTTTTCTGATAGGAGCTAAAGTAGGATTCAATTTCATCTGAATAATTGTAGCTTTTTTGAAAATTGTACAGAAGGTCGCACTGATAGCAAAGTAATTTTTTCAAACCTTGTTTTTTCAGTCATTCTTTCGGCATGATAATGGCTTGTGCTAAGTACTATCTGTGCTGAGCAGATGCATCTTCTGTAATCATTTCTGTTTGTATTGTTTCCCTTTATCCAAGGTCAGACAGAACACTGGCTCTATTGCTCAAATTAGTAAGGGTTTTGGTTGTTGTGAATTTCCTGATAGCATTAAAATTAGCTCTCAGAAAGTAATAGAGTATGCATAAGGTTTTAGAGAAATTTCATACATCTGCATGTAAGTGAGAAGTATTTTCTGTCCACAGCTCTTGTCTTGCTGCACAGGATTGATGGAGATCACTCCCTCATGTTGCCCAGATCTGATACAGGATGCTGGCTTTCTAAAACTTTACAACAAGTCCTGGAAAATTTATTTGCGAGCATTTTCAGTATCAGTCCCACAAGGGCATCACGCTAGCAGCCTGCAGTAGGCCTAGCACAGCGATCAGGCTGCTGCAATGCCTGCATGAAGGAGGGACAGAGAAAATGCCTTTCATGTTCCCCCATGCAGGCTTCTGCTCCCATGGTACAGGTGATGAGCATTGCAGTATGAGGAGAATGGTGATACTGTAAACGCTTTCTGATGTACCAAGCATTAAAAATTAATTTTATGTCATTATTGAATGTAAGGTGGATCTTTACAATGAAGGTAGTTAAGTAGCAGAACAGGTTGACTAAAGAGGCTGTGGCATCTGGATTTTCAGGGATATTTATACCTAGCTGGATGAGGCCTTCAGTGAACTAACCCTACTTGGAAGTGAGGGACAAAGGGGAACTGTGAACAGTGACCTTCAGAGCTCACATCTAAGCTTTATTTCTAATTACTAGGTTTCTGTCCTTGAAAGGAAGGGAAACTGTTTTGAGACTGAGTATGTATTCTATCCTTTTTACTCTGCTTGTTAGTGTTCTGGGCCTATGAGCATTTTCATGCCAATAAGGGAGTAATCATTGTATTGACTGAAAAATTGATTCATTTTTTGCCTTCTAGAACCTTCCATTTTCTGTGGAAAACAAATGGCGGTTACTCGCACTAATGTGTGGATTCTTTGGAAGTGGATTTGTTGCCCCTTTCCTTATAGTCAGACACCAGCTTCTTAAGAAATGAAGAGGATGGATTGTAGTTGCGCCAACTGGGTAACTGGTAATTTTGTCACGTTTCATAGCATAGTGGAATCTGTGGCTAAAACTGACTTTAAAGAATCTCATTTCATGTAAATTCATTGGCAATTTTCAGGTTTTCACAGACCAGACATTTAAGAGTTTGGCCTGCAGTTTCATCTAAACACAAGTAATTAATAGGTTGCAGTTTGCTTCACAGAGCTGCTGTACTGTCATTGACTTCTGACCTTTGATTCCCCAAAGGCCACACCTCTCTGAATGCAGTTTCTTGGTAGGCTGCAGCTGGACTAACTGATAGAAGAGTGCTTCTGATTTGATTTGGATAGTATCTGCAACCAAAACTGTGTCTGCCCTCCTCTGCGAGAAAGCATAAAGCATGTAAACCTTAGGAATAACTGGCATGTGTGATGAGAACAAAACAGTATGAGACGCTGTGATACTGTAAACGCTTTCTGATGTGCCAATTTAAACTCAGTGGGAATTAAGATTCTTGATCTTCAGTTCAGCCATGTCATAACAATCACTCTGTCTACACACAGTGTTCCGAGCCATTTATGGGATAAATTCCACTTCAGATTGTTAACAGTAGGAGTGACTTTAATTGATGCTTGCTGGTGATCCGAAAAGCAAACCTCAAGTGTATTTAAGAATTTGCAAGTATGTCACTTCAAGTTGAAAGGCTACTTAATTTTATCTTTATCTGATGCGTTTTTGGAAATACCTGGTATTGTGAGTTCTGTGATCTGAGAAATGAGGACTGTTTTTTCAGGAGTGGGAATAGACCAAGTAGTTCTTGGAAGGAAGTGACAGTCCTCACTGGAGTCTCATAATTGGAACAAATTGCAGTCATCAGTGAAATTCCTTCACCAGTATGATGTTTCTGACTCCCTAAACTAAGGAGGGCGGCAGGGAATGGGAGTCTCAAATTGAACTTGATTGTTTAGAGCTGTATGATTTCATGTAAGTTGGGGCCTCTGCTACAAAAATATGTTGGATGAAGCAAAGCCCATTAAAATTCCAGTTAAAGCATATGTTACAGCTTTTCTAGATTCAGAGGTAATGGTTCTTACAAGTCTTCTTTTTTTTTTTTTTTTCCTTCTTGCAGAGTTCAAAGTCACCTACACAGCATCTTTCAGTGAGAAGGGTAGCTGCAGCTGTGTATCATGCCGGATGTGTCTGAATAAAATACTTAAATTTGAAGGTTGTGTACTGTGTATTTTTGTGAAACTCTTGAAGTCTTTTAGACAGCCACTTTTGCGAACCCCTTCAAACTGTAGTGTATAAAATTAAAGGGTTGGGAAGAGAAAATTTCCAAAGAGAATCTGGGTTTAGCGTTGCTAGTTGGGTAGGTGTTTTAAGTAGTTTTACTAACCTATGCAGTCTTACTCTTCAGACTGCTCACAGAATAATTACCTGAGATCAGTAGTAACCAATGAACCTCAGAACTAATATAGTCACTGTAATCCATGCTGCATAATTTTTCTTTTTTGGGGGGTTGATGAGGACACTTTGTTTGGTTTTGTTTCCATATGTGGCTGTTCTAAAGAGCTGCTCTTCATGTGCTGCATCACTGTCGCTCCAGCAAGTGGGAATTTGCCTTCTCCTGCACTGCAGGTTTTATTAGGCTTCAGGTTCGTGATGTGGTAGCATGGACAATAAGTACAGTAGCAGTATCTACAATTCTGAGTAGAGGAAGTACTGATAATGTTCTGTGGGTTATGGAAACTCTAATATTAATGCAAATTTGTACCTCTTGGGAAAGAATTGATAGTTTTCAGTTTGTAGCTATGGTCTTGGCACAGGGTTGTCCCTAACCCTGGGGCCTATGTAATCAAAGGTAATCTTAGGAGCTGTGAAGAGTGCTGTCAGGATACTTCTACCAACTTGAACATGACAGATGTTTAAATTGGTGGCCTTGCAGACAGCATGAGTAGAAAAGTACTTTTTCACATCCACTTTTTTTGTGACCTCCTCGCTAAAGACACAGGATGAAAAGCACCAACATAAACCAGTAATCGTTACTTCACCATTGCCTATAATGCTGTAGAAGGATAAGTGTTCAGAGTTCCTTTCCTACAGTGAGGTTTTCTATTTATTTCCATTAAAATGAGCCCTTCTGCTGTAGCACAGTGCATTTAATGTGGCTTGTAACATCTGTGAACTGAGTGGTTGCTTCTGAGAAAGTCAGGTTCTGTTGATGTAGTACAAATATTTTGTCACCAAATACCAAGAGCAGAAGGGTAGGTAGTGGCAATGTAACAATAGCCTTTGGGTGCCACATTTGTTTTTCTAGGTTTGCCTTTAAAATGCTGGTAACTCATGTTTGAAGAGCCTAAGCTGGGAATGAAAGAGGTTAATACTGTCTTGCTACAACTTCCAGCAGAGCCAAAAAGAAGGTTAGTGAAGCATGATGATTTTGCTTAAAGGGCCAGCAAAAGTTGCAGATGAAGAAAACAAGATTCAGAGGAAAGATCCCAAACTAAAATGGGTTCAGGTACTAAATGCTTTATAGCTACAAGAGATTAATGGCATTATTTGTTTTCACTGTTAATACGTGTATTTGCTGTCTCTAGAGTAATGCCTCTCAACGATGACTGTGTCTACCTGTGTCTCGTCAAATGAATAAAATACATGCACTCTAGGTGATGTGTGAACAGCATGCTGAGACAGCTAGGGAATCCAGAAAAGGTGACAATTTCTTGCTCGCAGGGCTGGGGTTTCCTGGAAGAATTCAGGCACTGTAAAAATAGATTCCTCCCTTTTAATGCAAAGAAAGTATGGGAGCTCTTAGGTGACCAAGTCTCATTTACCTCCTGTTGCAGATGAGCAAGTCAAATGTGTGCTGCCCAAGGCAAGTCCCAGTGGAAGCCTTCAGGAGTCACATTTCTCTTATGGCTTACAAAGGTAGTTTCCACTGTGTATTTACTTGTACCTAGCTCACTGTGTTCTTAAACAACTTGAGAGGTTTGCTAATTTCCCCCCTTCCTTGCAAGTGCTTGTACTTGAGAAAAGCAAGCATCATCTGTTAACATTTATTTTGTGGGCTAGGCAAACCAGTTGATTAAATCTGCTTGAAAGAATTAACTGAACAGATTAGATGTAAAAGAAATAATTCTTGCTTCAAATACTCTCCTTTCTGAATGTCATCCCCTTTGTACTTTTCCTGTTTAACTAGCCATGCTCAAAAATATATTTACTTCTAGATTAAATTTTTAGATTAAATGCTAGAGACTTTCTTCTCTCAAGATGTATTCTAAAACTGTTTTCAAATTATGACCCTTTCCAGCCCTGCCCAAACTTATAAAAATTACTGATGTGAATCACAGTACCCATAACCCTTCATTTCCTGTTGATTCAGTTAATTTTTGTTGCTGTAGCTTAAAGACATCTCTGGAGGATGATCTGAACCTCCACTGTGCTGAAGGTCTCAGCTGTTAGCTATGGTAAGCACCTACTCTGTGCCAGTAGGGGTCACACAAAAATTAAACCATCCTGCTTTGGATAAGTTAGCTGACTAAATGCATAATGTAAATTGTACTTTGATAAAACAGTTGATAGTGTCCCATTATTAATTGCTGTTTCTTTTAAGAAGAAAGTTTGCTACAATTTTATTGCCTTTTAAATCTAATCTGTTCATTCTTTCAAATTTCTTAAGTATAGAATCATAGAATCACTAGATTGGAAAGGACCTATCAGATCATTAAGGCCAACCATTCCATCAATCACCAGACCATGTCCCCCAGCACCCTGTCCACCCGTCCCCCAAACCCCTCCAGGGAAGGTGACCTAACCCCCTTCCTGGGCAGCCCCCGCCAGTGCCCAGTGACCCCCTCCATGAAATATTCCTCCCCAATGTCCAGCCTGAACCTCCCCGGGCACAGCCCGAGGCTGTTCCCTCCTGTCCTGTCCCCTGTCACCTGGGAGATGAGCCCAGCTCCCTCCTCTCCACAACCTCCCATGAGGGGGCTGTAGAGAGCAATGAGGTCTCCCCTCAGCTCCCATGAGTGCTCTGCTGAGGTGTTTTGGGACTCCCCCAAGAGCTTTGCACCCCAACTGAGGGAGGTTAGGTTAAGTATTCTTGCTGATTTTGATCTGTGCAGGTCTCCAGTACTTAGCTTGTATTTTTAATATAACACCTGCATGCTGTCGTTTCAAAATAAGTGGCTGTTTTCTCCACTCATTGCAAACTCCGTTATTCTTACGTGCTGCCAGAGCTGTAATTAGTCCCTTTAGAATTTGGCTGTTTATGTAACTTGCTTAGGAAGTTTTCAGTAACATTCAAGCCCCATCAGTTATCAAGTCTGTAAGTCCTCTGTCTGACATAAGTAATTGGTTCCCTTATGTTTTCAAAACTTCCACTTCTGTAATGGAAACACATTGATACATTTTTTATCAATCTTTCTATTAATACAAACTGGGACAGTGTACATTTTACTCAAAGGCATTTGTTACTTCTAGATTCTCTGTGATTTTGTCACTGTTCAATAAAGCAAAGTCTAAAATCCTTCATTTGGTTGCTTGGGTAGAAAACACTGATTGTCATTGAGAGATATGTGGCTCTTTTCATTTATATCAGCTGTTTGACAGTGTTTCATTTCACAGAGGCACAACTCCAGATTGTAGTGTTTCACTTCTGTTAGGAGAAGATCACTGCTTGTAGCCAAGCTTGATTTTAGGAGGTGGTTATGTCAGACCCTGGAGCAGCATCCCTCTTCAAGCCTTTTTTTTTTTAACTCCTGCTCCCAAAACTATGCTGGTCTTAATCTTTCCTGGTTTACCCATTCTAAGGTTTCCTATTTGAGTCCTGCCATTCCTTCATTTGCTTATTGACAGCTAAATAGGTAAGCCACCTAATACAAATCATTCTTAACTCTTTTCTTCCATGGCTATCTCCACAGGTGGAAAACCTATCTGTGGCAGCAAAATGCTAGGGTAGACCAAATGATTTCTGGTGGGAAACCATGTGGTGGTTGCAGAGAGCAATACCGTGGATAAAATAACTTAAAGTGTCAAATTTGAGATACTAATGCATGATTTAAAGAAGTGCTGAGCCAGTGAGTTTTCTATTTACTGCACATAGATGGAACTAGCCCACCTGCACAGCCTGACAAGCTGTAACCTGCAGTCCCCCAGCACAGGTTACGGGATAGGAAAGCTAATTTTATCAACCTGGAAGATACCAGAATCTCATCCAGGAACGAATTCTCCACACACATTCCTACCACACATATTAATATGGAAATACACAGCCCTGAGTAGTTTCAGAGTTGAAGATGTTGCTATACATATGGAAGAACAAACCATTGCTTTATGTTAACAACTCCACATTTTTAATTAAGTTTTTTCAAATGTAAGAGTATGTTCCACCACATTCAGCTACATAATGGTCTGAGTACCCAATGAAATATTTATTTTTAAAATAGCCTTTTGTGTTCTATTTAGGGCAACTTGGCATGGTAGAAGAGAAATCAATTGAAAAAAAAAGAGGTAGAAAAATAAAATGTACAAGCTTGAAGTTATAGACAGAGAGAAATATGTAATTAGTGCTTCTTTAAAGTTGTATGAAGGAAACAAGGTGATGGCTAAAGGACATCAGGGAAATAATATATCTGTGTTAATGATTTTTTTTGCTTCCTAGTAACCAATTTTAAGGAAAACCTATTATGGACCCTGATCTTTTCTAGTTTTATAGCTTTCTTGTTATAACTTTTCACAAGTTTAATTTTAGCTCAAACTTAAGGTAGTTAGTTTTACCACCATTCCAGTGATTCACACCAGCATTTCAATTACACTAGATATCAGTGGTCTTCAAGCAGTTTCTCAAATCTGAGCAGTCATGATTTAGAAGTGCTTAGGTTTTAAGTTGGAATGTTTCCAGTTTGGGGAACTTTCTATCTTGGAACATTATTTTGTCTCATTTCATAAATGCAACTGAATATTCACAAAACATTTACCAAGTACTCTGAAGCTGTTTCAATGGAGCAAGGAAGAGGTGGTGTACCGGAGGCTAGAAATGTTTAGAAATAACCCATGGTGAATGTTTGGCACAAATAGCATAGCAAAGCAACACCCAAATATATTTTTTCTACATGCTTATATTATATTCCTCACAGATGTACAGAGGTAACTAATTGTTAATCACTGATATAGATGATACTCAGTGTTGACAACTGCTAAGGTGATAGTGGGGCAATTGAAACTCTCATGGAGGAGATGTATCCTGAATAAATACAGTCACTGTAGTAGAAGATGGCATTGCAAGATGTTGAATGAAAACATCTGCCATGTACAGTGGCAATCAAAAAGGCAAGAAGGATGTTAACTTCTTCTGCAGAAAGGGACGGAAACCATAACTGCAGATACCACAGCACCATTGCATTCATACATACTGTATGCCATTGCTTCAACAACGTATGGAATTGTATTATTCTACCTGGATTAATGAAGTACATGAAAAAACATTAATAGCTTCAGATATGGAAATGTTTCAACATGAAGAGGGAGGAAACTATTAAAATTCTTGAGTTTAGAAAAGAATGAGAAGAATTCGTGGTTCACACCTCCCAGCTGTGAATTCTATAGTGGGTTCTGCAGTGGGAATTCTGCAAGGGGCAGGAGAGAGTTTGTCTACTTGTTAGTTTGCTTGGTTTTAGAGAGGTGGAAATGAAGCATCAGCTTTGAACTGCTCCTTCACTAAGCAATTTGCTGTCATATAGGAATGAAATTTAGTATTGAATGGTGGAGAGAAATGAAGGATTTGTGTTCATTACATTAAATAGAGTAAATATTTTGATTTGATGAAAAATAAATATCATTTTTCAAACCAAATGTTTCTGGAATTTCTACCCAGCAATTAATTTTACAACACATACTTTTCAGGTGCAGTTTTCTGAAAGTAATGGGCATTGGATTTTTTTTCCTAAAGAAATTTCAGGTTTTGTTCAGTTGTGCCTCAAAGCATCTGATATTAACCCATGATGGTGACAGGATACTGGATTTGATGAACCATTCTTCCAAACCGTTGTGGGCAATCCTTACATAATAGATTGCATACGAGTACAAGAGCAACTTGGGCCAAGTTTTTTCTTATTTTGAGTTATTAGTGACCATTTCAACTGATACATTACCCTGTACAATAATTACAGTATGAGTTGCTTATTAAAATTACATAAAAATATTTTTACTACTCATTAAATAGTAGGCTAAAAAGTCAAATTTTTTTCAAATAAAGTTGTCAGCTACTATCTTCCTTTTTAATTCTGGCCTGATATTTTAATTTCTGTTTAAGGTTAACATGGGAACATGTAGCAATTTAGAGGTTTATAAAAAACTTTGGCTTGAGGAAGAAAATATGAAAATAGAGATGTGGTTGTCATGGCAACCAAATTAGCAGCCATTCTTGTTAAATGTAAGCAATGGATAAGAGCCTGGACAATACTGCACAGGCTAACACATGAAAATTACTTTTATTCTTTAAAGACAAAAGTTACATATACATTGCATTTCATTACCCTGGCTGATTTTCAGAATCTCAGTAGAGTGATGTTGTTGAGTATTATTTTAAAAAATAATTGGAATTGTTAAGAGAAATAAGGAAGGAAGGAAAGAGTGAAGAAGAAAAGAAAGAAAGGAAATCAGTGTGGGAGGGAGGAAGGAAAAAAGAAAGAAAAGAATCACTGGCTTTGCTGCCTATAAGTAAAAAAATTCTCTTCAATTTCATTAACACAAAAGGAAAAATGAGACACCAAAAGAGTCATATCAGAGCTGAAATACAATCCAGCTGTTCAGTGCTATACTATTCTTGCCTTTTTTCACATCATTGGGGCATGTTAAAATGACAAAATACATATGTATAAACATTGCTTTAATGTATGAAAACATGTGGAGTGAAACAAAATAGATTCTCTGGATTGCTTGGCTAGAAATTGGAATGAGTATCAGAGGAACACTGTAGCATGATAATTTATTGATATGGGTACTGTAATTACATCTCAAATTATCACAAAATACATAGGTAAAAAAAATGGGAAGACTATAATTTTAGCGGATGTGGTACTGGAAGCACAGACTTCAGAATAGCATTGACTGTTTTGTGGCAGATCCAGATGAAGAGACTGTGACCATAAAACCCTCTGTTCAGACAGGAATGTATGTAATTAATTATCATTCCAATTAAATAAATGTAAAAGTAGAATTGCCCCTCCTCTGCCATATTCAGAGGTTTTTTCAGAGGCAGCTGTGCTAATGGCATGTTCCTGCAAACTGTGAACACCAGCATCTGACTGACTTCCTAACCATCGTTTATTTGCTCAGCAAGAATATGTGATAGTTGCTCTCTAGGATGATACACTCAGTAAATCTGACTTGCATTTAAATGAGTTTAAAATAATAACATTTGCCAGAATTAATGTGATCCACCTTTTTTTTCTATTTCAGTATCCCATGAATAGCCTTAAGTGCTTTCCTGTTGTTAAGCCACCTTTTCCATTAGGTACGTAGAGTGTGCAGCTCTTTGAAAGATGTCAGTGTATAAATAGCGTTACTAAGAACCTAACTAAACCTGTAAAAGCCAGCAACAAAATGCGGAAATACAACTTGTTGGTGAAAAAAGCAGTGTGTGTGAAGATTAGGAAAGGTTGTGAAAGGGAAGGGTTGAGAGGGAAAAGTGTGGTCTGAAGTTGTATTTATTTTTTTCTAAAACTTTGCACCATTAGAATTCAGAATTGCTTGACAATTCCTTAGAGCAAGTGAAGCAGAAAAGAAGTGCTCCATAATTCTGGACTAAATACACTTTTATAAAGACATTTATAAAGATATCGTCTTTGCAGAAAGGAAAACCTGGTAGCCACTAGCTTGGTGCATCATTCAGCACTGATATTTGCTCAAATTTGGCTTTGCAGCTAAACAAAGGTGTTAGCTGTTGCCTGAAACTGTGCCAGGATTGAGGGTAATAAGTAAATATATATATATGCATGTCATTAATATGAATGAGTAATTCTTTTTGCATGCATTCATGAGCTGTCCAGGTAATTGAAAGTGAAAAATAAAGATGTGCCTCTCTAAAGAAGATACATTTCTTTAAGATCTTGTCTTATGTAGGTTGGTTTTTTTTTCTGACAGCCTGAAGCACTGCTGCTTCAGCTTTAGGGACACCTAATGAGAAACTTTTCTGGAAACATGCACATTACTGTGCTCAAGCACCACATAGGCTGTGCATCTGTTCCCCACACACACTCACCCACTCACTCCACTGCTGTCACATTTCCTTCCTGTTTGTTTATCCAGACATGCTGCTGCCCTCTGAATCCAATATTGCAGAAAATTGTTTTCAGCTAAACAGCAGCAGTTAAATTGTTAACTCACTGTTATCTCAACCCACTATCAGGAACTATAATGGCTCTTTACAGCTCAATTGGAAGTATTTTAGTGCTAGCTTTACAAAGGTGAGGTGAGACTAGGCGGCTGGTTTGGTGATTTGGTGGGTTTTTTTAGATAGCAGAAGGAAGGCTGGCAACCCCTGCATAATGCCTTCCTTGTCATGTTCCAAAGTGGCAGCACAAAACAGAAGGTATTCTGCAAGAGGATTTAGATGCTGCATCATTGCACAGTTTAAGTACCTTTACCCAGTGTATAAAGCAAAATAAGAGTTGGGCATCTGAGACCTTACCTACAAGACAATTACCTGAAGGTGTGATTTCAAAATTACTTAAAATTTACTTTATTCTGGGTTTGACATTGCTTTCAAGTTAAAGTAGCCCTATATCAGTTCAATTTAAATTTACTTCTGAAATAAATTTATGTAAAAGAATTTGCCACTTACTCTAATTTTAAGTAGGTCTGTAAAAACTTAACTAATAGCACTTTAGAAAGTTTTGACCTTTAAGAAGTTAATGCAAGTTGCTTTTCCTGAGGTTTACCATGTAGGCACTCCTAAGAATAGAGTGTGCAAAGACCAGAGATCCAAGTAGTTCATCAGCACCAGTACAGTACCAAGCACAAGGACAGAACTCAGACCTTCCTATTTCTCTGGGGAGATAGGTGTCTCACTTGTGGTCTCAAGGAAAAAATTTTAAAAAAATAAATTTTTAAAGCACTTGTCCCATCAATGAGTTCATACAGGAACAGTGAGCAGGTCCATGGGCAGCATGTGTGGATCTGATTTTGGAGAGTGGCAAAAGTACCAAGTTTAAATGATGAGAGTGTGAACTACCCTCTGCCAGTGCCTATAGGGCAGGTAGAAGGCGCATGGGTTTAGCATCAAAATACTCAACTGAATACAGCCTCTGGTATTCTTTCAGTATATAAGGAACTCACTGTTCTTTTCCTCTCCATTTTAAAATTCTACAGGTTCATCCATTATATTTGGCTTCTTTCTACCTTAGAAAGTTAGTAAATTTAGAAAACATGCAAACCCCAAAAAGGGGCCAAAGCTCTATGATATTGTTCTCCATAATGCAAATGTAATTTTAAACTAGCAAGGATGACACTACTAATGTAACACAAAGCAGATAGTTAACAGACTTTTGACATTTCAAGTTTTCTGTATTGAATGTTTTCAGTCTTTGAAGAATATATTTGCATCTCTTGAAAACCAGACAATTTAAAAAAAAAAAAACCAAAAAACAAGAGAAGTCCTAGAAAAAAAAAAAAAAGTGGTTTTCCTTTTTCTATAGGTTTTTCTTTACCCCAGGGGAGCTATCAAATCTCACTTGGATATATTCAAAGCCTAGTTCATTAGGAAATACCTTTTAATTTCAAATGGACTGTAAAGCTTTTGTAAAGCAGAAAAAAAAAAAACACCTAAATCATGCCCAAAGTCATGTCAGCTTTTTGTGCTGCTCTTTAAGTTTAGAATAGAATTAAATAGAAGAGAGTAGTAGAATAGGAAGGATTCTACAACAGTTATCCAAATTTGTTCTACTTCATCTACTGGTTATTTTCCAAGTTACTGTTTTTCTTTCTCTTTATGCATGTGTTCAGTGGTGTACAGGTAGCAGGAATTTACAGAAGTGTTTGAATGCATAGAGTTGCTCTCTGCTACGCTGACAAATAGTATTTGTTATGTGGGAATGAATATGCACAGAAAGAAGAAATTAAAACCATTTGTAAAGCTTCCCCCTGTTCTGTAGTGCCTAGCCATAAAATCCAGTTTTCCTTAAACTTCATTCTTTGCACAGAATGATTACTTATACAGCACTGTAATATCTAAATAAATATTGTCTAATTTTTACTTCATTTCTATGCTCAGTTTAAGTGGTCTCATATAAAAGACCAAAGGACTAAAATAATTCTTGAACCTCATTTTCTCAACAGGCTTTTTAAATTGCTGTGTTGCTATAATGCCTATTATAAGTGGAAGAAAACTGAAATATACGTTTGCCAAAACATTAGATTTTCTGGATTGTTGCCACAGAAAAGAATTGCTAGTAAACCATCCAGCAGACCCTACACATCTATTCAAAAAGCATACAAGAAAGCAGAATACTCCTGCATTTTGTGAGATTCATACCTAAATTAGGTGCTTTTTCCTGTAGTTTTGTGTGAACGCTTGATTTCTCCATTATGTCTGGGAACAATATGTTAAATGTCACAAGTTTCCCCGAGATACTACTAGCATCTAAAACATCACCTGTCAGAAAGAAATGACATTTTCATGAAGAAAATATTTGTTACCTATGTCTTTTTAAATGCCGATAAACTTACGTGAGACCAACAGCACCATCAGGTAATTTCACATTCTATGACGAATGAACAACTGAAGCAATAATTTTTACTGCATTCCTGCAAATGTCAACAAAATCAAATGTCTATCATGCCAGATAGATAAGGAAATGTGACTCATTTAATATACTTAGCACTCTCTTCAGATTTGAAAAGGTCACTCAGATTTTGCGTATTTTGCTGGCATCTGGAAAATGGCTATGTTGTGACAATAAAGCTATGACCATGTTTGGTTATCCTTCAAACAACATACTTGGTAAAGATAACACATCATATTTAGCACATGCTGTTTAATGTTGCTTCTGGATATGTTCTAATCCTTTCAATTATGACTGACTTTAACATAAAATCAGCTTTAACCAAAGGAATACTCATAACCCACAGTCCCATTACACTGTAATAATAAGAGCAAGCCAGAATGATCACCTTGAAAGCCACTAATTTAAATCAAACAACATACAAAGACAGCATTTATTCTTCTGCCATATTCAGGGGCAACAAACAAAATCCATACACTGTTCAGTTGTGGGTTGAAGCCATCAGCAGTATACAGGTATAGCTCATCTGCCAAGCACACAAGGACTCAACACCCTTTTGATTACGTTTTGGCTTCCTGAATCAGACTCCTTGATCCAGTCCTGAATCCTGTCCTAAAATGACTCATGGCAGACACTGCTTATTATCCCTGCTGACCTACACTGAAAGGCTGTTAGGACAGCCCAGGAAAGTCTCATTTTGCATTTTTGAAACGGTTCTCAGTATCCTTTGTTATTTTCCTCTTGGGCTATACCAAAATAATTGCTAATTTCAATTGGAGATATGTAGGGGTGGATATGGCCACAGTATAGAAGAGAGGATCATGCCTGCTTCCCCAGATGGTGCCAAAGCACGGGCTATTATGGCTATTGTAACCTGACACAAGAATGTAGTGCATTTGGTGTCATGTGGCCATAAAAACCCTGACAAAATGTTAATATTCTTGGTACTAATAGTTGGTTTTGTTCCCTCTCCAAAGAGGAAGACTAATGCTGAAAGCTATTATTATGCGAGAGATCGAAATAATCAGCATACTTCACAGGCTTGTTGGCAGGTTAGAGTTAACACAGATGCATAAATAGGTTGAACACGTCTCTCAACAATTGGTGGGAACTGGCCCAACCCTCTCTCCTCTGTTTTTGTCCCAAGTATTTTACCCCCTGAGCCAATTCTTTAAGCTGGCTCCAGAAATTCATTATAATCTATGGGGGTGAATTGGGATGAGAAAACAATATTCTATGAGGGTATCTAGTAAAGGTGAGTTAGAGGTGATTTAAATGTCTAAATTATAAAAGACCCTTTACAAAGAAGGAGAAAACATATGGGCTGATCATCCTTTCCACTAATTTCTGGCACATCAGAATGACACAAGGCCCAGTGAGGATTATACTACTTAAAGAATGATTTTTTTCATCCCAAAAGGATTAACCAGTGCTTCATGAAGTGTTAGTTTATTTCACTCCTGCCAATAAAGGGAGATATGGATTCCAGCCCTCTGTGGCAAGTCTGATCACTGGTCCCTTGATGGAGGACAAGCCAGTGCATGCATCCAGTTCACTCATGAAGGAGTCTCTCAGGGAAATGTTGAATTTCAGATGTGTTTGCTTCCTTCATGCAGACCCATCCTACAGTATTTTGCACACCACAATTGCAGAGATAAATAGCAGCGCAAGGGATCAAGGTATTCAATTAGAGATGAGGAAAATATTCATACCAGTTACATCTCTGTCTCCTGGAATCTGAACAATTAGCCAGATGGAATCTGAAATCATTTCAGTAGGAAAAAATAAAGGATACCTTCAGAATATGATCATATTTAATTTGCAGTGTTTCTTCAAAGTCAGTATAATTGCAATACAATTATATATGCAGAAAAACATCATATGTGGACAATCACTGACACTCCACATGGCTGGGGTAAAAAAAGTAGTTGATGGGAAAGTTTGTGGGTGAGTTGAGGCAATGCTGATGACTTGAGCCAAAGCTAGTGGTTAAAGTATGCATGAGGAATATAAGAAAATACAGAAATAAGTGAATGTGAAATCCCAGTTTGCAGTAAGTCAAACACTTTTCACCAGAAAAACAAAACATAGGAAAAGACATAAATATCAGTTATGGGTGACAAATGAGAAGAATGTAGGCAAGAACATATGTATCATGGTAAATAATTCCTGGGCAAAGTACTATTTGACAGTGTGCAGCTAATGGTCTTTTTGATTCTTAGTTGTAGATTGGGTGTCAAAGTGCTGTAGTTAGAAAGATCAGAAAGCTGACCAGTGTTTATGTGATATGACCTTCTGTCCCTCTCCTGTGTTTGGATGACTTGAAAGCCCAATATCTGATTTCAGTATCTACTGGAATACTCATTTCCAGTACTGCTGGCAACTGCCTGCTGAAGTGAATTATATTTCTTATTGCAGTCAGGAGAAGTCCATGGTGTTTTGAAGAAGAATAACATTGTTCCCATTTTTAAAAAGGGTAGAAAAAATGACATGGGAACTACTGACCTGTTAGCCTCACCTCTGTGACTGGGAAGATAATGGAGCAGATCCTCCCAGAAGCTATGCAAAAGTATATGCACAACGGGGAGGTGAGTAGAGGCTTCATGAGGGTCAGCTCCTGACTGAACAACATAGTGGCTTTCTTTGATAGGGTAACCCCATCAGTGGATATGGGAACACAAATAGATGTAATCTATCCAGAGATCTGTAAAGCCTTTGACACTGCACCCTACAACATACTTCTCTCTAAATTGAGAGAGACGTGGATTTGGTGGGTAGAATATTCAGTGGATAAGGAATTGGTTGGATGGTTGCATTCAGAGACTACAGGTCAACAGCACAATGTCCAAATGAAGATCTGTGAAAAAAGGAGTTCCTCAAGGGTCCATAGTGGGACCAATGGTGTTGAACATCTTCGTCCATTACATTGACAGCAAGACCAAATTTGCCCTCACAAGTTTCCAGAAGACACCAAGCTGAGTGGTGCAGTTGTCAAAAAAGAAGGATGGGATGTCATCCACAGAGACCAGGACAAGCTGGAGAAGTGGGCCTGTGAGAACCTCATGAGGTTCAACAAGGCAAAGAGCAAGGTCCTACACCTGGGTCAGGGCAATCCACAGTTTCAATACAGGATGGGGGATAATGTGATTGAAAGCTGCCCTGCAGAGCAGGACTTGGAGGTACTTATTGATGAGAAGCTCGACAGGAGCCTGCAATGCGTGCTTGCAGCCCAGAAGGCTTAGTGTGCATCAAAACAATAATGGTCAGCAGGTTGAAGGAGGCAATTCTGTCCCTTTACTCCAGTCTTGTGAGACCCCACCTGGAGTATTATGTCCAACTCTGGAATCCTCAACGTAAGAAGGGTATGGAGCTGTTGGAAGGAGTCCAGAGGAGGGCTACTAGGATGATTGGAGGGCTGGAGCACCTTCCACATGAGGACCAGCTGAGAGAGTTGGGGTTGTTCAGCCTGGAGAAAAGAAGGCTCCAAGGAGAATTTACAACATCCTTCCAGTACCTGAAGGGTGCACAAGGAAGTTAGGGAGGGACTTTTTACAAGGGCAGGTAGTGAAAGGACAAGGGGGAGCTGCCTATAAATTGGAGAGGGGAAGATTTAGACTAGAAATTAGGAAGGAATCCTTCACCATGAGAGTGGTGAGGCACTGGCATAGGTTGCCCAGGGAAGTTGTGTCTGCCCCACCCTTGGAAGTGTTGAAGGCCAGGTTGGATGGGGCTTTGGGAATCCTAACCTAGTGGGAGATAACCCTGTCCATGTCAGGGGTGTTAGAACTAGATGATCTTTAAGGTTCCTTCCAACCCAGACCATTCTATGATTCTATGTATCCATAATGTATTAAGAGTATCCTGGACAAACAGAAGGAAATCATAGCATGCATATTGCATAATACTATTGGAGAACATATTGCTCCAAAGGAGTAAAGTATGTGGAAGAGTTAGAAAAAAGTCAGACAAATTCAAAGAGGGCATATCCATCAGTATGAAACAAACATGATGGCCCAAATACAGTGTGAACTCTTGACCCTAAGACAAAAGCCATAGGCCAATATCCTTGGAAAGGACCTGTAACAATTCTGTATTTAGTATCTCTACACAATTCTTTAATTTTCTATTTCTTATGTTCTTGTGCGTCTACTGATGGCTGACTGTAGAGATAGTACACTGCATTAAGAACATCTTTGGTATGAGCCAGTCAGGATGTTCCTGTGCAAGCAGGTTGTAATATTGTCTTAAACAACCAGTCCTTTAAGATGCACCTTTAAAAATTTAATGGCATTTCACACCTGGTAAATGATTAATCATAATCATGGAGATATATTTCTCTTTGTTTTTTGGTTTTAATCATAATAAAGGCCACTAGTCTAGGCCATATTGCTATTTAATTTACTTGAGCTGTAATGATTAAATCTAATTTGCTACTCTCTGAAATCTTAATCCTACTGAAGGCTAATGGGTATAGTGCACAGTTCACTGAAGAAACAGATTCACCATATAACCTCCATTTAGTAATTCCATTTATTTTAAAATTAGCTGGCACATGAAAGAAAGATTCTATGGTGGTCTTTAGTCTCCAGAAAAATCATACATTTTTTAATACAAGCCGTGAAGACGTGTTTTGACCTCTTCCAGAACATATGATTTCTCAAACAAGGGAGTCATGAATAGAATTTCAAAACAAATCTAGCTCATAGAATCTGTAATATCAAGAAAGCCACCTAGATTTTGCGCTTCATCTTATTTTACATGTACAGTATTATCCTTTTTTAACATATGAAATGTCAGCTTGAAGATACAGGGAAAAGGGCTTCCATATCCACAGTGAATATGATTTTTCTAAAAGACAATTAAAGAAAAGCCTACTATTAGTAAAATATTCTCACTTTAATCACTTTTCCTTCACTACTCCTGTAATTTAGGTGGTACAAAAGGAGGAACAATTATTGCCTTATTCACTTTGATTTATTTGGCTCAGTGCCTCCTTACCTAGGTAATGTAAAATAAACTGTGCTACATGGGTCATTTATGTGATTTAATAAGAGGCTTTTTATTTCTAGCCTGCAGGGAAACCTATTAGTTTGCAAGCACCTGGCAAAAAAAAAAAACATTTCTTTCATTGATTTTCTGCTTTCATTCAGCAGACCTCAGCCTACAAGGCAATTGAAAGCCACAATGCACAGATTGTCACAGTGGCAATGTACTAAAGCAGGGCTTCAAAATCCACATAAGGAAATGATGCCTGGATTTAAAAACAAGGAACTACCAGCCTGACCATTTCCTAACTTCCTATGGGTATTTCTGTGTAAATTAAGACTTGTTCCTTCTCATTTTGTGGAATAGGTTAATCTTTTTCCTTTGCAGCATATGCTGTCTACAAAGAAAATTACATATATGTAACTTGCACCTGAGATGGACCTGAAGGAAAAAAAAGTCTAGGAAATTGTTTTTCTGTAGACCATCTGAATAACATTGCCAAGTTTACTGCATCCAAACTTGCAAAAAACTTACAGGAATTTTGGCCCTATTTCTACACCTTTTTGGGGTATTTTTAAAGATTTACTTATATCCATCATATGGGAATAACTTTTAGTTCAACTCCATGAAAGGCAAAAAGTTAAAGGAACTGATATTTCAAAATCCTGTGTTCAATATGAGCTGTCAGTG
Source organism: Piaya cayana (assembly GCA_013389865.1). Taxonomy (NCBI): domain Eukaryota; kingdom Metazoa; phylum Chordata; class Aves; order Cuculiformes; family Coccyzidae; genus Piaya; species Piaya cayana. The sequence goes on along the minus strand of WAAB01013659.1, from coordinate 33,458 downwards.
TGCACTTGCAGCCCAGAAGGCTAACTGTATCCTGGGTTGCATCAAAAGTGTGGCCAGCAGGCTAAGGAGGGAGTTCTGCCTCTCTACTCTGCTCTCATGAGACCTCACCTGGACTAATGTGTCCAGTTCTGGAATCCTCAATATAAGGATGTGGAGCTGTTGGAAGGGGTCCAGAGGACGGCCACGAAGATGACCAGAGGGCTGGAGAACCTCCCGTGTGAGGACAGGCTGAGAGAGTTGGGGTTGTTCAGACTGGAGAAGAGAAGGCTATGAGGATCTTATAGCAGCCTCTCAGTACCTGAAGGGTGTGTACAAGAGAGTTACGGAGGGACATTTTCCAAGGGCATGTGGTGATATGGTGGGAGGGAATGGCTTTAAATGGAAGGTGGAAGATTTTGATTAGACATTAGGAAGAAATTCTTCACAATAAGGGTGGTGAGGCATTGGCACAGGTAGCCCAGGGATGCTGTAGATGCACACCCCTGGAAGTGGTCAAGGCCAGGTTCAGATGGGGCCTTCAGCAGCCTGGTCTGGTTGGAGGTGTCCCTGCCCATGGCAGAGGGTTGGAACTGGGTCATCTTGAAGGTCCCTTTGAACTCAGATCATTCTACGGTTCTGTGATATTTCATATACTGTCAGTGGAAGACCTGGTGCTTACCCCAGAGGACTGCAGCTAAGATGCCATCCCAATTTCCATTATAGTCCCTAGATTTTGTCACTCAAAGTTCTCAGACATTCTCATTTGAAACAACACTGTCCACTTTTAAGCTTATCTGGAAAGGAATTCATGAGTGAGAAGAGAAAACAATAAAAAAGCAAAAGCAAAACACATAGTACCTATTTTACCTGTTTCTAAAAATAAACAACTCTTTACCACACAGCTACACAAAGAAACCTTCAGCTATTTCCATTTTTTCTGTCTGTTCCATTGTCTCAGCTTCCCAATGCATAATGAGAAGAAGACATACAGTGTTAGAAACCACAGATGGCTTAAAAACATCTTAAGTCTCCCTGTAGGTGACAATCTCTGTAGCTATGCCTTTATAGTTGCACAAGCACCACAGATTTGAGGAATCATGATTTGTAAGAGCATAAATACAAATGCCATCAACAGTCCTTTAACTTCAATGTTGGTAGACCAGTATGGCTGTTGGAGATTGTATGACTGGTACGATGCCAGTATATAGACACATCTCTCACAAAACAAGATTTGCAGACCTCTGTTGTTATACCTCTGCACAGTATCAGGAATATTCTCCTTTCATTTTACCAGAGCCCTTGGCTTGACAACGTGACAGTGGAATTCCAGATTTGTCACCACAGTTGTTGAGAATGATAACCATCTCCTCCAGATTTAACACATTTTATTCACATGCATGGAATCAGGCAGCTTTATTTGCAGACACAGTGTCAACAGCACCAGAAAGGACCCTTTTACAATATACAAAAAGAATTCTGCTATTACCCCAAGCACAAACTCAAATTCTAGGTTTTCAATGGTGTTCTTCCTTTTTTTATTTTTTTTAGGTCAAAAATATGTAAATCTCAGAAGCACTCCAACATGCTTTTTAGTATACAGGTAAAGGATTTCCAGTTAAAATTAGTGGCAAGGGTGTTGAGGCAATTTTTGCATTGGCTACTGCCATGGTAACATCTGATGTTATATCTTCTGATAGTATTTATGCATGTGAAGTAAAGCACTTACCTAATGGGATATGTGGTTAGTACGTCAATATAGTCACATAATCCATAAACATTTCTCTTTCACAGGTTCTTATCACATTATCACTGATTGATTAGAAAAATCATTAATATTAAATGGCATAATTCCCTATGTTGATGTTAGCCTTAAGTGCAGCTAAAATATGCTGAAAAACAGGGCTATACGGTGAGGAGTAATTCAAAGCAGGACTGGAAATAGAATAATTGGCACAACTTCAGAGCTCTTACAAGGTACAGTTCTTTCAGAAACTGCAGCCTTCATATGTCTGGCATAGGCTTGTGTTGCAAGGAACTATTGCAGCTTGCCAAGACATGGGTTTGCCAGCCCAGCCAATTTGTCATGCTGAATAGCTAAAACAGTATGGTTTACTACTCAAACATCAGTGTGGATCAGATAAAGCTAAAAAAAAAATGTAAATTTGCTGGGGTGTTCTTGTTAAACTATGGAAACAGATATGCTGAAGTGCACATACAAATCAAGAGATTCTGTAAAGAAATCTATTTATGGATTCAGCATGCTAAGAAATGCTTAGTAAAAACAAATCTTGATACAATTCACCAAGAATCATGCTGATTCCTCTGTAAAAATCATGCCTCATTACTGAGTAAAATTAAATAAAAATAATTCTCTTTACTCCAGGGAGGAGAGTCAATTCAGTACCCAGTGAATGTGTTGATACTGCTCTTACACAGGCAACAACAGATCATGTTTTACTACTTTGCTCTAACAAAAATGCCTGCAATAGAAGTTCTAAGGGAGCTGAGACAAATGTGAAGTTATTTATGGCTACATTTTTTGTCTTCTCTCTTGGGCCTGCAGCCATAGTGAGGTTTACTTTGATAAAATAATAGGAAACAATCTTAGCATTTGGTTTAAAGGTTAGTATTGTACTTTGGAGAGCCTAATCTTATCCTGCTGGGCTGTATTACCTGATAAAATTTCCTTCTGCACCTTTTTAAAGACAGTGTCATGCCATGTGCTGTTCACTGAACCACTGAGTTCTGCTCTTTGTCTTTTCCTGGATTGTGTACATTTCATAAGTCTTTTGTTTCCATTATACATAAAGAAACGTCTTGTTCTTAGCAAGGAATCTGCTTAAAGCTTGTAGGAGCAGACATTACGTCAAAAGCAAACAACACAACAAAAAGAGTGTGTTCTGCAGTGCCCATGTGTGTTCTGCAGCACCCATTACTATTCCTCATAGTAACTTTAGGTTGGAGAACAAGGAGAACAGTGGCTAATGGAGTGTGTCAGTACTAGAACAGCTATTAGCAAATGCACAAATGCACCCTTTAAAAAGTGAAGGGAGAAATGCTGGTATAAGACTGAGCAAGATGTATGTCATTTAGATGTCAGAGTGTGTCAAAGATCACTGTCAAACTTGATCCACTGCCATTGTATATAAAATGTATTCATATAATTTCTTCTCCAGGCAATTAGGAACCTGCACTAGTTGTTGGAAACCTGTCCAGCCACTCTTCTAGAATGAGGCAGTAAAGAGACCTGAATATCTGTTTTCACAAAGAAAGTGACCTCCGGGGCATTCACCACCAGACTAGAGCTGTGCAAATCAGTTCTTCTCCCACTTTAGCAAAAGGGAAGGAAATATGATGTTATCACTTACTTTGATTATACCAATGATCTTGCTGCTTCAATGTAAGTTTTTAAAAATTGTTTAATATGATTGCAAAACCAAAACAAACCTGAGAAAAAGCCAACCCACACTCATCAGTTAAAACTGTTCAATCTCTGTGAAGATTTGCCTCGTTAATTTAAGATTAAGACTGAATGCAGCTAACACCTTTCAGCAACTGGCAGACTGCTGTCTTCATTGTTAACAGCTGTGGACCAAATGCTTACATCTGCTCTGTATAATCAGTCCATTTTCAGCTAGAGCTAGTTCACCCTGCTTTAGCAACCGGGGCTAGTTGATTTCTAAGGCTTCTTTCAATTACCTTACCTATGCTGTGACAATGATTTAGTTTTACAGTTTGAATATATTTTCATTTCTTCAGGAAGAAATAATATATTCACTTTTTCAGGTATACATCCCCAACCATTATTTCAGCTGCATATAGCATAAGAGGAGAGTGCAAAAAGGTACAGGAGGCATTGTTAACTGCTAGTGTCAGTAAGAGTTTAAAGCAGAAATGAAAAAGAGAAATTAGGACTCTATTACTAAAGCTAAAGTTGAATTGTTAAAAAGGGAAATCTTGCAAGTAAAAATACTGTTACTTAGATGAAACTTCACTTTAATATAAATCAAAATAGTTGATTTTTTTTTTTATTTTTTAATACTAACTACTTCAAATCTCTACTTTTCTTTTTGGACTTTTCATTCCCATCCAAAGGTCCACACCACCCTTCTGGATGGCTAACAAGCAAGGCAGAATAACACCAACACCAGTTATCTACCTCTATTCTAGAAAAACGACCCTTTTCAAAACTATGAGAAGACAATCCCTATTATGATAGTGATTAACACTAAAGTTTGCAACATGCAAGTCAGTCATCCAGCCAGTGATATCCCACCTATGTGGCTTAAAATTTTATTTAGCCAATTATTTTCTACATCCTCTCTAAGATACTGAGCTTGTCAGGCAAAAGCCTGAATTCATTCTATCTGTTACATTTGGGATATGGATGCAACAATGATCTGTGTCAATTTCAGTTCTTTGGCCAGCAATATCTTAATCAATCTAAGGTCTTTATTATCATATCTAGGAGCCATTTCTAGTGATTTTATTTCTTTCTCAGTCACTAAAGCCATGTCTGTTTCTGCAAACTCTAGCAGTTTTATCAGCCAAATGATTTCCCAATCCAGTATTAGATTTCTCCAACTGATGTGTCTTACAATGCATAATAGCCACTTCTGTAGGTTTCTGAATACTGGTTAGTAATTTTTGACATTTTTCTGTATTCCCATCCGTTATGCTGTTAAAAGCCACCTCACTTTCCATGTGGTTCCATGAGCACATACATCTCCAAAGGAATATTTAGAATCTGACTATATAATGACACTCTTTCCAAGGCCCTAGTTAAGGCCATTTATTTAGCTTCCTGAGCAGAGGTTTTTAATAGCAAAGCACAAGATTCCACTACACCATGAAGCTTATTGTGGTGACTGTGTACCATAACAGCCTCTTTCCTCCTCACATAAAACTGCTAAAGTCCCTAAATAATTCCCAACCTGGACTCTCAAGTGGTTGATCTTTAGGGTCCAGGCAGCTAGAATATACTTCTTCAATAGTCCGCAAACAATCATCCTCAGAAATCCCTTCTACATGGTTAGTAGAAAGAAAAACTGCTGGGTTAACAACGGAGGTGGTCCTAAAGAGGACACCATCTCGCTCTAATAATACCACCTGGTACCTTAACATTCAACTACAAGAGAGCCAATATCCTCCTTTTTGTTCCAGGACACTGGTGATCACATGTGGTGCATATATTGCCATCTTCTGACCTATTGTAAATTTGCAAGGTTTCTGGGTCAATATTACTGCGGCAGCAACTGCTTTCAGGGACCCCAGCCATCTTTGGCTGACATTATCAAGTTGTTTTGAGAGATAAACCACTGCATGTTATTTCTCTCCCGGAAACTGAGATAGCACTTCTAGGGCTATTCCCTGTCCTTCATGTGTGAAAAGCTCAAAAGGCTTTGTAAAGTCTGGGAGCCCAGGTGATTATGCTTTCATTGAAGAAAATTTCAAGTACTTGTAGGCTGCCCTGCTTTTATCAGTCCAATCCAGATGGTCTGGTGTTGATGTCTTTAATACTTTATCTGGTTTTACTAATGGTCCATAACTTTAAATACAAGGCTGACACCATCCCACCATCCCAAGAAGAATTCTTAACTCACAAACTGATATTGTCAGGAACCCTCTGTTTCCATCCACATTAGGATCCTGGTTTGGATCTACAGAGGGAAAATAATTCTCTGCTGTACCCTGCAGAGCTCCTGGTGCAACTTGTGTTTCCACTTGTGATCTATTTGCTGTATTAATCATTTCTGTGTCCCATCAAATGGTACATACATCACTGCCTCAATATCTTTCCAATACAGATCCAGTGTTTTAATTGTCATTTCAAAAGCACTTGCTGCCCAATCTGGATCATCCCTGTATTTCCCAGCCGTTATTTTCCAATTATTAAGGTCAGCAACTCAAAAGGGAACCTTCACAATTACTGATCCTTCCTTCCCCACAGCTTGCTGCAGGAGAGCTGGGATTACTTCTTGTCTAGCCCTTGTCTGTCCTGCCACTGAACTAAAGACTGCAGTGGCAGCTCCCTTTGAGCACCACTCATTTTCCATACCTCAGCATTTTCATCTGGGCACTTACTGAGACAACACCTCGGTCTACCATTAGTTCAATATCATCGTCATCTTTCTGTTGTTCAAATAATTTTAAACACCACTGACTGGTACTATAGGCAATGCAACATCTTTTTAGAACCTTTATCCTTCTCTGAGGCTAATACCAGGGAATCACTAGGTGCCAAATTTTACTTCTGCCATTCCAGGTGATTCCATAACATTTTTGTTCTCTTCTTAGAAAAAGCGATAATTGCAATGAAGTATTGTAATTCAATGACCCATTAACAGGCTATCATTCTCCTTCATCTAAATTATACAATGGCTACCATTTATTACAGTATTTAATTAAATTTTCTTTGGTTGCCATTCCCCCAGGAGGCAAACCTAGTTGCTTCCAATGCATTGAACCTCATCCCAGAGGGAATTTCTTTACAATACTGACACCTCCTTGAGATAATCCCACACCCATATTAAAAACAGGCGATTGCTGACAGATCACAAACAAACCAGAACAAATCACAACCACAGCCCCTGCAGTCTCAAGATCTTAGACAGAACAGATCAGCAAACCATGCCGAAACCAGTTTTTCAGACTTAAACCAGTTAGGACTTTTAGCCTTCATAGAATCACCAATGACACAGACTACTACAAATAAAGAGTCTCTCACACAGACAATTACACACACTATTACAAACCACAAGCAAACTGAAACCAAAACTACAATTATGTGCCAAATCTGTGGACTCTAACTTCAACCCAAAATCTGAATTACATATCAAAGTTATCAAAACTAGGAACTCTAACTCCAAATTAGGTACTTTTCCAGCCCTGCAAGGCTTTCATCTCAAACTGATGAAGAGGCAACCAAACCATAATCCAGAAAGCATGCTTCAATTTTTTAATTCTTATCAGTGGAATCTTTGCTCCCAAGATGCTGTCCAGGGACATGGAAGTTCCCCCGAGACATTCTTGGTTGCCAGCTAGAGTGTTCTGAATTCCCACAAATCCAAAGTCCCGAAAGAAAGTTCCAGGATGCTAAAATGATACCAGCTATGCCAACAAATAAACTCTCTAAGATGCTTTTTGGAGTTTTAGAAAGCAGGCACCCTTTATTGGGCATGGGCAATGTGAGGGAGTGACAGGGTGACACTACGATACAGAAGAAGATACATCTCTTCCGCACAGATCATATTTAACACAAGACATCACATTCAAAGAATGAACAGTCTAGAAAAACATTATTTGAAAAAAAAACCAAACATGCTATAAAAACACATGCTATCTGAGGGAAATTCTGTCTAACTTAAAAAATACAGTTATTGAGACAAAACTTAATTCTACTTTAGCTTAAATCAAAATATTCCACTTTTTGTAATAGTAACTATTTCTTGTATGATTAACTTCTGTGATTTCACAGGATGAAGATTTCCCGTCTTCATTTCTGAGCACTAAGAGTGCTCTGAACGTCAGAGTCTATTGTTACAGAAAGTCAGAGTTTATTTAGAAAGCAGGCACCCTTTATTGGGCATGGGCAATGTGAGGGAGTGACAGGGTGACACTACGATACAGAAGAAGATACATCTCTTCCGCACAGATCATATTTAACACAAGACATCACATTCAAAGAATGAACAGTCTAGAAAAACATTATTTGAAAAAAAAACCAAACATGCTATAAAAACACATGCTATCTGAGGGAAATTCTGTCTAACTTAAAAAATACAGTTATTGAGACAAAACTTAATTCTACTTTAGCTTAAATCAAAATATTCCACTTTTTGTAATAGTAACTATTTCTTGTATGATTAACTTCTGTGATTTCACAGGATGAAGATTTCCCGTCTTCATTTCTGAGCACTAAGAGTGCTCTGAACGTCAGAGTCTATTGTTACAGAAAGTCAGAGTTTAAAGCAGAAATGAAAAACAGGAATTAGCACTCTATTACTAAAGCTAAAGTTACATTGTTACAAAGGAAAATCTTGTAAGCATTTTTCTGTCACTCTTATAACATCCTGCATTCTGTCAGAAACGGAAAATTAAACTACAGGAAAGGATTCATGCTGGAGGATGTTATAAAGCAGTCATTCCTCTAAAATATCTATGGAAAAAATATTTTTCGTATGGGTACACCTGTTTACCACTTTTACATATTCAGGGTCTTATATTCCACTGTTTAAAAATTAACTGTCTTACTGCTGTACCGATTCCATATTTATATCATTGTTAGTGTCAAAATGATCTTACAAGTATCTTCTTGAGAACATTCTTAAATGTAGATATGTTTTACTCCAACAAGGCTGCACATCAGAAATTTTTATTGCATTTTGCAACATTCAAAAAGCAACATTTCCTCATGAACAGCAATTATTTCCCTTGTAACAATCAATATTTTTCGCAGACAGTTTGGCATTTTTTTTAAATGGCACTAAAATCACCAGAAATCTTCATATGCAGGGAATCAGAAAACTCTTTATTGTATAACACAGAGCAAGGAAGAAATTGGTGAATATGTGTAGTAGATACCTATGTCTGATGAAGCAGAAATGAACAAGAAGTAGTAGATGTCTGTGAAGCATAGGGAACTTGAGTTCTTCTCCAGTAACAAACTGATATGATTATGTGCTGGCTTCATTTCCTCAGCTGCTGAATTACTCGTGTTAATAGAATACAACTTATACAAGTTACATAGCTGCCACTTGTCACTGCATTGCTTGAAGAAGTGAGCCCACTATCTCCTGCCAAAGCAAAGGACCTACCAGATGAGGGAACAATGTGGTCTCCTGTGAGACCTGGATATCTTACTGTGTGTTTGGTTTTGAGTGCCTTACAGGACTTTCAGGAAGCACAGGAATCAGTTGTGGAGGTTATGTATTGTGACTGGACCAACATTCAAATTTTCCTGTTTAACATAATGGAACCATCCCAAGACAGAGAGTCTGCTTCAGTCTCCAATCTAAGATCAAATCCAGCTCTCTGGGTTTATTAGCAACAGCTAAAAATCTGACCTGATTTGGATTTCCTTTCAAATTAACACTCATAAAATTGATCTGATTGCTAGTTGCCTCATTTTCAGTTCTATCAAATCACAGCCCACAAAAAGCCCACCACTGGAACTGGTTCCTGCTGACAAAACAAAGTAGCTTGCACTGCCGTTGCATAGCTGCAGAGCTGGAAGAGAAACTGTTTCCCAGCCCTCTGCAAGTGCATGGGTGCTGAACTGCTAAGTACCTCATACTTGTCACTATCACATTTGTATTGCTTCCTCGGAAAGAAAGAGTAGAAGTTTTACCTTAAACTTGCTACAGACCAGTTAAAATTTAGCACAAGCATAGAGTAGAAGTGATTTGTCCTTTCTTTGGTACACTAAATATTCTGCAAGACTCATAAATAATTTTTAAAGCTACCTGCCATGATAAAATATGCAGTCAGGCTCTGACTGGAATACTGTGATACACTGATATTGAGAGCTCCATGTCTTACAACACATATTCATTCTCTTTCTTGTATAACTTTCCACCTCCCTTCTAATTCCCATGAAAATTTTGAGTGTGTTTATTGTATAACATCCATTAGAGAGTTTACAATACGTAGACTATTATCAGAAGGATCACTGCATTTAAATCAGCACACAAAATACCTTGTGTATGGACACAGACTGATATGCTCATCTTCTCTGAGGACACTAAAATAGTGAGCTTGACCATCTTACCTTTTCTGGTCATTTTATTACTGTTGGGATTTTTTTGTTGAAAAATGAAGTATAATGTTAGTCTCCATGAGATTATATCTTGACTTTACTTCATTTTCCAGCAATTTATTGCAGACCAGAATAAATTCAAGGTATTAAAACTGCCTGTCTCAGACACAGCATTGGGTCAGATAATATAATCTTAGTAAATATTACTTTTTCCTCAAAAAATAATAATGGAGTTTACATTATCCCAAGAAAAGTCAGAGTTGCACATTCCCAGATATATTAATTGGGGGAGACAGGGGAAATGAGTAAGAAAATAGATGGATCAAAGGACCCTATATGTTTTTATAAGTACTGTTTATGCCCTATACCCCAGCACGCCTATTTAAATTTTCTTAGGAAATAGTGCCCTCTGCAGCATGCCTTCAATTTCTGCAAGGTTCTAAGTATAATGCAGTCTTTTACCGACCCTTAATGCATCACAGGGAAAAAACATTGTGCCAAAAATAAATGACTCCAGAAACCCTATGTAACTGTCATTTTGCTTTTCATTGTATGCTGGAGGTGTAGATATTTCCTAGGCTGCAGTCAACACCAAGAAAAAAGATTTCTGGATTTGTGTAAAAGACAGTGTCTGTAATGAGGGCAAAAGGTAGCTGCATGTAAAAAGGAAAAACTGCTGCTTCAAGCAGTTATACAATAAAACCTGGAAAAGATATATATAATTCTTTCTAGTAGTAATAGCATGCATTTTGGGGGTGTCTTTCAGCCAAGGGTTTGATATAACAAGCGTTAACTTTTATTCCTGTGAGATATCAAGACACATTAACACCATTCAAGGTATAATTATTATTTTAATTTTGCTTTTGTTTTAGTAAGGATATTTTAAAGCCTAAGTGTATGGTGTAATGCTTATTTTATCTCTTAAATCAGAAATTCATTTCCAAGACCTTTTAGTCATGACAGCACTTTCTAGGTCAGATATTTTCTCTTCTGAAATTCTTTCTTGTCTGCTGCACAACATTTGTCTTACAACATGCAGTCTTCTATTCAAGGACAACTTTTAATCTTTTATGGAGACTTGATAGTGCTTGGTTCTGTGCAGATAGAGAATAAAGACATACTGAGATGAGAAAAATAAGAGCTAGACAAACATTTGTCAGAAATGGTTTAACTATAATTGGGACCAGAACATTGACTAGGTGACCTTGTGAGATCATCTTTGTTTTCCACTCTGTTTTTTATTATTTCATGAAAAAAATCTCTTTTAAGACTTTTCTTCTTTTCTATTATGTCATTGTGCTACAGCAAAGATCATCACAAGTGTCCATACTGAAGAGTTGTCATTATACATACATGAAGAGGGCTTAGAAGTAGATTAACTACACAGACCTAGGATAGAGTTTTTATCTAAAAAGCAGCATAAAATGGATGACATTGAACTGCACACAGCGATATCTTGACTGCTTCCAATATTTTGCTAAAATCTGGCCTGGGTACCTATACATTCTCGTGCCATCTCTAATTAAGACATTAAATCTACATGTTGACCTTCAATTCTAGGTGTCCTTTCACCACAACAGTGTTTGGAATTGTCTGGGGGTCATCCTTTCCCAGAATGCTTTTGTATATGTCAGAGGAAGGGGAACCAAACATTTAGCATCTTCTTGTGTTCTGGGGATGTCTCATCCAACTGCCAGCTTCAGATATATCACAGCACTTCCTAATTTTCATGTTAATTTCATTCACATATAAGTCATCTGTTAAGTCTGTGACCTTTTTCTACATATGCAGACAAAAAGCAGTGATGCATCTGCTGTGGAGGGAATCCCCACTTTGGACACAATCCTTCAAACTCTGTTTTTCCTATTCTGACTCAGCAGCGGAAGAGAAAGCAATATGTATCAGACCAAGGAAAGCTGCAGGTCCTTTGTGCAGCACTTATGCAGTAGCATAGCCCAAGAATGGAGCTGGAGGCCAGATATGGGCCAGCTGTAGGTTGCAGTGAGATGAGAGGCAGGAGTTAAACTGCTTACAAGGAAAAGCAGTACAGTGAGTTCATTTGGGTAGCAGCACATGCAAAATTTGGGAGGAAAAGAATCAGAGATTGACTGTGCCCTATAACCAAAAATTATTTTCAGACATGCCTGCAAGTGTCTCAGCCACATGCTGAAGCTGCAGTATGCTTAGAGATCTGCAAGAACCAGGGATTTTTTAGAGTCCTTTAAAAGAGAAGAGCTCAAAGAAGAAAAGGAGGAGAAAGGATGAACAAGTTTTGAGTATAGGTAAGACCCAGAGAACATTTACTAATGCTCTAAGAGGGCAGTTCTTTTCAGACACAAAGTGAAAATAGTAAGGACTGAGGAGAAACATCAGGGAAGAGAAATATCAAGTGTCTGTGAAAACTTGACATATGTAGTGACAGCAGTCTGAAAAATTGAACCCTTCTCCCAGATGTTGTCCTGACTCAGAGTGGCAGAAAAGCTGATGGTTTCCTCAACCACTGGGTACCCAACCCACCAGGTTGGTCCCGTTACAACCCCTGTAGCCACATAATTGTGTCACATAATCATCATAGATATTAGCATTTATCTACCGAGCATGATTTTATATGATATTGAGCATTTCTTTGGCCAGCCTGAGCCAGCTGCCTAGCTATGCTCTTTCCCAGTTGCTTGTATACCTGCTCATTAGGAGATCATGGGAGATCAAAACATCCTCCATTTCTGAGCAGCAACTAAAAACATCAGTGTATTATCAACATTCTTCTCATAGGAGCTGTAAAACACAGGAGTTGCTGGGAAGAAAATTAACTGTATCACAGCCAAACATTAACATTACCTCACAACAACTAAAACAATACACATTATCAGTTTGTATTACATACAAAACACTGCAGCTCTGGAAAGGGAATTAACACTGTTCCACCTGAAACAAGGACAACATAGATTTACACAATCATTTAGATGGGAAAGGACCGTTAAAAACATCAAGTCCAACTTGTAAACCTAATACTGAGAAGTCCACCATTAAACCATGTCCCTAAGTACCGCCTTAGTGTAATTCATAGAAGGTAACAGAGTGAGTAAGAACAAAAGAGTATCGAAACTCTGTTGTTAGAACCTTTTAAGTAGAATGTTATATTTGAACCAAATAGGAAAAGATAACTCCCCCCAGTTCATTAACACTTTTTAAACAAAGAAACTCATATATCCACAAAGCTTTGGGTTTTATTCAGTGTCTTTCCCCTTGTCCTGTATTTCTAATTGAACTGGAAAACTACGCACAGAATCCAAAAATCTATGTCAGACACAAAGCCAATAACCTTCCTTGTGAGGGGAGAATTCTTCACTTACCATGTGCTGCCTCGTAGGATCCAGACATTGTGAACCTGACATTTGCAGCTGACAAGATAAATTTTCTTTTTTTGATCAGGGTACATGACATAAGAGGTTGCATTACAGAGTTGCAGGATGTAGCACGTTACAGTAGGTCTCATGGTTGGCTGCAGCTCCTGTGGTTGTCATGGTCAGGACAGTAAATACAGGTGGAACATGCTGCAGGGAGAGCAGACACCACCACAGTATCTTGAATTTCAGGGACTCTGCATAATGCTGCCACACCAAAGGTGCTGCAGATGGGCTGCTGGGATCTCATTAGTTACAAAAGGTTCTTTTAAAATTGTTTGGATGAGATATAAGAAGCTAGGCAAAAGTTATGTACACACAAGATGCCAAGTTGTTAGAAATCAAATTTACCCATGATATTTACTTTTGATATTTTTAGAGACATAGGAAAAAAATATGCTCTTAGCCTTTAGTTTTAATCAATCTTAAACGTTCTTAAGAAAACAAGCAAGAAGGAAAAATAATAAAATAATTTTTGAACTGGTAGCATATTTAACATTAGGCCTTTTTCCCCCTGAGGAATAAATGTAATTTGTGCTGTTATTTCCTGAGAAGTAGTAGATTCACTGAACCCTCTCAGTTCATACAAATCTAATTGCTGGAAATACCTTGCAAGCCTGAATTACCATCACTCCTAGATGAGTTTCTTCCTCCCTTTAATTATTGGCAGCTAACAAAAATAAACTAAGAAAGCCAATTGATTTTCATACATGTTTTTCCCTGTTAGCCCAATGAAGTCTTTAACCATTCTGAATTTTAGAGGAGTTGTGTTATAAGGAATGCTTAGCTGGAGCATTTAGGTCTTTATGGCATTGAGACTAAGACCTCAAAGATAAGTATATTTCTTGTGGGCCTATTCATCCTTGCTTAGACCTATTGAAGAGGATTTTTTTTTTAATTGATATCATAGTGGGTCCAATTTTAGGGAAAAAGTTAGGGATATGCCCATGCAGGTATCATATTATGGGGAAGTTTACTTCAATAGGAGCGGACTGAGTTCACGTTTGTGATTGGAGTGACAACAAGCACAGAGAAGACTGGGCTAAATACGAAGGTTCTAGGTTGGGCTCTCAGCTGGAGGGCCACCTCCATCCCCAGACCTGCTCAGCAAATCAGAAGGTTTGTGGAAGAATAGGGCTTCCTAGGTAGAAATTCACCCACAGCACTGACAATCAATCTCCAGCATCTGCATTGCCTTACCTCCTGCATTTCTTCAGTAAAAAACAAAATGCCACTACTAAGCAATGGTGAACCAGTAATGGTATTTCATTGCGCTTTGAGTAGTGAATGAATCAAGGGTCAAACCAAAAGGGTCAAAACAAAGTAAAGAGCAAAACTGATGCTGTGCAGAACATCTTCTGTGTATTAGCGTTGACCTGAGGAGGATAAAAAGAAAGCTACAATATAAAAATAGTGTTACATGTTTTCTAGTGATTAAAAATGTGTTTCAGTGACATTTAATGACAACCTTTTCTCCCACCAAAACTCTAGCATTAGCAACTTTGCCCATTTATACCTTTAATAATTTCTTACTTACGTGATCTTCACAAATGCTTCATATTTGAGGATTTAGCAAAAATCCATTAAATGGTTCAACCTCATTCAAGCAGGTTTTTATGGAGGTTGTGTATAGTTTCATCTATCAATCTCTTCCTGTGGACATATAAGTAATAAAAGTATATGTACTAGAATTTGGTTTTAATAAGCGACATATTTAACCAAGACAAGACTTTAAGAGGGAACAAGTTCATTTACAGATTTTAAAGGAACCTATCAAAATCCCTATTCATCTGCTTTAAATATGTTGGTGGTGAGACTTGAATTTACTCCCTCTTCATAAACATGCTTAAATTTTAATTTCAGGTGTTCTGCATGGAGTACATTTAAAAATTAAAGTTCATGTAACCTGCAGCTTCAAATCAATGCAGTCTTCCAGTGACCAGCATTAAAATCTTTGGAATCATAATAAAGAGATTGAGAGATACTTTTTTACTTCTAAAGCATCATGAGAACAATAAGGAGTGAGTATTACATGCTCTAAGCCTTTTGCAGAAGCCTGTAGATATGTCTGTAACACTAATAATAATTCTGAAAACAGGCAACTGATATGAAGTCAGCTAAGCTTTACACGAAATGGGTTTTTTTTTCCTTTCTCATAATTTTAAAGCTGACATAAAAATTTCACTTATTCAGCAACACAAAAAAGAAATGATATATCCAAGAGTATCAGAAGAAGATAAGGCATGATGGAAAAAAAATATTTTTTTAACAAGAGTTAAGGTAGACTTTGCCACTTGGGATCTTTAGCATAGGTGGAGACTACAAGTTTCTTTTCCTGGAGTCACATTGACATATCTGAGACATTGAGGTGGGAGAAGACTGAAAGAGGGTGAAATCAAGTTTCACTGAAATTGTGTCCTTTCTGCATCCACATAAAGGTAGCATATGTAAAGTATGCAGTTTTCAAGCAAGGTGCCTATTAGACTTCGTAAAAACTACTTGAGTACCCTACTCTATAGTTCAACCTAGTCCTACATGGAATAGTCTGTCACACTGACTTTACTGCAGACAAAACTATCCAACATAAAGCCAGTATGTCAACAAGAGCCTAGGCATTTGTCATCAATCACAATTACCTCATTCCTGCCTACAAATGAGACATTTTTCTTTTGGGACTCATGAAACAGGTGAACTGTAGGGGAGTACCATCCTCTGATCTGCTTCATTGTGTATTTTCTCCTTTAGCCTTGACTCATGCAGACCATTAATGAGACTTCTAAGCCTTCTGGAGAAGATAGATATGAGAGGCTACAGGTCCTCTCTACATTCAGGTCTCTCACTAGGTCCAAACACAGAAATGCCTTTAGTTTTTAATGTAGTATCATTACATCCACACAAAAATCTTTTAAGATGAAGGACCTTGCATTGACAGTGACAACACACAGGTCTACAGGTCTTCTCTGCATGCATGCCACAGGCTGGACCCCAGTGCTACTGTTTCAGTGGCATTTAGCTCTTTACTTTCTCCTTACAGTAGAATCAGTTTAGGACAAGGAGCATTTAGTCCTCCTGAGCTATGAAAGTATTTACTCAACTATAACCAGTTTAGAGGATATTTTCTGCAAAAACTGAAGGAAAAATACCTTTCACCCACTTGGTTTAAGCTCTTTGTTACTTTGATGGCCAAGTAGCATCTTCTGCTCGCAAGTTACAGATGTCAGATAGAAACAGTATCTCTGTCTCTGCAGAAGGGGCTTTTTACTACACAATAGCAGAGTATCGCAAGCACACATAGAACTTTCCATATTAATTAATTTCTTCCTATTGTTCCTGTGTAGTTACCCTCAAGTTTTTGTATTCTGTTCCTGAAAGATACCAATTAATTCATTCAGCTGTTGCCATTTAAGTTGGCTAAACTAGACAGAAACTGTAGTTCACCAGTAGATGATACAGAAATAAAAATAAAAGATCTTCCTAGGAACAAACAAGAGCAGGCATACTGTCATTTATTAATGGCCATTTTTAAGTTTAGGGGTTTTGTTTGCTTGGTTGGTTGGTTTTCATAACAAGATATATTTATTTTAAAAGCTAATTTTGCTTCTTTTTTTTTCTGGGATTAGAGCCCGCAAACCACTAACTGAATTTACCAATGCCTAAATTCAGTTTTCTTTCTTTTGAACATACAAAAAATAAATGCAGAATGGAGAAAATAAGATATAGATATTAAGAAAGTAGCAAAGGGCAACTCCTCGTAGCACACATATGTGGAAAGTTACTGTTTTTAATTAGCTGAGGAGATACTTTAATAATTGTCTTGCTGTGGTAGGACACTAAACCTGCATTAAAATGCACCATCACAATGAGAACACATCACACAAGAAGCTTTTAATTGACAGTAATTTCATTTTCTATGAAGATAGCTGCTAAGCCTCAAAGACATTAGTCTTCATTTAAACAGTTCCTCAAATTAACTGTTTTCTCCCAATTTAGAATATAGGTTAAAAAAGCATATATTAAAGGAGAAAAACTGCCAGTCATGAAGCTACACAACTCATATCCTGTAAAGAAGACCAGTGAAGAAAAGAGAAAATGCACACAGAGAACCAAGGGCCCTGGAAGATGGCAGAAATACATTTTCAAAAACATCTTAAGTGCCTCTTCATGTCTTACCTAATTATTTAAAAGTCTACCAACAGACTGGAGAATGAATAAAGGTGAGATATATTCCCACAGAGGCAGCTGAAAATATTAAATAAATCTTTACAATACTTAAAACTGTCTATTAAGGTGTTTGGAGTTTGACAGAAAAATTATTGCAATAAGGTTCAACCTACTTGATAATTGTTGGAGAAGTGTCAGTCATCCTGGCACACAGTCACAGTGGTATTTATCAGAGTATCAGTACAGTTTTTACTAGAAAGTGCTGGCCATCAAGGATAAAACTAGTTATTTCAAAAGATATGAGAAAAATCAAAAGAAACAAGCATTTTGTATTTAATGAAAGTAAACACAACAGCCCAATTTAATCCAAAATAGCTACTCAGACTGTGAACAGCATTTGCCTAACAAATAATCACTACTTACCTCTCAGGATTAACTTACACTTTACGTTAAAACTCATTACTTTAAGAAACAGATTGTACCACTAGATGGCAAATTAGACATAAAATCAGTAAGACAATTAAATTGCTGTAGATTTCACTCTACATTGTGATTTTAAAAAGCACTAATGGCCTCCCGCTAATTTCTTTAATGCCTGGTTGAGAAATTTGTCACAGATCAGTTGTACTTGAAAACCATAGGATGCTCATCGCAAGAGTAAAGACACAATTCTGTGAGACTTAGTAATAATCAACTTGTCCTCATATGGAAGGTTGCTGACCTTTCTGATAAAATCATGTAGTACACCAGAGGGCTGGAGAACCTCTGCTATGAAGACGGTTGAGAGGGTTGTGATTGTTCAGCCTGGAGAAGAGGAGGTTGTGGGGAGACCTTGTAGCAGCCTTCCAGTACCTGAAGGGGGAGTACAGGAAAACTGGGTAGGGATTTTTTAGAAGGGCATGTAGTAATAGGACAAGGGGGAATGGGTTTAAATTGGAGAGGGGAAGATTTAGACTAGACATTAGGAAGAAAGACTTCACAATGAGGATGGTGAGGCATTGGAACATGTTGCCAAGAGAAGCTGTGGATGCCCTCTCCGGTAAATGTTCAAGGCCAGGCTAGATGGTGGGAATATCCTGATCTAGTGGGAATAGTCCCTGGCCATGGAAGGGAATTTGGAAATGGATGACCTTTAAGGTCAATTTCAACTCAGACCATTCTACAATTCTATGATTCTATGATTCTATGACTAGAATATATGTTAGCACATCTACCCTATGTGTGGTATTTAAGTTGATATTAAGGATTTGTGTTATGTCAGAAATTTTTGAGTCTGCTCTAATAACAATTTCTGCTGAAATACATTATACACCTGTTCTTGTATGCTCTGTTCAACTTAAGCACATTCAAAATCATGACAATGGAACATATGGTTCCTTCTAAAGAAATAAATAGCAGAGGAAGTAGATGCCAGCATTAGGGTAGAGATCCTTTTTCGCTGTCTTGTTTTAGGTAAAAACAGCTTCCATATTACATAGGTCTTTACTATATGCTAGGAGATATTTTATCAAGTGGTTTGGGTCGGAAGGGACCTTAAAGATCATCTAGTTCCAATACCACTGCCACAGGCAGGCACACCTCTCACTTGGTCAGGTTTCTCAAAGCCTCATCCAATCTGGTCTTGAACAACTGCAGTGATGGGGCATCCATAACTTCTTCTCTGGCCACCCATGCCTTTGCCTCACCACACCCACCAGCTTTCTCATAGGTCCCCTTTGAGTACTGGAAGGCTGCTATAAGGTCTCCTCAGAGCCTTCTCTTCTCCAGGCTGAACAATCCCAGCTCTCTCAACCTGTCCCCATAAGGGAGGTGTTCCACTCCTCTGATCAACTTCATGACCCTTCTGTGGACTTACTTCCAAAAAATTATGTCTTTCCTGTCTTGAGGATTCCAGAACTGATCACAGGACTCCAGGTGAGTTCTCAAGAGAGCAGAGTAGATGGACAGAATCATCTCACTTGACCTGCTGGCCACAACTCTTTGGATGCAGCACAGTATAGAGTTGGATTTCTGGGTTGCAAGGTCTCATTACTAGCTCATGTTGAACTTCCCAACCACCACTACTCCCAAGTCCTTCTCTTCAGGGCTGTTCTCAATTCATTCTCTGCCTAGCCTGTAATTGTGCTTGGGACCAATCTTGCACTTGGTCTTGTTGAGCATCATGATGTTAGCACAGGTACATCTCTCAAACCTGTCCAGTTCCCTCTGGATGGCATACCTTCTCTCCAGCACGTCAACTGCTTCACATAGTTTAGTGTCATCAGTAAACTTGCTGAGGGTGTGCTCATCTCAATGTCCACATCTGCAACATAGAAGTTAAACAACACCAGTCCCAATACCGACCACCGAGGAATATCACTCATTACTAGTTTCCACTTGGAACTTGAACCATTGAGCACAACTCATTGAGTCCAACCAACCAGCCAATTCCTTATCCACAAAGCAGCCTGTCTGTCAAACACATTTATCTCCAATTTAGAGACCGGAATGTCATGCAGGACAGTGTCAAATGTTTTGCACAAGTCCAGGTTAATGACATCAGTTACTCTTTCCTTATCCACCAATGCTCCAGCACTGTCATAGGCGGCCACTGAATTTATCAGACACAGTTTGCGCTAAGTGAAGCCACATTGGGCGTCATCAATCACCTCCTTATTTTCTATATGCCTCAGCAGAGTGCTCACGAAGACCTGCTCCATGATCTTCCCAGGTGCAGAGGTGAGGACTGACCAACCTGTAGTTCCCCAGGTCTTCCTTATTACTTTAGAAATGGGAGTTGTTTCCCATTTTCCAATCAGCAGAGACTTCTCCAGGCTGCTACAACTTCTCAAATATGATAGATAATGGCTTAGTACATTCATCTGCTAGTTTCCTCAGGACCTGTGGATGCATCTCACCACGTCCCATGGATTTGTGCACCTTCTAGTTCCTTAGGTGGGTCTCAAACCTGATCCTCTCCTACAGTGCTATATTTGCTGGTACAGAGTGAGAAACAGCATGTGTCATGAAATTGTGTTACCTAACAGCTTCTAGCTCAAACACCAATATCTTTTAGTGCTAATTGGTTACATCTATTTATAGTAATTGCTTTCATATTCAATAACTAATTTTCAAATAGGAAGGTTTTGTAGGTCTCATTACAACCAGTGAACACAATCACAGAGCATAAATAAGGCACGGATAAAAGTTTGCAACTGTGTTGATATTCTCACCTGCCAAGAGCACCTTTATTTCGGACTGTCAAAAGCAGTGAATTGTTAATTAAGCCCCTAAATAAAGTTGAATATTTTTTGAAGCATTTAAACTTCTAACTTTTGAAAGCCAGGCTATGTAGTTCTGTTCACACCAATCATCAAATCATTGGTCATTTATTAAGATAAAACACACTGAAATCTATGACATCATTCTATTTTGTCCCTCATCCTCCCTGCTTCAGTAAGTAAAGCTACAGCCTATCCTTTCCTTGAAAGGCAGCCTTTAATTTGCTAAAGACAACAGTACAGTGTTAAAACAAATCAGCTTGTTAGTACAGTACCTTCAGAACACTAGTTGGAAAAGTATNCCTACTTTGCTTCAGTCTTTAATAGTAAGGAAAGTTGTTCCCTCTGTGCACAACCCCAGGGGTTGAAGGAGCAGAACAAGGTTCCCACAATCCAAGAGGAGGTGGTTAGAGACTTGTTTGCCTGGCTAGACATCCACAAGTCTATGGGGCCAGATGGAGTCCACCCAAGAGTTTTGAGGGAAGTGGAGGATAAGCTGGTCAAAGCCCTTTCCACCAACTTTCCATCTGCCAGGGGAGGTTTAGGTTGGACATTAGGAAAAGGTTCTGCACCCAGACGGTGGTGGAGCCTTGGAACAGGCTCCCCAGGGCATCAGTCCTGGCACCAAGCCTGACAGTATTCCAGAAGCATTTGGACAGCAACCTCAGACACATGGTGTGAATTTTGGGGTTGTCCTAGGAGTCAGACTCAATGATCCTTGTGGGTCCCTTCCAAGATGGGTCATTCTGTGATTCTGTGATCTCCCAGGGGTCTTGGATTACTGGGACATACCACTGGACTGGAGGCTGGCTGATGTCTTGCCCATCTACAAGAAGGGGCACAAGGCGGATCCAGGGAACTACAGGCCAGT